>JAVKLA010000014.1:22654495-22679252 GCA_034782735.1 Sagittarius serpentarius | reverse complement strand
GGGCCCTCCCCGGGCCGCAGGTGGGCACCTGCTCCCCCGCTCCCCTCCGTGGCTGCAGGGGGACAGCCTGCCCTCTCACCGGGGGCCGCAGGGCCACCCCCTCCTCCGGCCCTCCTCCTCCCCGCCTTCCTCACTGACCTCGGCGTCTGGGCGGGGGTTTCTCTCACACCCCAATCTCCTCCCCCACTGCAGGTTCCCTTTCTTAAATATGTTATCCCCATCACTGACGGGCTCGGCCTTGGCCAGCAGCGGGTCCGGCTTGGAGCCGGGGAAGCCTCTGGCAGCTTCTCACAGGAGCCGCCCCTGCAGCCCCTCCCCTGCTACCAAAACCCCGCCACACAAACCCAAAACAGAACATCAGCCTTTTCTAACCAAATGTACCAGACACTTTTGACCATAGTTGTTAACTCCAGCGCCAGGAAGCCTGTGAGCTAATAATGCCCAGTTGTTGCGTTGCGTAGCATTTGGCAGTCCCATTGTCTAGTTACAGGTGCCAGTTCTGATTGTTTTGTCCAGTCTCTGGCATCACAGCAAGATTAACTTTAGTTTCTCTGTATTGCAGAGAAATTAAATACTTCGGTGTAAAATAATATCCTCGCACTCTCCCAAGAAGACAAAGAGAGAGAGACACTCTGTAACAACCCCAGGTCTTCTTGTTAAAGATTTATGCATTTATGTCTATATGCATCTGGCAGAATCCATGAATAACAGCAGACTGAAATAAATAAATGCAGGTAGTTTATCAGCACCCCAAAGAGAAGGCCAATGATTGCTATGGGAACAACAGGTTTTCTATTCCATGAGTAGATCTAAAATCTGAGAGGACAGAGTTCAAAAATGGTAACGATTGCACAAACCATCGCAGTCTGACAGTTCTCTATCAATATTTGAGATCAAATTACATGTTGTATTTGAATCTGATACCAGGGGGGAGTTCAGAAGGGAGACTCCTGTCTCTCCGTAGTGAGGCAATGACAAACATATCCAGTGCCATTGCCACTGCATTCCCACTTCTCTCCTGTCAGTAGGGGAAGAGAAAAACTTTTATCAATTACAGCACACAGGCAGTTCCTGTGCTATTCTGACAGCATGCCAGACACCTTCTCTCAGAGTTGTGGGTCAAGAAGGCAGCTCAGTCCCTTTCAGTCCAGAGAAGTGAGAGCCCTGGTGTTCAGCACTTCTTTTAAAGTTGAATGTCACAGACCAGGTGCACAAGGACTCGATCCCCAGGTGGCAGCTCCCCGGTGCCCGTAAATCTGTGTTTCCTAATCTAACTGACCCCTTTTCCCCCTTGCCACTGTGAACAGTGGCTGATTGAAAGTGACCAAAAGCAACCGCTTCAGAGCAAAGTGCTTCATAGCAATTTACACCAAAGTGTGTAGCATCCACAGAGAATCAAGCAAAATGTAGGCTATTTGTGTGTTTTCCTTCTGCTAAAGCCCACTCTTTCCTTGCATGCTCAGTAATTCCCATTCAGCCCACTTACATCCAACTTTGGCTGAAAGAAGCAGACTGCTTTACTACATTTTCCAAATAGTCCCCTCCAGATGCTCCTGCGAGTCAGTCCATGGTGTCTTCCCTTCTATTGGGAACTTTCTGAAGCAAGGGTTGGTCTTTTCTTTCGCTGTATATTCTGCCTTGGCTAAATAACTGTGTAACTCTGCCCTGCACCTGGAAAACAGCATTTTCCAAGTTAACTGTCTAGCTGTTATAATCTGTCTCCAAATATTGTACCTTGGTTTCTTGTCTCATAATTTAATTTTCTATTTGCTCTTCCTATAATAGTGTCCGCTGAATTCAATGCCAGTAGGAAGGATAGTATTCAATGTGTGAACTAAGTTATTTTTAATACTAATTTAAAAGAAAAAACCCTGATTTTGCAATTATCGTCTACATGTTTATATCTAGATTGTTTCCCTCTTTGTGTAAGGCTGTGTTTCAATTATGTAAGTCTTCCTTAAGCAGGTATTTATTATGGAATACAATGGTGAAATAAAACTAAAAAAAATATGATTGACCCTTCTCTGTTCTCAAGGACTGCTTTATGTTTAGCAGCTCACACTGTCGACAACTATGATCCCAATTAGGAGCAAGATGTTCTTCAGAGGCTGAATCAGTCTTGGTCTTACGGATTTTTCTTGAATTAATCTTTGTGTTATGGTTTCCAGTTTCTGTTTCAGAACTCAAGGGAATATTTTTCCTTGTTTGCTATTTTTTTCTGACCACAGCCCAGTGGGTTATCAGCAACTCACTCTACTATCAATTCTGACTTCTGCATTCAATTGTTGTCATTACTGAATTTCATTTAGCCTCTAATCTTCAGTCCATGTTGGGCTACTGCATTTCTAACAGCAAAGAGAACACAAGCAAGGGCAGGGCATTTCTCAACATCCCTAACCTGAAATGAAGAGCTCCAGATTCCCATTTCTCCTTCCTCAAATCTGCTATTTTGCCCAGCCAGAGCAGTCACCCCTGGCCTACGATAAAACTCCCACTCATTTCACTCAGTGAACAGTATCTTTTTTTTCACATCAGATTCCTCACCTCTCCAGTATATTAATAAGCCCCTTATTCATACCTTTACTTTAAAACCTTCTAAGTACACTAAAGCTTATGACTCACAATATTAAAATATGGGGAGGTAATTATATATTTTATTTAAAAATTATATTAAAAAAAATTTATGTATGTCGAACTTCCTCCTTCTTCCTACTGTTACTTTGTTCAGGTTCAGCCCCCCAGCAATTCACTTCTAACCTCCCGCTCACAACATTCCCCAGGATCCTGGCATTTGATGTCAAGCTCCTAGTGACAGCTGAAGCCAAGCTCACACTATTCCGTAGCCCTTCTTGCAGAAACCAAATGTTTCTGGCAGTAATATCAAGTAGATGCTTCTGACGAGGAATCCACACAGCCAGGACTCCAGGAGCTGAAGAGATGATGTGTCCAAAAAAACCCACAAACTGATCTATAGTAATTTTAAACTCATGCAAGTTTGGAACATCTTAAAGGTCTCCAGACGCAACTGTACCTTATCTTACATTAAAAACTCATCTAATTATGCACTTTCAAACCTATTTCTTTGAAAATGGTCTGTATTTTTTAGCAAAACCTTAGGTTTAGCTGCTGTTTCTTTGAGGTATTTTGTGCCAGTACTTGAAGACACATATATGAGCAATACTACTGGATACATCTATGCGGCTATAAATTCCTCTGAGATCTTTGTCAATAACAGCTAACCCAGTTAGCTCTGTAAATTTTTTCCACACCATAAAATAAATCTCTTCCCTTCCTCCTCTGGCATTTTTGATCATAAAACTCAATTTCTCTTTAACAGGCACTATTAAGTCAGGAAGATTAGTCCAAAAAGCTACCCTTAAAAAAAAAAACACAACACTCACAAATATTTTGTCCAAATCCATAGGCTTTTAAAGTGATTATAGCCAGAGTGGATTAGTGACTTGTAAATATAGTGACTCAGCTGCCTTTCCTATTTCCCCACCACTCTGTATTATTGTCACACTCCACTGTGACAGGGTCTCATCACGCACATTGGGTTTAGTAAGTGAATCTTGTCAAGTAAGCTTCAGTCATGCCTAAGGCTCAGAAGCTTGTTGCAGTCATCATTCCTTTGGACTGCTCTGTCAGCAGAAACTGGAAGAAAAGCTCTCACTTACGTTTTGAATCTGGGGCTCTGACTACCTTGAAACGCCAACTTGATGCTCAAATGCTGCGCACTCAGAAAAGGAAATGTTAGTTTTGCTAGTTTGGCTTTTACCTTACACATATCACTTTTGCTGTGACACCTCTTCTCAGAGGCAATTGAAAGGAAGACAACTATCACCAAGAAATATGTCACTCCCTGAACTGTTGCAGTAAGAAGACAAAAAGAGTAGTACCTATGTCATTGTGCTAAATTATTGCACATCAACTTCAAAATAGAACTGTCTACTGCAGCATTTGCCTAGACATTGCAATAGAGGGATTATGCATTTGTTTTAAAGTGAATGTGCAGCTAGTAGTGATTTTGGCAATTAAATATATGCAGGAACTGCTTGAAGAGTTTGAAAACTATTTTTAAAATAGTTAAATATATAGTATACTTCATGGACCAGATTCTCTAATTGGAGTTGCATCCTTTATACCATTCAGTAGCCGGGAGTCCCTTCCGGACCAGGTCCTTTATTTCTGAAACCTCAGGAGCTGCATTGCACATGTCAAGGCAAGGGAGGAGTCCCAGAACATGGAGAATTTATTCCTTTCTTTTCTGCCTGATCTCCAGTGGTTTATGTACCTGATCCTAAATAAAAATAGCTTCCTGAAAAATTCACTTACATTTCTGCGTGTAGATATATGACATTGAACAAAGTCTGTCTCCAGATATTTACTCTTTTGTTTCTTTTATGTAAACTAATTCATTTGCATAAAAATTGGAACTTTGCTTTCTGTATAATTTGATATCGTCCTACTGCATGTTCCTTGCTGAAATGTTCCTCTTCAAATATGACAAGTGCATGATGACACAAACAGAAACTATCTTATTGAGAGGTGAGCAAGGATCATTGATAGAAAACGTATTTGGCAATAAGATTTTGTGTTGCATTTTCTACTGCTCTAATCAATGTTTGCACCCTTGTTGACTGAATTAGAACCAAATTTCAAGAGGTGGCACTGACACAAGGAGAAATGTAGGAGGCAGTTAAACTCTGAAATTCTTTTTAAAGCTTCCAAGTATACCTTTGTAAGACAACTTTAATTCTAACTGAATAATGCACAGCAGTTGCAGAAAGTAAATTATAAATTAATAATCACAAGTCTTCACAGAGAAAAACTGATTGTCTCTGAGTTTCATGTGAATGGAAATAGCAACATGACCTACTTTGCTAGTCAAAACAGTCTGAATAACAAATGCTCCCAGTGAACTCTTCATGGATGTCATGCTCTCTATGTATATCTATTGCCAATCAGAATCTGAAAAATTAATAATGATTTGCCTTTATTTAAAGCAAACAAATACAACACATACAGACTTACACACACACATTACATATATACTTGAATGTGTGCATATAAATATATACGAATGTCTTACTGAATTATAATTTAGTAATGGGAAAACCTAGACTTCTTCACTATAGCTTCTGCTTCTCTGTTGTATGAAGACTGACGTGAGATGGACTGGCAAAGAGCGGGCGAAGGCATTCAAGCACAAGATCATTTCATTCACTCCTTACAGACAGTTCCACTGTGCGAGGAAAGTTTGGGCTGATTCAGCTGAAACTGTGGCCAGTTTCCAAATGATCTGGCATAAATGTCATTCCAACCTCACATATACCTACCCATGCTGTCCCTTCTCCTTGGAAGTCAAGCTATTCACAGGTGTCTTTTCCCTTTGCTGTCTCCTCTGTTGACTCCAGAGTCATGTAGCCCTTGAAGAAATTAGCAGGCAGCTTTCTCCCCTTCATTCTTTCCTTCTTCTGTTAGGTTTGGACAAGAAAAGCCCTGCCTGCTCCTTTTTAGTGACCAAGCCATGTTTTCATGGGCCTTGGTTGCAGCCTCAGACTAGAGGCTATAAAGGAGTAGAAATTCCCCGAGGCAGCAGAAATTAATTCACGTAGCGGCAGAAATTAATTCAGGTAGCATTTTTGAAAAAGCAACACTAAGGCTGGCAAATATTTTCCTGGAGAGAGTTCTTAGCCACACAGGAAAATAAGCCTCTGGCAAACAGTTAAAACTATTTCACTAACCCATAAAATTATATTAAGCTCTGGTAGTCACACTTACAGTTATGTAAGGAAATAATTTTTTTTTAATAAGCAGTCAAGATTTGCTCTTTTCCAGGAGGTGCATACATTTGAATTTGAACACACTGAGAAATCAATTAGTGATTACAAAGTTTTTTATTCTAGAAAATGCGTATCATTATATTAATGACATGAAATTAATATTCAGATATTTAGGATTGCTTCCTCCCATTTTTCCATATTTGGAATGAATAACAGGATACAGGTGCTAACATGTTTGCCTGTTACAGTCACTGTCATATCTATGTGTCAGTCTTTTCAGTGTGAGCCCAGGCTCAACTCCACTCAAGCTTATTTATAGCTGTAACAAAAGTGTAACTGGTCTTTTGTAACACTCTGCACAGAATCATTTTTAGATGTTGTGGTGTAGCTGAAATGAGAAAACACACAATACTTCATGTCTTTTGGAAACAGCACCAACATATGAATGTATTGTCATTCACTGACGTTTAAGCCTTATGCCTTAGAGATGACCAAGATAAACAGCCAGCACCATGTTAATCTTCAAAAAGAACTTGTTCTTCATGTCATGAAAAATTCTTTCTTTCAGGTGATGGAGTTTACCCTGTAAATTAAATCTCTAAAGTAATGGAAGAAATAACCCATGACACTGGTGGGGGAAATTAAATTAGAGTCACTAATAGCAGGTCAGCACAGTCCAAGCAGAGGTAATAGAAGTGACCACATGAATGATAAGCAGGCCTTCACTAGGCTGTGACATCTGTCTCCCAGAGACTGTGACAAACATTCATCTGTGTGGCAAGCAATTCACAATTCAGGCACTAGCATGTTTATGGTGCAGCCTGACACTGGCGGAGCCAAAGCATGCCAGTCTTTCTCAGCAGGATGCTCTAATTCCCTAATGAAGACCATTTAGACAAGTAAAAATCTTTGACCCCAGTCTTTCTACTAATATGCCACTGCTCCAGATAATCTTTTTACTTTATTTATTTTATTTGTTTGTTTGTTTTTTCATAAGCATGGAAGATATTTTTCTGGTACAATCCCCATTACCCGCAACATTGCTAAGTTACTGTAATTCTACCCTGGAGGAGTAAAATACAAGGGAAAAAAGGTAGCAAAATATAAAGAATAGATCCAGTGTATGCTTTCTCTAAAGACTTTAACATCACTGCAATAGCCACTGGCAAAATAGCAGGGTAAGATGTTAAGGTAAAATGGACTCTCGCATGTCATACAAAGCACCTCTGAAATTCAGGGCCTGATTTATTTCCTAATACCTGAGTATTATCACTGTTCTTTTGATGTAAACCTAATAATGTAATAAATAACATACATCCAGAGAAAATACAGTTTTCTATAAAATACGGAGCTAAAGGGTAAGGTCATATTCTACCACCTCTTTTCTCTGCATTAAAACAACATATTAACACACACCACCATCATTACCAAATATTTTCAGCAGGAATCAAGAATACAGACAGTAGAAGTAAGGGCAGTAGGATCACAAATATCAGAGTGCTTAGCAAAGTAAGTGTGTAAGTAAGTAAATAAATAAATAAACCTTACAGCATGTGAGCCTCTGTTCAGATAACAAAAGAGTTGAAAGAAATGCTTGTTTACATTATCCACTGGATATATGTGATCTTAACCTTTTAGTCATTACGTTAAAACAAACAGCGTATTAAAATGGAAATTTCCCCAGAGTTACTGATTTGCAAAGTGAAATAATGAACTTCATATCCCTCATTTACTCACACTGCTTGTTTCCATTTAAATGGTGATTAGGCTTACTCAATACTAATGATCATTTGGCAGTATTATTATGTGGCTTAAAAATCTAGAGGTACAACTACAAGGATAAAATGCTACTAAAAACGCCAGTCAGCATTTTCTGGTGTTGCAGTAGACACTACTGCTCTGAGTCTGACATTTCCAGCTAGCATGCTAGCAGAAAAGTACCTCTTGTGCCACGGTTCAGGCACACTCCTGTGGACACACTGCATCCCGCTGTGTGCTCTGACCTCTGTCCTGGGCACGTTATAAACTGGCACTGGGTCCAGACCCCACTGATCACAACGGGAGTCCTAAAGAAACGGCTAGCTGAAGGCACACAAACAAAATGAAAGTAAGGCATATTGTGGAATGCAGGCAATACAAAAAGAAAAAAAAGAGCATTAATTAGTTAGTTAATTAAAGCCCTCTCAAAGCCTAACTTTTGCTTTTTCCATAGGCTGGATATCAGAGCTTGCTAACATACAGATTCTTTTAATTTATTTTTAAAAAGTTTTAACTATCAGTTCTAGAAGCCATAAACTTCATACATAGTATATACCCTTTTCTCAAATAAATATTCTGACAAAAGTATGGGACTTGTCTTCCAAGAAGGCTCAAGAAAATCTTTGTATCACAGATCTCCACAGTTGCTCAGAACTAACCCTTCAGAACTACAAAACTAATTGAAATAAAGCCCCATTGTGCTTCCAGAGCAAAAATAAAGAGTACCTTAACATCTGTTTGAAAAAGAAAGTCAGTGAGGCAACTTTCCAAACTTCTACTCACCTGCTACTACAACTACGGAAAATTGCAGGGATGACCAACTGCAGACTGAGGAGCCAGTTTCTTTTGGAAAATTCTGGACTTTGGGACAAAAACAGCATAAGTGGAAAAACTGAGGACCCCCAAACCTTCTCAAATCTTTTAGGACTCAATTTTGCAACGGCAACTTTAAACTAACTCCACTCTGATTGAAATCAATAGTCATTTGAAAAAAAAAAAAAACACAACAGAAAAAACCACACCAAAATTGAGGCTCGCTAAACACTTTGCAAAACATACCCTTACTGTGGATTTTGCTCTGCTTCCTGAGCCTCTCAATGAATTTTAAGGCACTTTTAGATGGTCACTAACTCTCCATTAGAAATTATCATATTTCCACTATGGTAGAAAAAAAAAAAAATCGTCCTCGTCAGACAGCCCTTTCCTAGATCTGAGAAGCACTTTGCTGCTGTTCCCCAGCGGTGCCAAATTTGCTTCATGCTTCATCTCCTTCATTAGAGAAAGAAACTAAGACTGAACCTTCTGTGAGAAAAAAAGACAGGGAAACAGGTAACATCAGCCATTAATCCTTTCCCATGGGAAGCCTATAGTAGAAGGCAGGAAGAACTTGGACCCCAGAGAGATTTCTTTAAGAAAAATAGCACCAGAATTAAACGTTTTGAACTTTTTTTACTGGCTGTGACATTCAGCACTTGCAGTTATCCTGGGAAATGACTCCTTAAAGTTGCAGCCGTCTTACAGTACTCCAGCTCATGGTCCTCGCCTGACAAGAGCCTGCGTGACAGCAGCCCATCAGCAGAACTGACACGTGTCAGAAGACTTTGGGTAACGCACTGCAGGAGTCCACCAGAAACAGACATGTTGATGGTCACAGACCAGAAAAAAGGATGAGTACTAACTTGTTTACACCTACTACGAGTCTCAGCATGAATTATAGTTATCTAGAAGGACAGGCTATGTACTCAGACTCCCACAGACATAGCTGGGCTTTTTACTAAACAGAAATAATCACAGGAGACAAATGTTTAATCGTCTCATTTATATTTACTTTCCGATGTTAGTTTAATACCAAGTAAAGGTAAGGAGGTAAACAAAAGAGGTGCTCTTCTGAGCTCCTGATTGACTTGGGGTATGGAGCCAAAGCAGACTTGGTTCTAGTCCGTAGCCAAGTGGAGATCTGAATGAAAGCCCTGTGGCTGAGCAGAGAAAAGTATGGTGTAAGGATCGTGTCCCTCTTTACCCTGGGTGAGAAGTGTTTGGTGTACAAACATCAAAATACCCCAAAATCTCAAGTCCTGTTCATTTTTGGAAAATAAAAATTTTGAGCACAGATTGACCTTCTGGGAGATGGTAGAGAAAAAAATTCATTATATAAACTAAAACCAGTTGAAAATACCTTTCGCATGTCTCCTTTTTCCCCTATATCCAAACTTAAACCTAAAAAATGAGCAACAAGGGAAAAGATTCTGACATCCCTTATATCATGCCTACTTACTTGAGTGTATTTACACTTATAGTGGCTTGAGATAAGACCCATTTTCAGTGAGACTTAGCTAATGATTTTGTTTAAAAGTCAACCTAATTCAGTTCCCTATTCTTACAATTTTGAGCAAGCACCATGCAAAATGTGAGTTTGAAGGAAAGGAAATAACTGTGATTTAGTTCATTAAGGTGTAAATGATGCAGTAAGGGACAGGGGGAAAAAATGACTTAGCAATGGGAGTACAAAGTCCTAAAAGAGAGCTCCCACACTTAAGTGGTGTGGTATACACAAAGATGCTACCTGTGCTTTAGGCCTTAAGATTTTACAGACAGCTTTAGCTGATCTAACTGTAAGTTGTGGAGCGAAGAAATGGTCTGGCTTACTTATCCACCCTCAGGCATGGGTTCCCACTTCTCCTTTTGGGCTGTCTCTGGACAGCGTACCTTTGGGATGCATTCAGCAAATTCTCTGGTCTAACTTGAAAGGATTATTTAGTGGCTGTTTTCAGACCAGCAAGGAATCTGAATCACACCATGGCAAGCACCATGAAGAGAAGACTCAGTGGTGGAAGCATGTGGCCAGGATCACATGAGGCAGGATTCCCCTTTTCCTGTAGACATAGCCTTGGATCAGTATGTGTCAGACCATGAGCGTGCGGCGTGCCCTTCATGCAGCTCTGATGGATTTCTAAAATTTCTTCAAAGATAGACCCTCAGCACAGAGCAGAAGTTAGGCTTACACTAGCCTAGAATAAGGCCCATAACCATGTGCATTATTGTGTTTAGGTATATGTGTATATATTTCTGTAGATGTTCATGATATGACACACATGTTTGTGTAGGTTTATAAATATGTGCCTATACATATATATACAGATCAGATACAAGATATACACACAGACATTACACACACTTGAAAACCTTCTCTCCTGCACTAACAGCAGATTATTTCCAATATTACTTTGATTTGTAACACTTGTCTCACCTTCTAAAGACAATTAAGGAGGAAAAAGTTGCACATTAAGTGGTCCCATTATGAATTCATATGCTAGGGTTTTTTATTATCACAGAGGATGATGAATTAATTTTGTATTCAAGTAACGCTCATTTCTGCCTCCAATAAGATTTCCCTCATAGCGCGCCATTAGTTAAATGTACCATCACAATAAAAATCTAACCAAAAAAAAGCCTTTATGTTACTTTAAATAATGAGCCCTCAGAGAAGATGAATTAGCACTATAAATTAAAAAATGTTGCATTTTTGTAAAAATATATTCTTTATGTAGCATCGGTTCACAAGAGCAACAGCCAAGCCCACTCGTTCTGGCCCCCAATTTAACTGTATAAAAAAGAGAAAAAAAAAGAAAAAGAAAATCCTTCTCTAAGGCCCACATATACCCTACCATGTAGCCCAGAGGAATAAAATGAAAATCATGGATTTTAGCTTCAGTACTAAAAGAATAAATGCCAGCCACCTACCCGTGTGTCATTATCAAATTTCATTAGTACACACCTACTTGTGTGCCAAATCCTTTAACAGAAATATTACTCAAGGTAACATTGAGCAACACTTGTAATCTATCCAGACGTGAGTTGTCTTTTCAGTGTAACCAACTGGACATCTCTTCTTCGGCTTGCTTCCCAACTACCTGACAATCTGTATACAAATCACCCTCTTGCCCTTTTATCTGGCACCTTCCTGTGAAGCAGGTTTAATTCAGAGAGATTAGTTTTACTACGTAAACCTCCTCTAGTATATCAGAAATGTGACCTACAGTTCCGTTTGTACCAGTGGCATACACAAAATGCTGCAGAAATTCACGTATGTTTCTCTTTCTCATTAGTCAAATTCTACAATACTGTGAAGGATTTTTTTTTCTTCTTCTTGGTACTTCACTGCTTTTCCTAAAATTTTAGCCACCGACATTGAAATTTTTGCTCAAATTTCAGACTGCATTAGCCTACAGGTTAGGCAGATAGGAACAGTGAATAGTTGTCCTGATGGGCAGTGATTTTGACAGATTTTTTCAACAAACAAACAAAAACAAAAAATCAAGTTTAGCAGAGAGATTCAATGAGCCTATGGACTTTCAATTTGACACACACCTGGTCTCCCACACACTGATGTAAAAATACAATCCAATAACTAACACCGGCAGTACTAAGCACAGAACAAGACCCAGTCTGTATACACAAGCTACATCTATGCTGGTGAATTGAAAACACAAGTATTAGTTCCATCCTGTAGTTTTCCACATTGTTAAATGATTAGTGCAGTCTTGGCCTGAGTCGTTTAGTACTTTCCCTAGCAATGCCCAAGGTATTTCTAGAGTTGATCGGACTGGGAACCATTGCTAACAAACCTGTTCACTGTGGAAAGGGGCAGGAGAGTTTAGCCATATGAATGCAAACTCTGCCGTGGCAGGCAGCCTCTGGGCCAGAGAACAACCTCTGGCTCATTTGATTTGTTTTCTGAATGTAAATGTTACTACAGAATTGCACCAGTAGTATACACCTGCTAGTATACACCTCTTAATAAATAGAATTGTTCAGGAATTTCCAGTGAAATATTTTTTTTTTTCTTTAGAAAGCTTTGGTTCATTAAAACTGAAACCTTTTGCAGGAGTGATCATATCAGTTTCAGCAGAGATAGAATAGCTAATCAAAATTAGAGACAAGAATGACATTAGCAACCAGAAAGGTCAACAGCTGATAGGATATTTACCTGGCATGTGAGATAATGAATTTTAAGTCCCTGTTTTGAATCAGCTAGAACAAAGACTTGTGTTGTCTTCTTATTCAGCCTGTGCAACTATTTTGAACTAATAGCTACTCTGAGACGAAGTACAGTTATTTTTTCATTCTCTGTTTTTTACCTGGTAAAGTTTAGGCTTCAATCTATGGGGAAGGGATTTTTTAACTATTTCACACAAGATTCTAACCATAAATTATATCTCTATCTTTACCCATTCTTTTCTTCGACATAAACTATCTGTATGGTTTTTTATAAATACTTAGGGTTAAGCACATGATTTTGATCTTTTATCTGATCCTGCAATGGGATCTAAGTATAGCTTATAATCAGAAGTGATTGGCAAGAATGGTATATTTAAAAAAAGAGAGGAAAAAAAAATACCTAAAGGCAACATAAGCTATATCCAGTTTCTTACGGCCATCAATCAATATATTTTAACTTAGAAAAGATGCAGAAAAAAGGGTACGATTCTGATCACAGGAGTTACACAAGAACTCTATGGGAGGTCATTGATAAAATCTGTGCGGTATGGACATGGATGCTCTGCCCCAAATAGACACTGTTTCAGTTGTCTCGGGAGCCAGGGAACAGGATGACTTCAGCAGCTCAGGTGTAGCCAATATTATATCATGGGACAGACACAAAAATAGATAGCACAGTTGAAATGATGCACATGATTCAGTGAGGTTGTACAATGATTTGTACTACTATGTAGCTAACTTTACTACATTTATGATATAGCAAACAGCGATGAAAAAGGTAAAATGCACAAAGACAGGTTGTATTGCAAAGTGTTCTTATTAAAGTGTTAGCTTGCTTATTATATTGTTAGACTCTGTTTACTACCAGAATTTATAGTCACTTAATTTTTCCTTGATTAGATGTAGGCTTTTATATTTATGCTGGCTCAGCTGAACTACATTGGCAGCACAGATCATGCTGTAGCCATGTCCCAAAAAACTAATGTCTTCAAACTCATTCTGGACTGACGATGTCTGTTGATAATCACACCACCTCTTAGCCATACCTGTACAATTGCCTCATCCTTCTGGTGTACAGCAGCAGATTTAGGTGGTTTCTTCCCAGTAGGCCATAGTTTCACAACACCTCAACCCTCTCCAGTTTTCCTTGAGAAAGTGTCAGAAGGTTCCCGCTCCACTTGCCAGTATATGAGGCCATGAGCTGTGAATGAATTTATTCCTTTGCATGTGCATGTGTCTTTCTGCTCCGTGCAGCTTTTTCCTTTCTTGTTTTTTTTCTTCTTTTTACTTTTTTCTTTTTTTGTCACAAAAGAAGAAGCTTACATCTGTTCTTTTTGTTCTCATGGTTTCATGCTCTCACCAAAAAAAACCAGGAAAAGACTGAATTTAATGCTTCTGTACTGGAAGATTTAGCGTGCTTTTCAGCTTGTCACTGAACTGATGAAAGGCAGCACAACTACACACTTTTCCCAACCGAGCTCAGATAGGTTTGTTCACTAGAGTTCAAGTCTCCTGCCAACAACTCACTGCAGTTTCAAATTATTCTCCTTCCATATTCAATCTCTATGAGTGGATCAGCCCATGCCCCTTCTTCCAGGCTGTAAATTTGCCAGTTTTAAAGATTTAATAGCGGGGCTGCAGCAGTGACAGCTCTATTTGTGGCACACCTCCCTTCCCACAGTTGATAGAGGTCTGCTGCTCAGCCGTGAAGTTCAACTCCCCAACACCTTATCAATCAGCTTCCCTGTGTGACCCACTTCAGGAAAGATTTAAATGAGGTAGGGCAGATTCTTCACAGTGAATATAATAATTGAAGGGAAGAGCAAGCTTTACATTGTTCCTCTAATACATCAGCTCTTTCAATGGATTGTTTAGCTTTGATATTAATTCACAAATGGTACAAAAGTTGGAATCTGTGGAAAGGTGCAAAAAAATTCTTAAAGAAAATAAAACAAGTTCTTTTTTGAGAATCCTAATGGCTTCTCCCAGCCTTAAAAATGTCCTGTTCATGCCATGAAGCAAACATCATTCTCTGTCCCTGTCACTTCAAACCAGCCCATCATGGTTCCCACTGTGAAACTGAAAAACATTGAGCTTCTCTCCCAGTCTTGGCTTATGTGTGCTTATCGAGGTTTAACCCCAGCCAGCAACTCAGCCCCACACAGCCGCTCACTCACTTCCCCCCACCCAGAGGGATGGGGGAGAGAATCAGAAAATAAAGTAAAGCTCGTGGGTTGAGACAAGAACAGGTTTTAATAGAACAGAAAAGAAGAAACTAACAATGCCACTAATAACAACAAGAAAGTGACTAATAATAATAATAATAAAAGGACTGGAATACACAAGACAAGTGATGCACAGTGCAATTGCTTACCACTCGCCGACCGACGCCTGAGCTGCGCTCCTCCCCTCCCGCCCCGCCCCCAAGCTGGGCATGATGTCCCACGGTATGGAATACCCCTGTGGCCAGTTTGGGGTCAGCTGTCCTGGCTGTGTCCCCTCCCAACCTCCCTGTGCCCCTCCAGCCTTCTTGCTGGCTGGGCAGGAGAAGCTGAAAAGCCCTTGACTGAGTCTAAACACGACTGAGCAACCACTGAAAACATCGGGGTGTTATCAATGTTCTTCTCAGGCTACACCCAAAACACAGCGCTGTACCAGCTACTAGGAAGACAATTAATTAACTCTATCCCAGCCAAAACCGGGACACTGCTATTCCAGAAAATATGGGTGGGGAGGGATAGGGAAAGACTAAGGACTTGCTGAGAAGTGGATTTCTTTCTCAAGAGCAAAAGAAGTTATCTGGCTTAACTGTTTATCATATAGATTTCCTTTCTGTCCATATTGGAACAGACATGGCATGTTTAATGTAACTTACTAGCCAGGGCTGCCTGGGGTCTGTTCTGAAATAACTGGTTGAATAAATGAAATTCTAGAGTCAGTGAGTGGCAAAAAAGAGGACACCGCTCTCCAAAAATGGAGGCAAGGGACAGGGTAAGCACAAGCTGCAAAACTCTCCTCTCCTACAACTTCATGATAAAGAGAAGACTGTACTGAGCTGTTTGGAAAAGGAAGTAAGGTAGCCTTCCATAGCAGCTACTTTCAGATCTACCAACTACTGAGCAGTTACTACTGCTAAAGAATACATGACCATCTATCGTAATAAAGGATATGACAAAACTGTCAGTGTTAGGAAACAGCACTCATAAACCAAGCTGTAGTCAGAAGAAACACGCAGAATTTGAGTCAAAACTTACTGCTTTACTGGCTGTTCTACCCGGTTTTGTGTCCTTCATAATACTTATGGTGAAAATCTTTATAATCAAGAGTACATCAGTCCAGTTTTAAGGGTAGTAGAACAATCCATTTTGCAAATAAAATTACTGAAAGGAAACAGAAACTCAGGGAAGAAAACTAAAAAATAAATCAAACCAGAGAATAAACCAAAAGATTCTTATATAACACACTAAATTCAGCTATTATACCTCCGCCTCTTGCCCATTTCACATTCTTGCTTTCTACTCCATTACAGTTGCAACCTTTGGTCAAGTCCCTGTACACTGTCATGCACTCTTCTCTAAATCAGTCAACAGGTTAAAACTTTTTTTTTATTTATTAGATACAGTTGCTTTAATACCATTAATCAAACAATACCTTTCGGAAAAGTGTAAATTTCTGTTCTTGTGAATAAGTGTCCACTTTGGAAACAGAAAGGGGCACAAAGTCAGGTCCCAACTGCTTTCAAAGCGTAAAACTTAAAATAATAGAAAAGTGATAAAAGTTAAAGCCAGGTCCAGGAACAAGACTAAGGGTGTAATTTCAAAAGAAGAATCTAGAGGATCTAGATGGAGACATGAAACAGAGAATTTGAGGGCAGCTAAGTTATGTATTGACCATTTGTCTGAACAGCCGCAATAATTTGAGACCTCACAGATTCAGCCCCTGCTTCAAAACAGGCCACTCGTTTCCCAGGTACTTGAACCAATTACTGTGCTCCAGCAGTAAGGTTTCTCCAGTTTCCAGTGAGAAACAGAGAACTGATCTTCAATAGTTAACTTTAGAATATGAAAAACTAAAGATCCCAGACACAGTGAGACCCCAAGGAGAAATCCTTGGCACATCTTGTTCAGTAAACTGGGCGTGTTGATGAATCCCTTTTTCTGGGAATATCACGCCAACAAATCTCACAAATTTGAGCTCGCCAGTGGTTATTTTATGTGTATGTTTTCAGTTTTTCTTATAAAATAAAAGACAGGTGATTTGTGTCTTGTGTACATGTCTGTGTAGACATTCCCAGAACGGTAGGGCTGTGGTGCAGAAAGATGTATGACCCATTAGTAATGTTAGTTGCACCTTCCTTGCTGTCCTGTTCCTCGAGGAGAATTAACACTTCTCCATTCCACTCTGATTCTCTCAGTTGCAAATCTAACCCATGCATCTGAAACTTCAAATCTGGATTTTTTTTATATGTGTGAGAGAAAAACATGTAAGTTAGTGTAAGAATGATAGAACAGCAAGTTTTTATATAGTAAGAAACATACAGTGAAGTTTTACATAACAGTGTCAATTCATTAATTTCTACATTAAAATTGGTTGTGCTTGTATCTGCTTTATTTTCTGTGGGTTTAGGGTTTTTCCCGCTCCCCGTCGATAACGTCATCCTCCCTACCATTCCCTACCCACTACTGGCAGAAGAGAGATTCATAAACAGAAAGCACAGCTTATTTGCAAATTCATGCTTGGAGCTGACAGAAACACTGCCCAAACCACAACAGATGTTTTGCTTTTCCTTTTATCACCACCCCAAGCAAAACCTCACAGCAACAGCTTAGGCAAAAGGAAGGCAAACTGTGAGCTCTGGCTGGTGCTGATGCTGAGAACTGGCCCTCTTGAACAGAAGAGGTTCACTCAAAATGAGCAGTTAGCCAGTGTTCTGCTCATCGTCATGCGCTTCGTGTTAATGAACTCTTAAGTCCTGCATCAACTCAGAGATACTGATTGTATTAATAATCAATCATCGGAAGTCCCTCATCTCTGTTTGTAGTTCTTCTTGAATACACCCTGGCACCATCGCCTTGTTTCCCTGCCTCCACGACTCAATTCTGGCAGCAGTCCTCAGAGCTCACCCAAGTGACACAGCTGCTTGAGGTGCTGAACAGAATGGAAAAGAAATGTTTAGAAGGAAGAGGCCAATTAAGAATGACCACACTGAAAGGTCTAGGGTGTATTAAAAGGAATGAAAAGTCAAAAAAAAAGCAGAGTTGTGCTAGCTGCTTTCCAAACAGAAGAATTCTGCACAGGAGACCCAGTTCTTCCTGGTAGGACCACAGAGGAGAAACAAGTTTCTGGAAGAAAAATGCAGTCCATGAAGCTCAGAGCATCTTTTCATCTTTTCTTCACTCGAACGCAGCAGCAATAGTTCTTCCTAGCTACTTATTTATGTGTCTTTTACACAGTGACCCTCATTTCTTCTCTTTTATTGTCATACTTTGCTCTGTTTTGAATCAATCACATTCAATGTGTTAATGTTGGAAAAGCTTTTTTCATGTATTTCACTTCCCTTCGGTTTCTCTGGCTAGCTTTGTTATAGAATAGAAACACACAATAGAAAGTTCCCTTGAGCAGGAGTCTTTGACTTGGTTTTCAGAGATGCTAAATACTCACACATCGCCATCTCTGAATATTGTGCCATTTATTACATTTCATGTCCTGGTGCAGTTCTGCAAGACGCTCATTCTCCCTGTTTCTCTACATCACAACACATCTATTCCTTCCTATTTGTTTTTTGTTTTGCTTTTTTTTCCTTATTCCTTGCTGTTTACTCTTTTTACATATATTCTATCAATTTAACTTAGCCTTTTCTTTTGATGTATTTGATAAAGAAATACTCATGTTTTTATCATTCTTTCAAGTCCTCTCACCACAGTCCTTTCTATTCCCTTCAGGCTGAACACAGCCGCTTTTGGTCTGCTATCATTCATCCACATTAGGACGAAGTCGCCTGGTGCAAGTATGATGCACTCTGGAGTATGTGCTACAGCTCCAAATTTGCACTGCACTGCGACTTTGCTGCTCCTGCTACAAAGCCTTAGTGATTAGTTACCAGCTTGTACTTTTAGCTCAGAAGGCCATTCTGTAGATCCGAGTGACAGATAACACCATACGCCAGAGCAGCCAGTGGTCTCTTGCCCAAGGCATGAATTCAACAGTTATCGACCTGAGGTGCAAAGTAAGAGTATCACTATAGCCAACATGGCTCAGTACTCTTCCAAAGAGGTTTATATCTTCTTGTAGTATTCTCTTACTTTTCCAGAAAATTTCTGTAACATTTTGACTGCATGTTCCATTCTGAACCTGAGGAACTTTTCCAGGAGAATCCCTACAAATGGATAAAACTAATGCAGAAGTATATGTCTCTATAACTGGCATATTCTTAGAGCTCTGGTTCAGTCCCATGCTGTCAGCCAAGAAAGTAACTATCACACACACATCTTCACAAGTCCTATAAACAGTAGCAGGCAAAACAGTCTCAACTCAGAGAATTTTTACTTCATTTAATTTATTCCCAATAAACACAAACTTGTAATCATGGGTTCCAGTATTAAGAAAAAGAAAACGTAAAAGAATAAACACTTAGGCAAACACCTTCTCAAGGCTTAATTTAAGCCAATCACCTCTTCTTGGACCTTCCTAGTCTCGACGGGCATTGTTTTGGCCACACTTTACAGTCAGTCCTGCCCAATTGCTTCAATGAGGTGACAGGCAGCACAGGAGGTTGAAGTGGAGAGTAATGGTTTCTTTCTGCTGCTCTTCATTTCCTAGTGGATTTCCTTTGCTTCTCCATGCTCCTTACTGGGTTTCCTCCACTCCTCTGTGCTTTTTAGTATCACTCCATGGGCAACAGTCCTTTGGGGCTGTACCTGTCGCAGCCAAAGCCCCTTCAGGCTGGAGTGCCTCCTTCCAAGAGCGCACCCCTGGCCGCGTGTTTCCTCAGCAGTCCCCCCTCTCTGTGTGTGTCCAAGAATGTCTCTTCACATTTCTCCCAATGTATCTCTTCACGTACCTCCTCATACATCTCCTCCCCTTGCAGCTGCTGCCCCTTTTTAAGTATGCTAGACCAGATGCCCCATGTGCTCTCCTGGCCGGCTGAGTTTCTAGCATATGAAGGGTTTGGGCATGTGATTGGTTTATTTCTAAAATAAATATCATAGCCACCTTTGCGTCCCTTTTCTAAAAATTGCTGAGATAAAAAATGCAGAAAGTCTCCAGTGATGTTAAAGTTATCCTGTGGGTTAGCCATCAAAGTTTGCTCAAAGAATGATGCCGAACATATCCTTTTGTATCCAAATTACAGGCCTTATCATTAATTTCAGGGGTGTCTTAGCTCCCTGCTTGTCTGTGAAGTCTACATTTAGATCGCTCCTATGAATCAACCTTTTCTGTGAGGATAACATAATATTTTGGTGTGAGTAAGTGTTTCCTTAGTTCTGTGCACATTTAAGCTTTCCTTATTTGAACTTACCACATGCAAAAATATTATAGCAAAAAAACCTGAAATGAATGTCCTAATTAATATCAAGTAAAAAATGCAAAGAAAAAAATTAGGTAAAAATGAATTTTCTGTTCCAAATTCTGCCTCTAATAGTCACTGTCAGCTCTTTCCGTAAAGACTTAATCAGAATGAATCCCAAATCACATTGCATGGCATTGGCTCTTACAGCAGCAGGTCTGCTATCCATCACTATAGCACCCAGAGTTGTAAACTCAGGAATGGGCATCGGCTTGTCAAATTCTCACAAAATATGTCCAGCATCTCTCATCAGTCACAGACTTTGAAGGACAAATGCAACAACAACTGCCTGGTTAAAGCAGTTGAGATGCAGGGGCAATAAAATTAGTTCAAAGTTTCCTACTTTTCACCTTCTCAACTAGGAGAGATTTGCGTGTTTGCAAGATAAGGTCTCTGTATGTTGCACTGACTTTCAGAAGTAAGGATCAAAAGGGTTTCCGTATGCAAATACCCTTTACTCTTTTCCTAATAATGTCTTAAAGGGTAAGGAGGAAGGCAACAAACCAGCTCTTTCTCCTAATCTCTCTGAGTAACTAGGTGGAAATCCGTACTGAGAAAACCCGTAGACAGTTGCTATTTTACATGAGTAAAAATACTATTAATCTGTCATCCTTTATCATACTTGGATGATCATTAAGCCAAGCAGGCAAGCTGTTCATGTTTACAATATCTGATGTTCCCCAACAATATACACAGACTAATAGGAGGAAAACAACTCTAATCCTGCCCTATTGCCAGTGGGGATTAATTTTGTTCAAATAGACATGTTTATGAAAATAAAGAAAAATTCCTTCTGCAAACAGCTGGTTAAATTTGACTTTTTTTTCTTAATTCATCCAAAAAGACTGATTAGGCTGGGTGCAGTAATTGTTCTTCTCCCCCTGCTGATGTTTTACTAATTCCTAATGTTGGTGTGTGTAAATACCAATTACATCTGTTCCGATTCACTCTTTTTAACTGGTGTTTAGATTTTAAGGGGAAAAATGGCTTTTTAAATTTCTATAGACAGTGTGTGTCCTTTGTGATTTTCACAGCCTGTTCCAGTTAACAACAAATGAAGATAAATACCAAGCAAAATCTGTTTGGTGCTTCTATAGAACAAACAGCCCTATTTACAAGGTGTTACCAAATACCTGGTATTTTATTATCCTTTATGTATTTATTTTTTTGCCATTAAATTCTAATCTTCTAGCCCATTTGGTCACTTGCTTGTGATTTGCTATGTATCAAGCACAGAATAATGACAATGACATGGTAAATGTTATCTCACCATTTTACCTCGGTGTTAATTGACAGTGATTTGTCGGTGAAGGGTGATAGTAATGACAAAGGAGGTGACAAAGAGGAATGTAATTCAAGTGGAGCTGAAGAAAATATGAAAATACCTCCTTGGGTTTTATGTGTTTTACTTGACCCAAGTAAGCATCATTCCTTTAAATCATCATTTCAGATTGCTTTCTTCTGACATTTGGAGGATAATTTAGCAAGCTGGTTTGGTAAGGATGATTGACTACAGATGTAATAGTGGGTAGACCAAACCAGAGGTGAAATGAAAGGAATAAGGAGCATAAAAAAAAACCCCAAAACATTATTACATTAAGTTCACAGAGATTAGATACTAGATTACAAATAAAAACTGTATGATGTGACACATTTAGACTTAACTATGATTAAATGGTGAAAGCTGGAAGGAAGCTGAAAATGAAGTTTCCTCTGTGGTGATTGTTTTATTGGGTTTAAAGCGGTGAAACTCCATCAGAGAATCTTTAGAGTTCAGCAGTCCCATCAGTGCACCTCACTCCTGACCTGTGGGGCTCAGCCCACAGCAGAGCAAGCTGGAAGCCCCGCAGATTGCAGGTTCTGCCAGCTCTCAGGTAACCTGCTGCTGAGGGCAACACTGGGAACTGGTGGGCAGCAGCGGAGCGGAGTGATGAAATGAAAGGAGCTTGTCTCACGCTGGATCCCCCACAGCTATCTGACTGAAGTCTTGTCTTTTTTGTTTTTGCGTCTTAGGTCAGTTTTTTTCAACCTCTGGTCATTCATCGGGGTTGCAACTGTGCAAGCTGGGTCTGTGCATTAGAGCTGTGCTCACGCACCTGTTTAAACCAGAATAGAAGATGGAGACAGCAAAAAGATGCATTAACTTCTGCTCACAGAAGGAACAGCAGAACTCTCTGATTTCAGTCAGGAGCTAAGATGATAAAGTCTCAAACATCTAACAACTCTACGGCTGGTTATAGGGTTGTGACTGGTTTCTGATAAGCAGAGCATTTGCTCCAGCTCTTAGTTTTAGTGCTCTTCTAATGCAGCCCTCTTGACTTGCCTTTTCCTAACTTTATAATAAATCCCCACTGAAGTCCTCCTTTTCAGATTGGCTACCCCTGTAAAATATTTCTAGTGGAAGTGGAGGTCTTCCATAGTGTCCTTACAGCTACTGATAGTAGGCTTGCTTTTTTTTTTTGTTATCTTCAATGAATCCTTTAAGAAAAGGATACGTTTTAGAGCAGAACCTGAGATCCCTTCTTCACAGGTTGGATGCCAAAATAAAAAAAGTTGTTAGTATCCAAACCAGGATCCCCATATATAATAACACCTCTATAGTACCACTAGTTATGTAGTAATTCCCAACCTAGGTCAAAATGAATGCTGGTTTCTGTGGTGGGAGTTTGTAAGGCTCTTGCTCAGGGGTTGGGCTACATTATACTGCAGCTTTTCCCAGTATTTGGTCAAATCCTAGGTTTGCAGCACGAAAGATACAGCAACTTGAGACTGTTCTCATTTACACTCTGGTCCAAACTAGCTAGTAAACAGTATTTGAATGAGGAAATCCTAGTTAGAATAAACATCCCACACCACTTTTCATGTCATATAAGCAGAAACAAAGTTGTAGCAATGGTAGAGGTACAAGGGATGTGCCAAACGGACACAGCAGGAGCCTTCGGAAGACTTCAGAATGTGATTGTTACCTTCTGTCTTCACTGTCCTAAAACTGGCTTCAGCTTGGAGTGAGACTGCTCACCAGTGGAAATGAGGGGCAAGAGCATGGTCCAAACTGATGTACTACCCTAGGACATCAAAATACCTTACAGAACAGCCTAGACAAATCTCCAAATCTCAAAATCAAGGCCTGTGTTTTCTTGTTTCCAGGCTTTTCATGTCTCTTCATGCTAGCAATGTGTCTTTCTATTCCATTTCCTCTGATTTTTAAATAAGAAAGGAAAATCATTTAGCCAGTCCTAAACCAAGGACGTCAATGCTCCCTCAAATCATATTCATAAAGGTATAAATACTGCTATGTATATTTATTACATTGTAGTCTTCTTTCTGCCTGTATTTGCATGTCTCTCTTGCTCACTCCAACTGGGCTTCCATTTGCAGGATGTGAGGGATGTAACACAAATCCTCAGGATTAGTTTTCCTTCTTTGTGCCTTGCGCCGTCACAAACATTTCTGTACTGAATAAAGCTATGTATAGAGTATTTTCAGGATAACCCTATGTCTGAGTGGACTTGACTGTCTTTGTTACAACCTCATTTTATATTTCATCTTGACAAATGCAAGAAAGGGCATTCTGTGGACATCACAGCCCAGAATTGTTTTGGTTCAAACGTGATGTGTAGCACACAGCAAAACATGCAATAACAAATAAATGCATTGGTGGTTTAGAGGAACAGCATGTGTGGTAAGGGGAACTGACTTACTTGTTAACCGTGAACCTTTGTTTATGAATTTAATCCCAACCTGTACAAAAGGTTCCATTTATTTCTCAGTCTTCCCTCCAGCAATCCTGCGGCCCGTGTCTGCTAGGTAATAACTTGCAGGAGCTGTATATGAAACAAAATTTTAAATAAGGGAAATCAACATCATATCCCTGTTTTCTTCCTTCGGTTTTCATCATTTTCTTCACTCACTGTTGAGGAAGGTTAATATTAAACATTATGTTAATGGTTGTCAAATCAATCATGGTTTTCACTGAGTTATGCTAGAAAGAAGCAACACACTTTATAAGAAATCAGAGAAGGGCTGAATGAGATAATGTAAAATCACTTATGCAGGCACTCTGGAGATGGAACCCCGTTTAATACTTAATGTAGTCATTAACCTGAGAGTGGAAGGAAGAGGGTAATGGATGGCCTGTTACTTTTACCTACAGGACAAGTTTCTGAAGCGAACTGTCTCCCCTGGGGCAAGTATCATACATGCTGAAAATCTATAAGGAGGGTCACAGATGAAAGGAGTTTGAGCAGCCTCAAAATTCCCATGTGAGCATCGTGAAAACTGCAGGCGGACCGGGTGGTGAAACTTGCCACACTACACACAGCCATGGGCCACTGCCATCTAAACGCTCAATTATGGCATCAGACGCACCATGCTGGTCAAATAACCAGCACATCTACGGAAACTACAGAAAATAATCAATTATTGAAGATAACTATCTACAAGTAACATTATTCTCACCCTTTCTTGTTTTTCTCTTTCTTTTTTTTTTTTTCATTCTGCCTAGATGCCCAGCTGTTAGAGATTACCCCTGAGAGCCTGAAATCCATGAACTAAATTTAACTATGAGAAACATGGAGGGGCGGGCTAGTCCCCAAGCACACGTCGTCCCTGCATTAGGAGCGGCGGGAGGCCGGGAGCGGGGCGGGGA
>JAVKLA010000014.1:22631591-22654395 GCA_034782735.1 Sagittarius serpentarius | reverse complement strand
GGGGGGCAGGGCTGGGGAGGTGTTTGTTTTGTTTGGTTGGCTGGTTGGGTTTCAGGTTTGTTTGGGGTTTTTTTAAGAAAAAGACTCAAAAGCCCATTAAACATTTCCAGGTGACCTTCTAACTACCGTAAATATTTCCTGTGTGGTAACAGCACAGCATACCATATGTTTTTATGCAGTGTAGCCAAGTTGCAGAGTAACCATCGCAATGACAGTCAGGGCACGTGCCCCGCTGTCACAAGGATGTTATGCACAGCTACGAATTTACCCCAAAGTCTCAGTGGGTTGTAGCGCGACGGTTTCCTCACCAGCACCACTTAGCATGGCACCCGTCCTCCCAGTCCTTTGGACCACCTCACCCCTTTGCCCAGTAAGATCTGGTCGGCATCCAGCCTGGAATCGCAGTTCCCTGCCTCTGTACTAACTGGCGAAGCTATCAGGTTCTCCCACCTCCCCTGAAGTGCCTGTTTCTAAGCGCACTGACGAAGCAGGGAACTGCTGTCATGCTGGTCCATCTATTTTCACAGGTGCAGAGAGCCACCATTGCATGTTCTCCTGCAAAGAGAGAGCGTGGAGCCTGACATGCTCCCATACGTGGGTGGTCTTCCTCAGCGAAGGGGATATGGTGGATGTTGTTCTTCACTGCTGCTCTGACTGATAGCCGTGCAGTTGGCATATCTGTAGGTCAGTATAGACAAAACATACACCTGACCCAGAGGAGAGTGGAAAGACTGAAATTTTTCAGCAACAGGAGTGACAAATGTTTTAAAAATGCAGAAATACAGGTTTCGGGTTTTTTTCTGTCTGATCCCTAACTTAGAGTATAGCACAGTACAGGGCATACATTGGCCTACAAGGTAAATATCACGTGATATCAAAGACAGCGAAATTACTAAGTGCTAGCATTTTATTAACTTTTGCCACAATACCTTACATTGCAATAAACCCTACGTAATAAAGCCAGTTCATTCCTTGAGGAACTTACTGCCATAGAGAACAAACACACAAAAGTCAAGATCATCCTTTGTCCATCTTATTCACTATTTTTTGATGAATGGGTTAGTTTGGTAAATACTTAAAAAACCAATGGTAACTAATGCTGCAAGGGAAAGAGCAGTTTTCTTAAGAATGGTCTCTTCCTAAAGAAGTTTCTCTTCCACAGAATCAAAGACCAAGGCCCTATATTTTGAAATTTCAATTTTTAAAAAGTCTAGCTTTAAAAAAAGCATCATTAAGCTTTCAGGATATGCAGTAAATCAATTTCTGATGTGCCTGAGAATCTACACAAAGGAAAATGTTAAGGTTGGATCTACCCATGCTTTCACATCTGAAATCTAGCCTGTAGGCAACTCTGAGATGTTCCTATGACTTTGCTTCACAAAGATTCTGGTACACCTGGTCATCCACAATTCGCATCGGATACTATGTGAAGAAAGAGAAAAGAAAAATCACGCTAGTAGGAGCACAGTGATGCAGGATCATAAATAAAGCACCTTTGTCTTGTTATGAAAGGAGCTGCATCATCTTATCCCTAGTGTTGCACCGTTATCACATGTGTAGTATGATTGCTACAACACTTTCCAGGTAAATAAAAAGGGAAGACACTTGCTACAGGGAAATTACAATCTAAATTAGGCCCATGAATGACAATCAGCTGTGAAGTTCAGAGACAGAAAGAAGCAAAAGCAATATTGCTCTCCAGGGACAGCGCATTATTAATAATGAGTAAATCAGTACTGCATGCTTACTCTTAGCTCAGTTAATTTATGATTATTAATATAACAACAATATTATGGATACTGTAGCAAGTTAGGTGACAGAGCACAAACATACAGTAAAGAGAAAACAGCTGAAAGTAGGGACATGCTTTTAGTCGTCGATTTTTTTTTAGCAAATATCCTGATACCTATGGAATTGTGTCTTTGCTGGTACGGTAACTCAAACGAGTTGTTATCCTGTGCCTCTGACTGTGAGCATTGTTTTCATGGCCGAGCCTTTGTGAAGGCACTGACCGTATCCTGAAGCACCCACCCATTCAAGCGCACAATGCTCAGGGTCAATGTAAGGCCGGGATCCACAGGCTGTACCCTGCCTGAGCTGGGGGACTGGGCAAGATGACCTGCAGAGGCCCCTTCCAGCCTCAACTATTCTGTGATTCTGGCCAAAGCTGTAGCCTTAACACTGGGTGCCTCAGACGATTCCGACATGCATTTGTGTATGATTGGAGAGCCCTTTGGAAGATGCGGCTGCTGGATTGATTAGCATCAAGAGCATGTTTCTGGTGGCTCTGCCTTGACTGGACCCAAATGCCTGCAGCAGAGAGAGCTGATGAGTTCACAGCCAATATTCATCCATCTCACTGTTTGAGGACAGGGATCTGAGTTCATCACACAGCTGCTTTGCTCTCCTGATGTTACACTAGGGAGTCACCTATTAGAGCTGTAGATTCTGTCTTTTTAATAATTGACATTTTTCTCCCTGATCTTTCAGCTTTTGTGGTTGCCAGACTACACTGTTTACTATATTGGGTAATAAGAACAGCATGTTGAGCCACAGCAATAGAAAAACTATAAATCATTTGCTAACGTTAAGAGATTGTGGTTGAACTCAGACATTTTTATAATGGTTTAGTGAATCTAAAGTGGAAAATAGCTATATTTCTGTACCTGTAATTTTTGCCCACATATGAAAAATGCTAAAAGAGGCAGAGTTCAGAGCCAGAGGGAAGGTGGCCTTTACCATGAAAGATTTTTGTATAGTAATAATTAAAAATATATTTAATCACTAAAGCAGGCTGATGAATCACAACATTAACGAAATCTTCTAGTAAGGTCAGCTGCATTATCCATACTTATGGTAAGCAATGGGGACATTAAAATGAAATACTAAACTCTTAGTAGATGAGGGAGGGGTAAGTGGGATATTTTAAAGCATGACAACCAAAGCAGACTGCTTTATATGTCTTTTTTGAAGTTGCACTTGAAATTGGTAATAGCTTCTAATGCTGATAAAGTAGCAGAACTTTATAGTTTACACTGCTCTCACTGTGTTTCTCAATTCATGGTGAGTGTTGGTGTGTGTGAACAAACAATGTAGTGCCAGGAAACTTTTATGGTTTTGGGATACAGACAAAAATCATAGGTGTTTAAAATAAAACAGTGATACAGGATGGTTAGTTTCACATTTTATTCTAAAACTAAAAGGCGGTGATAGACAGACAGATAGGCAGATAATATTTGTAGCTTCTTTTAAGAACGCTGGATGCTATACAATGCCATGGGCCCTGATAGGATGCACCCACGAGTGCTGAGGCAGCTGTCTGATGTCACTGTGACACCATTCTCAGTAATCTTTGATCAAATCGATCACGGCACTTGGGAGAGGTTCCTGAGGACTGGAGGGAAGCAAATGTCATTCCTGTCTTTAAGAAGGGCAAGAAGGAGGACTGAGGGAAGTACAGGCCGGTCAGCAGCACATCTGGTTGGAGGCCAGTAACAAGCCGTACCCCCCAGCTGCCGATGCTGCGTTCCGTACCATTCACCATCTTTATTAATGATCTGGATGACGGGCCCGAGTGTACGCTCAGCAAGTCTGATGATGATACAAAACTGAGAGGAGTGGCTGATAAGCCAGAGGGTCGTGCTGCCATCCAGAGGAACCTCACCTGTCTGAAGAAATGGGCTGACAGGAATCTCATGCAGTTCGACAAGAAGTGCAAAGTCCTGCAGCTGGGGACAAACTGTCCCAGGCCTCAGTGTATGCTGGGCATCACCCCGCTGGAAAGCAGCTTGGCAGAAAAGAACCTGGGGATCCTGGCAGACACGAAGCTGACCATGAGCCAGCAAAGCGTCCTTGCTGCAAAAAGAGATAATGGTATCCTGATTTGCATTAGGCAAAGTATTACCAAGAGTTCGAGGGAGGTGACCCTTCCCCTCTATTCAGTGCTGGTGGGGCCACAGCTGGAGTGCTGGGTCCAGTTCTGGGCTACCCAGTACAAAAGAGATACGGAACTACTGGAGGGAGTCCAGCAAAGGGCCATGAAGATGATGAAAGACCTGGAGCATCTCACATATGAGGACAGGCTGAAAGAGCTGGGACTGTTGATCCTGGAGCAGGCTCCGCGAGGACCTTATCAATCTATATAAATACCTGAAGAGCGGGTGCAAAGAGGATGGAGCCAGGCTCTTTTCAGTGGTGCCCAGTGACAGGACCAGAGGCAACGGGCACAAACTGAAACAAAGGAGGTTCCCTCTGAACATCAGGATACACCTTTTTATTATGAGGGTGACCGAGCGTTGGCACAGGTTGTCCACAGAGGTTGCGGCCCTCCTTGGAGATATTCAAAAGCTGGACATAGTCCTGGGCAACCAGCTCTAAGTGGCCACACTTGAGCAGGTGGGTTGGACCAGAAAACCTCCAGAGGTCCCTCCCGACCTTAACCTTTCTGTGATTCTGTGAACAACCACTTTTGGTCACTATCAGAAAGAGATGCAGGACTTCTGCTTTGATGTCTCTAAAATCATGCTTATGTTCTTTGAATGAGTAACATCTTACCCAGTTATGGATACGCTGGATTTGGTTCTTTATCAGGAATGCAAAGAAGAAGAAGAACTGTAGGAGATGAGTTTTCTCATTCACCTGTGATACTATCAGCATGGAATGAAACACCCACTGGGATTATCCATCTGTCAACAATGAAGTCTGGTCACTTCAGGGAGGAGGACTATATGTACAAACACTGAAAATCATGCGTACAGTGAGTCATCTCTGTCAGTGGACGCGACGGCAGAGGTTGCTTCAGTGGTCAGTCACCAGTGGCTAGGCTGAGAACGTGTTCCACCCAGGCTTGAAGTAGCCTTTACCATTTTTCCAGTCCAAGAACAGTTGAGTACAGCTGCCTTTAAAAAGCTTAAGAACAATCAGTAGATTTACCAAGAAAGGGATCTGGTTTTCTTACCATACTTCTCAAGGCTAGCGGTCCTGGTGCTTAAAATCCAACACCACAAGTGGGTATCCTTTTTTCTTACAGTGAAATTTGTTACATGGTATTGATGAAGCTTTCATTAATGGCATTTATTTAAATTTTCAGAGATGCCTAAGAAATTGGAATGTCTCGGTGTCATGAATTGCAGCTCACATTGCATATCCCAAAGACAAAAGCAGTCACAGTAATTAAAAATATCAAGTTTAAGTAAGGATTATGTTAATAGTAACTCTTTTCTTCTGTTTATAATTAAGAGAATATAATACAACCGATATTTTCTCCAGAGGAAAAAGCAAATAATTTAAATAAAATAAATCTTTATTTTATCATCAACCAAAAAGTGAATAAAAATTGATCATTTTTAATAACAGCACAGGTTCCCTTGTATTGGTTTTATCGACAGCAACATATGCCATTATCACTCTTACATACAAGCAAAGAATGAGTCTGATGATCTCATGTTAGGATATGAATAGTAACCATTTTAATTGCTTGCATTGCTACAACAATAGGTTTTCCACAGATAATTCAAGTAAATAACAACACATTCTCCTTCCCAAATAGAACTTGACATTAGATGAAAAATATTGCATCCTTCTTTTGGCCAGTACCAGTATTAAACTAAGATGTGATGAATTCAGCATAGAAAATGAAAGTATTGGTAGACAGGATGTTGTCATCCATATGTGCAAAAATAAGAATTATTAAAAAAAGCACATAAGCCTTACGCTATTACCTGATCTTTATTTTTCCAAGGGAATAGTTTAGCAACATTTCCAATAAATTATATTAACTCTATAATGTAAATAGGTATGATATACATAAAAGCATGTCAAAACTAGAGTAAGTACTTATGGTTTTGGTTTTAACAAAGCTCCTTTAAACAGATGCTCATCACCTAAATAAATTGTGATTAAGCACAAGAAAGGCATAATTAAAATATCCTCACTCATGCTCAAAAAAAAAAATCCAATGGTGCAATGAAAAGAGATGAGAAGAAAGGATATTAAACACTGAGCTAAGGGTAATCTTAGCAAATTCACTTTTGAACTCACATTTTATATGCTGTAAGGAAGAGCTTAAGGTTCTGATTACGCTAAGTGCTTAAGCACCTGCCTAATTCCTTTGAAGCCAATGGGAGTTGAACATGTTCTTCTCTAAGGCGAAAGTGGCACACACATGCACTTTGACCAGTTAGAGCCTCTATGGGCACATTCCTGTTGGTCTTGCAGAGCGCTCCTGAGACAGCAGTGTGATGGAGACTCAGGCTGGAGCAGTTGCCTGCACTCACAGTATAGCTCTAGCATATTCCGGGCATACCCCCATTGTGGGATTTGCATACAGAGATGAGAGATTTTAGGGATAACACTAGTCCCCCAAGCTCAGGTACATGACAGACATTATGTAACATTTAAGCCCTTCCAATAATTACATACATCCGGGCTCATCTATATCATGCTGTACTTGGCAACATCCTTCATTGTATAAGCAGCCCACTGCACCCCGTCGTCCACCCTGGCCTTGATGCATCAGCCCGCTTAGCCTAGCAATATTAGAGGCACAGGGGAAAGATATGAGATGATAGAGTAGGAGAAATAAGCAAGAAGCTAGTTCCCACACAACCACATGGCGCTGTGCAGATAACCATGTCGTTATCTGATCACTTCATCTCTTAAGTGGAAGCGCCAGCCTTGCGCCTTGTCCTAGGTGCCTGCATTCCTGCACAAGAGCAGCTTTGTGGAAAATCACAACATCTCGGCCTGTTGTGTCTTGACAACTCCAGACTCACAGCTGCAGCAGGCTACAAAAGTCCAGAGACAAAAAGCCACTTTCACTGCCTTCTGAAACAAAAGGGGGACTGATTGTAGCAGTCCTATGTCTAGATCTAAGCTCAGTCCAGAAATGATCAGGCACTAGCTTTTGGAAGACATCTATACCGCATATGAACAGAACCTATGGAGCAACAGTTGTATCAGCAAGTCCATTGCTGTGGAGCGTACAAAACCATTTGGTGCTTGGTCTACTTCTGTTGGTCAGCTGTGACATCCTAAACATCAGCAACAGCCCTCACGCAGGAAAGTCAATTACACCAGAGTACTGCTAAGATACTCTGATCCAGTATCTGCTGGGGAGGCTTGAAAGTATTCTTCGATTGTATTCTGACCCTAAAAAAATCACATTACAAGTCTTTTATGCATGGTTAGACCAGTTTTAGAGGCCAAGGGCAAGGGCAGAATACCCTCCTACTTCAGAGTTCTGTTATATCTTTCCTGTACTACTCTTGCATTATACTGCATGGATACTGATAATGTGAGGAAGACTGCGTACTTCATCTTGTTGACTAGAGGAAAGGCTTGCTTGACCCTGGAAGATAATTGCTTTCTCTGGCACCCACACAGAGAACACTTGTAACCATGACACATAAAGCACTCTAAAGTGTCCAGAAGACTTGAGGATCTAACAACTGAACCAGAAAAAAGGCATTTTCTCCTCACATTCTACCTCCACCTTCCAGCAATTTCTACCCGAGACACAGTTCTGCCTCACCCTGATGGAAGCTGACTCTCTTCATAACAGGAAGGAGAGACGACCTTTCCAAGGTCTTAATAATACTTCTTCTGCCATCTCTTTGCCACTCTGCTATCACCTCATAGCACACAAAATAATGGTGCCATGACCAACGCTTGCCTAGAGATTTTCGTGTATCACTTCCCTTCCCAATCCCCTGCTGAGTCAAGTGTTACTGCCCTGTCTTACCTCCTTCTTCCTTTCTCTTCCAGCATACGAACCCTACCATCTACGCCAACAAGAAGCTGCAGCTGGGTCCATCTGCTGGGAGAACGTAATTTCTGCAGGTTTTCACAGGTATTGATTTAAGCTAATAGATCTGTATTATCCACTGTAAAAGAAAATTACTGTTTTCATTACTAGGAAAACACTTTCCTGTCGTCAAGAGAAAGCAGAAATGGTGTCTTCACATCAAAAGGCTTTTAGGAAGGAATAGGCATCGAACTCCTGTTTGCAGCCTATTTCTTACAAGACTTTTTGTTCTCTTGCGAATGAAAAAGGCCTTCATGCCTGCTGAGATTAATTGGAGCCTACACCTGGAGAATACATTCATGTAATAAGGCCACCTTATTTTAATAGGGCAAACTCAATTTAGCCATAGTCCTTTCAAAGGCATGAGATGGGCCTCCATTCCCAGAACCATCTAAAATCATAAACATACAGGGTTTCTCGTGGCTTTTCTGGAAGAGGAAGACAAGAAACATAAAAGCAGGGTTTACCCTCCCTTAGGCCTCAAAATAGCAAAGACTTGTAATGATACCAGTACTGTAAAGAAGAATCTGCCATCACTATAATCTCTTTTTTCTGTTGGGGATGTTGGCGAACCACTTCTGCCATCTTCATGTTCAAGGTACGTAAAGACATCTATGCCTTGTCCCTGAAATGTGTTCTTAAATTCAAGTCCCAGGGAAGGTAGAGAGGATATTAAGCTGGATCTGAGGATGAGGCGTGGCCCTCGGAGTGTGCCACATTTCTGCCTCTTCCTCTGCCTCCCCTCGTCTAGGCAGTGCTCAAGAGCTGCGGTGCGTTGTGGGCCCTTCCAGGCTTTCCTTCCGCCACCTGCATCTGCAGGATAGGACAGCCATGCTTCTCAGGAGGTACTGAACTGTCTCCAGCAATGATATATAGCGTTGTCTTGCAGGCTGAACGGTAACAGGTATTCCTCTGGTTCCACTCCTTTAGGAGAAGGGCCTGTAAGTCAATACAGGCTACTGCAGAAAGTATCTCAGTGGAAGCTCGCTGGCTCACGAGAGGGACTGGCAGCCTGGAAGGGGCCACCATGAGGGAAGGAAGCCTGGCTGCTATACGACACGTGGATGAGTGGCTTACCTGTCGGTGATGGCTGGCTACAACGTAGGTGCACTTAGCGACTGGTGGTCTGGGGTCTCCTTTCTGATTATCCTGGCCTGACTAGCAAACTGTTTATAACTGATGTAGAGTCCAGGGAACTCAAGATCTCCAGGGAATGAAAGGCCTACTGTTATGCAGAGGTTTCACTTTGCCATTTACACACTTGCCAAGTGGAAGTTTCTACCATTGAGTAGCTGAAAGTGTTCTTCAGTCTTTTTCACCTTCTTTCGACTTCGCTCCCAGATCCAAGGTAATCTGGCTGATCTTACAGTGCAGCCCTATAAATGCAAGGTATCCCTATGTTAAGAAAAACGAAAGAAAGAAAAAAACAACCAAAAAGCAAAACACAAAAAAAAAACCCAAAACTGTATCCATAGCCATAATTACATGGAAGAAAAGCTTTGTGTTCTCCAGTACCAGATGATTTTGCACAGCTGAAGCACAGCTACAAGTTCCCTCTTAATCCTTGTACTGTGGGAGGTAGGGACAGTGACATCAAGCTAAAGTTATCTATTAGCATCCTGACCCCTAGGTTTATCCCATTCAACTTTAGGTAACTTTACATTACAAGCCAAACCTAAGTTAGGTGTCCAGGCTGCCTCAGTAACCAGCAGTCAGAGAAATAACCCCTTCCTCCGGGCTATTAATCTCTGGGACCTAACTTGGAATAGTCTCTAACTTTTAGGTACCAAAAGTTAAAGATGAAGAAAACCCTCAATAGTCTGTTCAAAATTTTCTGACAAAACCCTTATTAGCTGAAACATAGGTCTGGAGAATTGTACTACTTTAATATTATACAGAGTACTCTGGAGCATTGCATTGGTGTACCAAAACTAGAATAAAACCTGCAGTCGAATAAAAGGACAAGGGATCCTTCAAACCAACCTCAATTTGAACTGAACTATTAACTTTCATTCCTTCTGGGGCCCGATCTGAATTGTCCCAGTTCTTCCATTTACACCAGCCTCTGCTGGGATTTTATCACTCACTGACAGTGCTGTATCTGCTGAGACATGTGGTTTAAGGATACCACAAATTATCTAGTGATCTTCCTTACATCCTTGCAGAACAGCAATGTGATAGCAGTCTCAAAGAACCAGTTCTAATGTAAATCTACAGACAAAAGTTCCTCAACAATGTAAAATATGGAATGCAGCCCAGATTCAAAAGCATTACGTAAAATGACAGAGCTATAATGTGTGTCAAAAAAGCACATTTTGGACATTAAAAATTCTGCTATTTCAACAATATTTTTGTCATTACACCAAAAGGGATTAATCTGGTTATTAAGAGCTGGAAAAAAAATCCATTGTTTTTAACATAATATTTTGTTAGAGAAGTTAATTAAGGTAAAGAAATGCAAACCAGCTATTATATTCTTCCCTTCTTAAATAATATAACATAATAACTGCTGAACTTCTGTAAATCAAATTCTTTTTAGCAGACATACATACACAGAAAGACTAAAGCGCAGGCTGACAAATCCTACATCATGTTGAAGTACAACAAAAATAACTAGGAAGGAGATTGCAAGCACACCACTAATGCTATTCGGAATGGATATGCAGACCATGCTATATAGCAAATCAATCTAACATGTTAGAACAGTAGGGTAATTAACTACAAATTAATGGCCAGTAAAGAATCAGGCACACAATAAGCCAACTTCTCAGCTATGCAAATTGGCACAAATGTAGGACCTAGTCTGCTCGATGCCTCATAAATCATTGCAATTATAGACAGTAAGACTAGAAAGCAGCATCCAAAGGTTGTTTCATTTACTCCCTGCCCAAAGGTGGGATCAGCTGTACCGATGTCATTCCTCACAAAACCTTGTCCTGTCTGTTTTTAAAAACATCCAGGAATGTGAAGTCCTCAGCTTCTTAGCAGCCTGCTCCTATTCTTAACCATTAGAATTTTTTTTTTTCTCAATGTCTAATCTAAGTCTTCCCTGCTGCAATGAAGCCCTCCTTGTCCTACAAACATGAGTCAAGGAAGAGACTATTGCCTTCCGTGTCATAGCTGTCTTTGACATAGCCTTCTGTCTTTTCCTCTCTTGACTAAATAATCCCAGATATTCCTGTCCTTCTGCATCAGCCATGGCTTCTCTGTTCTTTTTCTCTGTCCTCCAATCTCTCCCACAGAATTCTTACTCACAGAGAAGAATTGCTGCAATTACAGAATATACAGAAACCTAGCTAAGTCTGAGCTCTATAAAGGCATAGGCCTTTGATTTGCTAGATCAAGCTCTTTGACTCAGAAGGTTCTCATACATTTTGATCAGAAATAAGTGGATAAATTAATCTGAGTATCTGAACTTCAGGATCTTCTGATAGCAAGTATTGGATCTGATCCTGCTGTGTTTGAAGATTGACATTCATCCAAGAATGCCAACTCAATCTCACTATGAGTGGGAGTTTAAATACAGGAGTGTGCATAAAAGGACATAATTCTATTTTTGCCCCAAATAGGATAGAAGTGCCATTATGTTCATACTATATTCTGATCTGCTTTGATACCGTGCTTCTTGTGAAAGGGTTAGTTTCCTTATTATAGACTTTAAAATTCTTTCAGATAACACGTTATCTCCTGCTGACCCTGATGATTAATTTCACCAGGGTAAATTTCATCTTGGAAAAACAGACATTTGAGTTCTGACCCTTGCTATGCAATAGGAATGTATAATCTCTCACAAGCTCAGTCTGTCATAGTGTAAGAGCAAGGAAATTAACAGAACTTGTTAATTATACTTATTCAATAGTGCAGTGCTAAACCTTTGCCTTTGCAGTATCACTGCAGTATCACCTCAGTCACTCATTCCCTCAAAACCTGAATTTATTAACTGATCAGATGGATTCTCATTCTGCTATACATAACTAATTTTTCTCTATGTTTTTGGGTTTGATTTGCTGCACTTCCAACTGATGAAGTAATTCCTTGCTGCTTTAAACAAAGTCATCAAGAGGACTGCTCTGTTCATATCATTGATCTCAGAAATATACCTTCATAGTAAAGTCCTGCTTTGATAACCAGGCCACTGTGGAGTATTTTGGGTAGAAGGGGTTGAATGGCTGTCCTGGCTTAACCCCAGCCGGCAACTCAGCCCCACCCGGCCGCTCGCTCACTCTCCACCGGTGGGATGGGGGAGAGAATTGGAAAAGTAAAAGTGAGGAAACTCGTGGGTTGAGACAAAGACAGTTTAACAGGTACAGCAAAAGCTGCACAAGCAAAGCAGAATGAGGAATTCCTTCACCCCTTCCCACGGGCGGGCAGGAGTTCAGCCATCCCCAGGACAGCCGGGCTCCACCACGCCTAACGGGGACTTGGGGAGACAAACGCCATCGCTCCGAACGTCCCCCCCTTCCTTCTGCTTCCCCCAGCTCTATATGCTGAGCATGACATCATATGGCATGGAATGTCCCTCGGGTCAGTCGGGGTCAGCTGTCCCGGCTGTGGCCCCTCCCAACTCCTTGTGCCCCCCCCAGCCTCCTCGCTGGTGGGCTGGGGTGAGGAGCAGCAAAGCCCTTGGCTCTGGGTAAGCCCTGCTCGGCAGTAACAAAAACATCCCTGTGTTATCAACACTGTTTCCAGCACAGTTCCAAAACATCGCCCCATACCAGCTACTGTGAAGAAAATTAACTCTATGCCAGCCAAAAGCAGCACGATGGTATAGCAGTGGCTCCCCTGAAATGTCTTCTTCACAAACGCCATTTATTGGCGAAGTTTCTTAAGCCTGATCCTTTTGTTCTAACTTCTTGCTATTTTTCATTTTATTGCTAACGTTTCACTTCAGCTGTACCTATCTTAAGATATCCTTAATAACTGCCATCAATCTCCCTGTATTGACTCAAGTAACTTACAATACCATCCTAACCTCCAGCAGTTAAAGCCAGGGTGAATACTTCAAAAGCAACATCTTTCTCCTGGGCCCTCAGCTAGCTCTGACTGTGCTGATCTTTCAACAGAGCACAGCAGAGTGCCGTGCTCACAGCAATATTAGCTCAGATCCTGAAAACAGTGAACACTTACTCAGGTTCGGTGCTGTGCTTATTCAATTCACAGTTCAGAGTGAGCCTGTGCAGTACCAGCTCTGTATGGAGCATTACTGAGACGCAGATATGCTCTGGCTTATTTCTCTTTAGCCAGAGGAGTATCCCCCAGCCTCAGATTCTCTTAATGTACCGCTATGCATCTAAACAGTCTTTCTGCAGTTCCCAGCTTCTGCTGGAACAGGGTCCCAACGCAGTCCTTTCTGTGTTCATGCCCTGATTCCCCTGGGAAAGAAAACTGGGAGGGGTTCCTACTGGGAAAGAAAGTGCCCAGGTGAGAAGTCAACCACTACATGCTTATAGGTTTTCCAGGCTGAACAGCAAAGTACTAGGACTGCGGGAGAAATTATCTCATAAGCATAATTTATTCCTATGTTCTTTTGGATATTTGCACTTTCTGCGTTATTCTTAATTAAAAATGTCCCTCACTGCAAACACCTCAGCACTATCTGCGTATGCCAGTGCATTCTTTTGCTATCTTTGCCTGAAACACTCTTCGTATATTCATCTTATCAAGAATAGCTGTTGCAGACATACACACACACAAAAAACAAACAGGAAAAAAACTCCTATTGCCTAGGCTCCTAGGCTTCTGCATTTGTCTTTTTTTTTAGCTTTTTCCTTTCTTGTCACAGCTTTTGAGGAAGCAGGAACCATAGCAATAGGTTTGTCTGACCTGCTGCCCATATGGGGTTCCACTGGTTGGATATCCTTGGCAGCCAACACATACCTTTATTGAAGCTTTAGTGTTTTGTTCCAAATATACGTTCTTAACTTGAAGATTACAAATCAGAAAGACCCATTCATTATCTTCCTAAATCATTCAAAAGTGTTTTGAAGCTTCCAGTTCTGAGTGGTTTAGATCATCCACTGCAGGTGAGGGCTGCACTGGAATTAATTTATCTTACTGGTTAGAGTAGAATCTGCCCCTGTGAAACGATTTGGCTAATGGGGCAATAGAAATAAAAGGAATCAGTTCTCTTTCTCTGAAATATCTTGCACCTGCAAAGACCTTCTGGGGGAAAAAAATGAGATTTTTTTTAGTGTGGAAATTCAGAACTGACTCTGAATATACCCAGACAGACCTTGAACACGGGCAGGTATGTCAGGAGCCACTTTTAAGATGCAGTAATACTTAACTTGTCAGATCAAGATTCAAGTCAAAAACTGAAACCTCCTCAGAAGGATCACGCAATTCCAAAAATTATAGCTAAAAAAAAGTACATTAAGGCAACTTGTTACTATTTCTACCAACTCAGAAATGTTCTCTGCAAAGCATTGCTGGCTGCAGTGTCCCATCTACTTTCCAGACCAGTTGCTTGAATTTCCACACTTCGTGGATTAGAGGTGAAGCAGAAAGCGAGAGTGGAAGTTTTATTCTATAGCACAACGAGGGGGATTTCTTGTGTAAATATATTTCAAACTTTTTTTGGTCATTTCGTGGCAAATACAGAATGCTGTTATAGTTTCACTGCAGCGTAAAGCTGAAAGGGAAAGTGACGCCCAAGTCTGTGAAAAAGTGAGAACTGACCCAGGCAAATGCAGCAGTGCTTAACTACTTGTACTGGTTGTGTAAGCCAATAGCCTACCCATAAGCGTGAGGGGAGTAGAGGCAAGGGTTAAAGACCTGCTTCAGTCCCCAGCTGGTTTGCTTCTGCATCTGCCATTCAAGTTGCTGCAAGCATCTGAAGAAGCCCAAGGGCCGAGAAGGAGAGAAGTTTCTTAACTTCTGCAAGACATTTTTACTATTACAGACTCATAGAGAAACAGTCTGAGTTCTTGTCTCCTGCCTTGACAGCCCTGAGTTTACCCAGCATCATACGTCTTCTTCAAATTCTCCCCATGAAAACCTCATGAAGAAGGTATTTCAAAGCTTCAAAACATATACCTAACAGAAGCCCAATACATTGAGGGCATAGGCTCAAATCCACCTTGCTTGAAGCTGGGTCTCCACAAAGTGAGAATAATGGAGGAACTGGGGAAGGGCTAGGATCTTGCGAGGCAAGATCTTCTGGCCCAATACCTTAAGAATTCAGTCACCTTCCCCAGTGTAGGTATTTCTGCCAAAGAAGTGTACTGAAACATTAGACTCCGCCTGATACTCTTCAGGTGCGAGTTGCTTGTGTTTGCTCTGTGAGCTTGTGGAGATTCATTAACGGCCACCGGTGACGAAGCACTTTGACACCTCTGTCCCTGGACACATTTCAGAGAAGCCAGCATGCGTTACCTGGTTTTTCACTGCAGATCCTCTGCAGAAAGAAACTATTTGTGAACTTGCTGGCTCCATCATGTGTTCTCCGGAGAACACTGCAAGGGGAAAACACTCCTTGGATTTTTCACATTTCTAAGCTTAGAAATGAAAACACGTCTGTTTTAAAACAAACACTTTGAGTTACAAAAGACTGTGTAATGCCTCTGATGAGTACACCTGCACTGCTTGGCTGTGAACGAAAAGGCACACTTGTTCTTTATGATAAGAAAATCAGGCAGAGTAAACAGACTATCTTTTGTTTTGTTTTATGCTGTCAAATCTGAACTAGAATTTTTTTAACTTGCCGGTATTTTAGAATAAAGATGATCATCGTTAACAGATTGAAATGTGGCTGCTAGATTCAGCATCAAGCCTGACTCTGGTTCTTTTTCATTAGCTTGCTGTGGTTTTGTGCAAGTCATAATTTTCTGCCTTGGTTTATCTACTGTTAGTACTTTGTTACATGAGAATCGAGTCTGAAGGTATATTCGTGCAGGTCGTGATAGAGATTTGGAAGTTTTGGAAGGAAATCACTACATGTCTTGTCACAATGCTCCCCAGGAAAAGCTCTGAATAATGTCAATAACAAATAGACAGTATCATTAAAATATCATGTACTCAGTTAAACATTAACCAATATTTCTTGCAGATTTTTATGCAACAGAATTAGAATCACTGATTCTTTTTGTGAGACATCCTTCAGCACTATGTACTTTGACGAAAGTACAGGAGGCAATTATGGTACTTGGAAAATGTTGTTCAGAAGGTACATTAGCTGCCATTTCTGCCTGGCATAACATGGTTAACATAGCATCCTACAGGCAACACATTTAGGAATTAATGTGCGCGTACAATTAATTAAGTGTGGGATTCATCTGAACAAATGCAGATGTCAACAAATGTTGATGTATGCATCCAGGTTAGTCCCCCCAGGCTCTGTTTGTAGTCATAGGAAAGCAAGCATCTTTAGGGAGCAGTCCATCGTGTTCTGAGACAGCCAACCAAACAGTATCAGACAAAGTACGGTCTAAACCTTCCTTCCCATTTCTCTCCAATAACTACAAAAGGAGCTGCAATGACTGGTCAAAGTGCACACATTGAGACCGTAGGTATGTAAAGACAGGTGAACTGAAATCTCATCATAAGTTGGAGTATATACACATAGGAACTTGATTCATACTTCTACCAGAAAAGTATTGTGTGATCTTTAATAATTCACTCAGTCTGCTACGCTCCCATTTCTTCATTTGCACGAAGGTGATCATAAGATAGATTCATTATGAAGATCTTTGCAGTACTCAAGTGAGGGGAAATATTTCATCTCAAGTAATAATGTTATTATTATTGCAGATGACTCACCAAAGGGAGGGCCATTTTCATTTCTCTTCTGAAAATGTCTGGTTTGGTCTCAGCCAGGTGCCGAAGACAAAATACTCACTGCGCTCACTTCTTATCAGGTTAACTTTCCTCACTGAACATTTCCAGTCCAATCATACCAAATAAACTTCCTCTGAAAATATTAAAAATCATTACCCATATAATGTGGTATTAATCGTCAAAATTACTTATTTTATTTTTGCATCAGTGTATTTCTGTACTAGGTAGGTATTGCTTTTTCATAGCATGCCTCCTTACAGCATAACACAGGCATAGCAAATAAAAGGCTGGATCTGAAGGCAATCTATAAATGCTAATGGAGGTGTTGCATCATTTTTATCCCCTTCCAACAAAACCTCCTAATTATATATTCACTGAGTAAGACAATGAAGTACAGCAAGAATGGGAGAAGGGGGAGGTAGAGCCTCTTACCTGGCCTTGAGCCAGGCCTACAGGTATCCTGTGATCTGAGTGTGGAAATCAAAGCAGGAACTTTAGAACATGTAGTCATTGGAGCACTGCGTGATTTGAATGTCAGTAATTAGTTTGTCATTGCTTAACATAAATACAAGAGAATATTTAAATAGGTATAATAGAATTTTACTTCACAGAGATTTTGTACAACTCCATTACGATCCCAGTAACATGTATTCCTGCTTGTAGCAAAACAGTTTCTATGGCTGGCCCACAGTAAACAGCATCATTCAGTTCAGATGGTATAAGCCACCACCCAAAATCTAGAACTGGCTGTATCTGAGAGGTGGAAGACTCCAGAATATTCTCTGGTTTGGCAACTGGACTGTCTCAGAAGACACATTGTACAAACATTGCACTAAAGAGCAACAGTGTCCCCCTGAAGACAACACGAAGGTCTGGGTGCTAATAAATTACATAACACTGGAGCAGCCAGTTATCACTCCCAAACTTAAAGAGAAGATTGACTGGTTTTCATCTAATCAGTGAGCCTGCGGGAGGAACATCAGGGGAGGAAAAAGAAAAAAAAGTTGCAATGGCTTGAGGAGGTCGATCAGTGTGCAAGGAAGAAAAGAAATCACACTGAGCTGAGAGCTGATCCAGATGGCACCTACACTGAGTAGCAAAGTCCAGACTGCAGTGGATAGGAAATTGCCAGGTTTGGGTTTTTTTAATTGGAAAATATCTACTTTGGAAATAAAAACTTCCAATAGAAATATACCATTTCTACTTTAGTTCTTGATAGGACATTTTTTTGCATGATGTTAATTCTGGCCAAAACCGGAGGGAGGGAAGGAAGAAGAGAATGAAAATCCAGCAGATAAATAGTCACCCGTGAACTAAGGCACTCCTTAAATATGGAAGACTCAAGTCTCCCATTCTGCTCTTTTTTAAAAAAACTGAATCTTCTTCAACTCAGTTAGATGACCTGATCACTTCAGTTTTAGTTACTTTTTGGACTGAGGGGAAGGTAGCTGTGAAAAATAGGGACAGTCTCAGTAAACTGTAGAAAAGCATTTCTGACTCAGGTTTCACCAAGCAACAATAATCCTATCATGGTAAGACAGCAGGAACAAGTCTTCACTGAGTCCACTGTGCATACAAACTTTCATGAACAACTCAAAACCTCTGCTCTTTCACATGTCAGGACTACCAGCACACTCACTTATTTGGGCTAGAAAATATTAATCCTGATAGATCCTGGGACATGGAGGCATTGCATTGCGCTGGGGAACGTGTATGTGTGTCTTTCAGAATCAGATCGTCCCATTAGTATTATGTTCTGTCATAGATTGTTTAGTCCTAGGGTAATTTCCAACCTTTCCCCAGAGGTAAGGAACAGTTAAACAACTGCAGTCTTTTTGCATCCTATGGGATCCCCAACCTCACATGTTCTCAGCTTTTGTATGGACGCTTTCACCTTCTCACCTTGTAATTAATATAATTTGGAAGGATATTAAATAATTAAATTGTGTTATGTCTAGACAAAAAATTGTGTTTAATCCTCTTAATTCAGTTTGATTGCTAACAGACCTCACTGTGATTTACTTCTTGCCTTTGGTAACTGGGTGCAATTCTTCCTTTTTTGCATGGAACTAAAATTATATACTGACAATTAGTGAAACTTTTTAAGAAAAAAAAACCATCTGAGAAGTGTAGAAGATGAAAAACATTCTTCCTTGTTTATGTGTCATAACAGGCAAATCTTTTTGGGGGTGTATCAGCCTGACTTCATTAGAGTAAACAGTGAGTCTGTCCCAGGTTCCTTTGTTTCCACAGTTACATTTTTAAATGTGTTTTGAAGAGTGGCTAAATAATAGGGGGACTTATGCAAATCTGTGGTTTATTATTATTATTATTGCTGAAGAGATTTTATCTGCATTCACACTAGAAATAAAATTAGAACTCCCCCACCAAGGGAAAAATACAGAAGAACGAAGTAGGAAAACAGCCACATTTTATCTAGGCATGCAAACAGTAAACTGCATTCCATTTTCACCATACACTCCTCTGAGAGCCCTTCATCATGTCTGTGCTTACATACGCTGGCTTCTATTAGATGTTTCTGGAGATGCACAGCACTTAACATCCATACATAAAAGGCCGTTAAAGCATTAAGAGCAATAAGGGGCTAACCAGGCAGTTGCAGAACACAAATATCACAGCTTGTGTATCACAGAAATGAAACGGTGAGCACGGCCAAAGTATATGCATTGGGAGCTCAGGATTTATTTTTCTGCCTCGCATGAATTTTGACTTTTAAATAGTAAGTCCAGGCCAAATTATTTCACCTGGTAATGAGAGCTGTGCAGTGAATATAGAACAATCCACAGGAGTTCACATTTCTTCCATAAAGAGCAGCTCTGTGCCTCGTCGTCAAAGACGTATTAAGGGATGAGCCGGTCCCCAAAGAAGGCAATGACATTCTTCCTACAGCTTTTTAAGGCAATTTGGACAGTTTTCAATATATAGACAGTAGAAAGATTGCCACTGACTTCAGCCTGGCCAGGCTGGTCCTTTGGAAAGGGAATGGGGGAGACAAGCCTTTTCATCTCTGGCCTCTTTACCACCTTCTCTTGCGTACCTTGTCCTTGGTAAGAAAACTTGACCTGGCAAGACTACGCACACGCTGCGTGTTCAGCCAGAATCCAAACTCCATGCTTTGGTCTGCTGGACTGCAACCATAGTTGGGCGGGCAGCCCAGCAGGGAAAGGGGGGCTCAACCGCCCAGCTCTGGGTTGGAGCTGACAGGAGAGTTCATCTCCGCTCTGGGCTCGGGGGTCAACGGATTAGCGATAGCTGACCAAACCTGAGCTCCTTTATACTGATCCAAAAGGGAACAAGAGATGAGAAAGCCTAGGATAGGTCTGAAACAAGTGAGAAGTTATCTAACGTGTAAACCCAGGGTTTAAGTCTGGAGGTGGCATGCACTGTAAATGCAGCTATAATGCTGCATATCCTGAGATTTTGGGTTGTTTAGTGCTAGTCCAGCTGTAGTGGGTTTTGACCACTTTGGAACAAATAGTGTTTAGACACGCAAATAAAGGTTTATTGATGGAGTCATTAGAATTACTACAGCTGTAGAAAAATAAAGCACAGAGGCCCTTTCTCAAGCCATTACAAGGTCTCTAAATCCAAACTCTATCTTTTCCCAGTATATCAGCTGGTGTAATAAAAAGCACTGCCTGCATCCACAGATTTTATCCCACTTTGCATATGCACTTTGATCTACATCTAAAAACAAAACTCTAAAACAAACTGTAGGTGCATCTCTATATCCTTGTAAATCTACTTGAAAACGTTCCCACAGTATTTCAAAGACAAACTGTTAAGGAGGTACCAAATTCACTACTTTGGGTGCATTGCTGCCAAAATACTTGCAGAGGCTGGACAGAGTAATTTTAGTTTCCAACATGATACATTGAAAGTATGACTACGAACAGCTTATAAACAGTGAATTCTCCTTCTAAACTAGATGACTAACTAAAGATATGGTTAAGTCCAAGTGATAGCCTAACTTGTTCATAAGTATTCCTGGCTGAGAAGGAGCAAAATATAAATATATGTTCAGCAACATATTTTCTAAATGTATGCCCATTTCAGTTAATTGCTTGATTTTGTTTTTTTTTAAATAGAAAACAAATTATGGTAAAAAGTCAATACATTTCACACGTTCTGTCAGAAATCATATTTTTCCTTTTATATGTTGCACAATACTTCATTTCAACATTGATTTCAGTATTTTTCTTTTACAGTCTTTAAAAGCTGACAAATAAGATCTTCTTTTGGGATAAGTGAAATGCTACACTCAGGGGTTTTTTCTTTTACTTAAATGAAAGCTTCAACAGGTTTTCACTGCAGGTTAATATGGAATTTATCTGTTATAGTTGCTGTATTTTCATGTTAACTATCCAGTTTCATTGAGCAATTTCTAAATCTTTAATTGTAGTTCCAATGACATTATAAACAGAGAATTAATTGGAATGCCATCTTAGGTTCCATAAACTCAGAGATTATTCATGGATCTAAACTAATATAATACTTGGTAGTTCAGGGGTTGTATAGGTTAGAAATAATACATTTAACTGCAGTATCAAACAGTGTTGGGATTCCAATAATATAAAAATGTGATTTTTAGGTGTCTAAACATTCTCTTCACTGCTCTAGTTTCTTTAGGGGAGTCAGAAAATGTCTTAAAGCCTAGCTGTGTGAATCAAGTTGTTTAAAGGAAAATGGCATTCTCTTTCTATAGAGATTTCAAGATTTTCTAGTTGGCCTATAATTAAAATGAAAAGCAGAAGTGCTCTCTTTGTTCAGAGCAAGTTTCAAAATTGTTAGCATAAAAAGAAGTGAAAGCTGTTCCTAGTGAAATAAAACTTTTTAACATCTGAAGAGAATTTAGACTTATAGTATTTCACTATATTCGTAACAAATCATATTGACATTTTAAGACAAAATATTTTTATTTGGATGCACATTTTAAAAATTCCTCTGACTAGATTAACAAAAAATTGGAAAAATATCAGAATTGACATTTTCTGGTGTCTTTTTTCATAGTAACATATATTTCAAATTTGTGTGTGTGTGAAGAAATTTGGAATAGCTCCGTTACCTAACTATTAGGTACAAACAGCATCTAACGTCATCTTTTTACACCGGACAAGGACAAACACTGCTTTGCATAGACAGTCTTTTCAGTGGTGGTATCTTCTCTGCCTTAACCATTTGGAGCAGAAGGATGTTTAGAATTCCTCTTTACCCTAATATATCTGTTAAAAAATTGCACAGATCTCTTCTTCAGATTATACAGAAAATGTCTTCAAAGTTTAACACAGGGTAATTAAAATATTTAAAGCCCTCTTGGTGTTACATGTTTGCCAGCCCAGTAGCTGCAGCTGGAGGAAGGAAGAAGTCACTTGAGAGATTCTCAGCTTGAGAAGCCTACTCAACTCTCCAGGTTTATCTACAACCTGCTCAGCAGACTTGCGCCTACCAGAGATGAGAAATGTCACTTATGCTCATTCAAGGGCACCATGAAGGACAGAATACTGCACAGCCAGTTGAGGAATACCGACAACATTAAAGAGACGAGGCATGAGCAGCAATCATTTCCCTCAGCATGTTTCTTCTCTGTATGCTAGGCACTTCGCTTTGAATGCAAAAGAGCTTAGAGGTGGGACTTCTGGATAGATACCAAAGGTTATAAACCTTTCGATTAGAAGAGCTTTCAGTTAAGCACTTCCTTTGCCTCCATTATGTGGCCTTTCATTTATTTTTATTTTTAAGGGCCATTCTATTCTATGAAATGAAAATTAGTTACAGTGCAAGTGTTTTTTCAGGAAGATACCTTTTTTTCACAAAAAGGTAACTCATACAAAATGTTGCAAAGAAAATTAGATACCAGAAGAGTGAACTTGCATGTTATTTGTCTGGTCTGAATGACCACGTACAATTACATACTTAAACCATACTCTACATTATAGGTGAAAAAAAAGAAAAAATAATAGGCAGTAAAATGAGAGTCTGAAATTAAAGATTGAGTTAAAAAGAAGAAATAACTAAAGGTTTATAGAAAATTCAAAAAGGAAAATTATATTTCCAGTGCTATGTAAGGTACCTATTGAACCTATTGAACAGTAAAAGCAATCATTACAGAAAGGAAATTTCTTTAACACACAGAAAACCTTGTGAAAATTGTTATTCTTTCAGCCATTTGTTTGTAGGTTACAAAGTAAAAAAAAAAAAAAACCT
>JAVKLA010000014.1:22601818-22626286 GCA_034782735.1 Sagittarius serpentarius | reverse complement strand
TTCTAGCAACTTTTAAAGAAGCCACCCCTGTGGCCCCCCCACTACCAAAACCTTGCCACGTAAACCCATTACACCGATTCTCTCCCCCATCCCACCGGGCGGAGAGGGGAGTGAGCGAGCGGCTGCGTGGTGCTGAGTTGCTGGCTGGGGTTAAATCACAACAATGGGTTTCCGTGAATATTTTTTTTCTAGCCAAAATCAACAAATGACACCTAAATCCTACTGGACTCATGTAGTGTCACAAGGAGACCCGGCCTTTTAGCCTCATTATCTTGGAAACATCCAGAGGAGGACTCCAGGTATTTAGCTGTCATACATTCTTGACTGCAGTGCTGGTCTGTAGACCAAAACAATTCATCCCCATAGGCATTCTCCTTCCTTGCCTCTTTTCATCTCACCTTCATCCACTTAAGGCAGATGATAAATTATTTTCAGTGTTTTACACTGCAAACCACAAGTAAGTTGGCAGTTTGTACAGGCCATTCCTAATCTATTAACCGAACCCAGTGACAGCACATCTGCAGTAACACAAGGTAAAAGCTTTCAGCTGAACGTTGGCCATGTACTGAACTCTGAGTTACCGATGATGGGTAAGAAACAATGGCATTTTAAAAGCTAGCCCAAAATGCCGCTCAGGAGACCATTTATTAAACTTTCACTTTTGAAACCAAAATGCTGAACTTGGATGACTGGGCGATTTAGCCTTCTCCTTACCAATTTCTCAAAAGTACTGAGAATATATGTCTTCATTGCAGTTGTTGAATCTCATGCTAGCCTACCTGATGCGTCTTTACCAGCTAGTGCAGGGGTTGCTAACAGTGAGGCCAAAACATCACAGAACTGCAGAGACTAACTCCGTAATACATTTCTCCAGCTTTCTCTGTGAGGCTGGTAATAGATTCTAGTTTCCTACAGCTATCTGATAGTGGCACCCAAGTTGTCTTGTACTGTGAAGCTTTCCTTGTTATACCCACGCAGAATGAAGTCACACCTTTGCCTGAAGCATGGAAACACCGTAAAGAAAATTGTTGTTTCCTAATTTCAAAATGCCTGTTTGAAGTACCAGAAGGTTTCTTAACTGCCTTCATAGCCACAGAAATGTATTCATGTTGAGAGTATGCAACTGTAAATTTTAATTTTAGAAGGACAGAAGTTTAATTTTGTTCATAAAATATAAAAGATAATAAAGTAAGGGGTCAGATGTTTTTAGCCTTAAGTAACAGCACCATTATGATTTAGATATCAGTCATAAGTTAACTCCTAATCAATATTTGACACTTGCACCATATTTAAATTATATTGCTATAAAGTACATTAAGAATCCACTGTTGAGAATACAGTTATTCCACAGATGAGGCTAAAGAAGGGCCAATGTAATAAACAATTTATAACTGTAAGTATATTTCCTGCAATAAAGTTCCAAAATTCATCCTAAATAAATCTTGTGTAATATCTCATTATAACTCATAATTTAGTTATATGAAGAATTAAAGAAATAAATTATGGTTATTCTCTAATACTCTGGATGTTTTATCTCTGCCCTTAAGAATCATTTCACATGATAACTGATTGCTGGAGCCACATCTCTTATCTCAAGGGTGAATAAGAAGAACTTCACAAAATTATTTTAGAGGTTTGGGACCTATAAGAGGATACGATATGCACTTATCAGACCTCCGGAAACCACAAGTATGGTGAAATCTCTTATCACTGTGAGAGGCAGGGATTAGCAAACACGCTTCCTTTATTAGCATGACAATTGATTAGAGGAAAATCACAGCTACATTGCATGCTCCTGAAGTGGAGCGGGTAAGTGTTTTCAGGAGTCGGACATGCGGTAATACGACCACGTGCCACTGTGGTGCCAGGATGGGGAGAGCTGCCGGGTCACCCTGAAGCCGTTTCATCCTACCGCTGACCCCGTTTAGCAAGCTGTGGCATTGCTGGGCTATACAGGGCTAAAGCTACAAGCACAGTGGGAAACGAGCGTGGCATAGGAATGCTTCCAACTTTCCGCTAACTCAGTCAGTTTGACGCTAAAAGTTACCCTTGCCAAGCTAAATTAAAATTAGCTAGAATGTTCCAGATATTAGAAATGGCTTTGGTTAGGACTAGGTTTTCCTGTGAGGCCAAAAAAAGCTTAATAAACTTCAAAGTGGAAAGGGTAAAATGAAACATCCGTACAAACTTAAAGACGTAAATGGATAACTGATCCAAAACCCAATTCATTTATTGCTCTGAATTCTCTGCTTCCTTCCTCATCTCTTTTAGTTATACTCTCCTGAGAAACCGTGTCAACTTACCCAAGTCCTTCATCTGCTTCTCCCAATACAGAAATGCAACGGCACTAGGAAAGGGCCTTCTGCTGCCGCAACCTGAAGTCTTGTAAAATCTCTCAAAAATCATGGGAAAGGAGCTGAGCAGGGTGTAAACACTTGGCCAAAACAAAGCCTTTCCCTGCAGAATTTCCAAGGCAAGAACACTGTCTCGGTTGTGTGCGAGCGCCAACGCGCACCAGTGGCATTTCAGAAATCAGAGGTCTGTCTCATCCACATCAAAAGTCAGAACGATCCCCGTTAGGAACCGCTGTCCTCAAACGGCCATCGCCAGCCGACAGCAGTTACCTCAGCTGGACAGCCCGCAGCTGGCTGGGGTGTTCCTACACACAGCCGCAGCGTACAGACGGATACTTAAAAGTTTGTCACCACTGCCAGCTTTACAGGATTGCAAGCAAAGGCAGAGGTTTTCTTAAAGGCAACTGACAGCGATGAAATGTCCGCTCAGTTTTGGTCTCTGATGTGTGTTTGCTTTTTGAGGCAGACTGCCTGGGAGCCAGACCCGCATGGAGTCACAGTACAGGTAGAAAAAGAGCATAGCAGCCTGCCCTCCGCCCCAGCCGCGGCTGCCGATTTATACTTTGCGGACACCTCAGACTATAGTCACGCCCTGTATCACTGATTTTTCCTCTACTAAAAGTCTAGTCCATTTTCTGTTTCTAGCCTCACAGGAAAATGCCAGAACAATATTAAGACCCTGATGTCAGGAATTTAGGGAACCATCGCAATCTCTTGTGCCCTACCATCAATTAATTTCTCTTCCCACCACCCCTTCCTATAGAAACAGGCCTGTGTTTCTCTTTCAGGGAAGGCTGTTGTGAAGTGTGTGATGTAGCAGCTCTCACACCGCATTTCTTCCAAATTCCAATGCCTTATTAATCTGACTATAGTAATATTATTCTGTCATAATTGAGGGCTCCCAAAGATTTGTATTGAGTCGTTTCTCATTTACTCTAAAGGCAGTCTGTCAGCTGCGATAGGAGTCTATCTTACTATCTAAATTCAATGTATGTGTGTGCGGCAGAGCAACAGTTAAATAAATCAGAGAAGACCTGTGGGCTTCTAACTTGTTACTGCATGTCTCTCTTTCCGTAACTGATCCGGTGTCTGGCAGGGATGAGAGTATGGATGAGAGCCAGCTTGCTAAGGAGGCAGGCAATGCTCCTTACAACTGGAAAGAGGACAGACAGTTATTATCCAAGTGTTGTGGTAAGAGTGTGGCTTCAGGCGTCACTGCTGACTTTGGAGAACTGGTGCCTACATTTAGAAGATGAGATAAAAGGAACAGTGAAATATACATTTTTGAAACTTTTGATTTTGATGCAAAGTAACCCAGAGCCAAGGAGTTCTAGAAGAAGATGCAAGATCAGTTTTCATTCTTCTGGCTTCTGAGAGCAACGTGGGACTGAGATGCTGGTGATGGCACAGAGTGGACACGTATTTGTTTATAAGAAGCTGCTTCACAGGAAAAGAAAAAACAAAACAAACCACTGCATGCATTGTGTTCTGGTTTTGGTCATTTTACATATTTGGCAGAGTAATGGAGCAGTTCAGAATACAAAGAGGTTTTGCTGTTTGCAGATGTAAATAAAGTAATCATAGTACAAAAACATCTGAGTAATTTTTTTAAAAATACAGGAACAGAAAAAAGAATAGTGAGAGCAAAAACAGTGCTGAAAACCATACATGACCAACAACAAAAACTTTAGCATGTTTAAATATTCTTCTAAGCAGAGATGTAACTATCCAGCTAGAGACAGGAAATAAAAATAAAACTGTTTTGATTTTGCTGTATATCTATTCAAATTCTTTAGTATATTAGAACACAGAAGTCCAATCATTATACTCAAATATTTATATCAAACTAATCAGAGAAAAGAATGAAGTGTGGTATGCTTTTCTTTTCTTTATTAGTGTAAATAGCACAACCAGCTTATCCGAGTGTTTTTTACAAATCCAGCAGCAACTTTCTGTTTGCTCTGAAATGTTTTACCATTGTCTTTTCTAAAGACAGGAACAATTGTAAAAGTATGATAAACACTTCCTACATTTCTTCTTTTTTTTTTTTTTTCCTCTTTTTGACAGGTAGTTTTGGGAATAATCTTCAAGGCTCAGCGCTTTTTCTTTTTTTTTTTCTTTAGAAAAAGAACAGCAAAACTCTATCTCTCAGCATAACTAAAAAGTCTTTTTACTCTGTGGGAATCATAATCCTCTTGTAATAATATTGGTAAAGAACTGGAGGGAGGGGGAAGAAATAAAGAAGTTGTTGTACACCTGTCTTCTCACATACCTGCCTAATTTTAGCAGAATTTATGTTGTTGAAAATAGCAGTGGGAACCAAGGTACAATTTCTATCATGTTTTTCAATTCTAGTGATACTTAGATCCAGGAATTGGCTAAAATGCATTTCTAGGATACTGAATACTTCAAATGTACATTTTAATTTTCTCTATACCAAAATAAGGAAGGACTGAATTCTTCAGCACAACGTACCTGTGAAGATTAAAATGCCAAAGTGCTTTTCAGTGATTTCCCCAGCTTGCTTATACATGTCATTGATTTTTTTCTTTTGTATTAGTCATTCCCGAGAAGCCTGAGACTGAAAAAAACAAATTACATGGACCTGCTAACAGTAAGTGTGGACAAAATGAAGCATTTTTCATAGACCTCAGTTCAGTATGTTGCTCGAGCATACGCAGAGTTCTTCCGGGCAAACATCTGCAGCAGGTGACTGAGGCAGGGGTCTGCCACACACTGGACAGCACATCTGGCCCAGAAGTTGTGGGAACAGAATGGAAGCCACACAGCTTTCCATAAAAATATACCACACAGCGGCACAACTCTTACACGCAGCATTTTTATCTGCTCCGAGATCCATACACAACAAATAGCGGACCAGTGAGTCGCGGGGACGGTGGGAGCACTGGCTGGACACGGTAGCACAGTACTTTTTAAAGGGGTGAAACGGAAGCATAAGGAGCGATTGCTGGGAGGAGTCACATGCTCCGATTCTATGCGCTGCTAGTTTGCTGGGTCTGAACCACCGCAAAACAATGCACTCTGCTGGTTCCGTTCCGTGCGTGCTGGAAGTTACAAATCCACACAAAGAAAATCGCTGCGCCTAGTCGAGTCATCCACAGAGCAAGTACGAGATACAACGGACAAAAAAAGAAGCAAGCAGTACAAGTGACAGAAGGTTCCCTGTTGCCCTAGCACATGGTTAGTATCCCTGCATATGTTCTTGAATGCAGATTAGGTGAGCACAGGTTCTTCAATAGGAGTCAAAAATAAACACTAGGGACTCCCTAATAGTTCGAGTTCAAAATAATTGCATTGCTCCGTAACTTCCTGAAGAATGGAGAGTTTAAGAAAAATAGAGGTTCGTTCTTTCTGGTTGGCTATTTTTAAATTACCTTTTGTAAGGCCCCATGAAATGATTTAGCTCTCAAAGAATAACTGAATTACATAAATAAAACATTACATAAAAGATCTCAGTACAATTTATGTGAAGTCAATTTCACAAGGACCGGTCTATTGTAGAAAATTCAACTTATCTCTTCCTGATCCTTTTATTCTATCTAAACACAGAAATTTATGTCAGTTCAAAAATATCTATTACTGTTTCTCATAACTGAATCCATTAGTTTCCCTCCCTGATCCATCAGGTAGAAACAAGTGCAATAGATAGCTCTAGCAGAACCTTGAACATAAAAGGCCTCAAGAATAGACTGTGTTAAGTTAAACCCATCTCGCTGTGCACTGTAACTGGAAATGATAACCTTGATGTTTAATTTAAATCAAGTCATAGCAAAGACTTCGGACTATAATTGTTATCTGTCATATAAATAAAACTATTGTAATATGGAATCGGACTTGGAAAGGTATAGTTTTGCATGTTGCATTGCCTGTAAGCAAATTGAACTCTGTGAAGGTTTATCACCCTTTGCCGCCTTCTTCCTCCAGTCTTTCTCCGTAATGGATCCATTTGACTGCAAAAATATGGAGAGAAATAGCTAAGAACAAATGATTAATTTTCTATATTACTCTCCATTTCCAGAGCTTTGCTGATTCCACTGTATTGCTGATTTTTCTCTCCTTTGTTCCCCTGCCAGCCCAGGGAAAAAGAGACCCAAAGTCAGAGCTCAAATTAGAGTGGCAGCATTTCACTCATATAACAGCAGTTTAGGGACAGGCAAAATAAGGAATTGCAAGGAATTCCAGGAGGAGGTATGACTGGATCTCATCGCAGCATTTGTGCTTTCCACGCTTGGCCTCAGCTGGATTGTTGGTAGTGGCAAAGGGGCTCTACCAGGCACCAGACTTTTTCTCAGAGCAACTCAGAGCAAGACAACGATGAATGTCCTGGCCCCGTCACCTACCTGCCTTCCTGCCTTTCCTTGCTTTCCACTTCTGCTAAGGAAAGAGGGTGCACTGGTCGCAGGACACACGCCAGTGGGGTGGAGGTGGTGTTCAGGCGTGGAAGACAAAGGCTGACTGCACCTCTTCACCTACAGCACCTCGCCTTGGGGAGGCCAAATATGCACATGCTGCCTCAAAGATGAAGACAAATACACTACTTTATTTGATGCAGTGCCTATAAGGAGACACACCAAAGTGGATCCACCTCCTGCTGCTGCTTGTCTCCCACCCTGGGCCAGCACATACTAGAGGCAGCTGGCAGATCCAAACTCCATTAACTAGCTGCGGCTGTGTGAGCATGCAAAGAGAAAGCACAAGAGCAAAAATAGCAGGATGCAGCAGCAGGGGAACATGCTTGCTGGCAGCAGCACAGCGTGCCAGGCCATATCACCTGGAGGCCATCACATGCGGGTGCCCGCTCTTCACACAGCGCAGCAGGGTGCAGCTCACTTGCAGCTTCTGCTCCTTGCAGCTAAAGGTGGTTCATGAGGCCACACTTGGTAGAGGGAGCTTGAAACAGCTAATTTCAGTTTACAACGTGGTTATTACACACACCCCTCAGCAGGGAGTCTCATCTCTCCTGGATACCTTTACAGCAGCAAACAGAAAGAAGCTCGCCAGGGCTGAGCAGAGGACAAATGCAATTTCGATGCACTGATTCACCATCAGAAGGAGCCTCTCTCTCTCTGCTTTGACTACAAGAGAAATTAAGGAGACAAAGTATGCAACTTAGCTGGATGAACAGACCTTCTATTCCCTATATGCTAGTTTAGAAAGATATTTATTGTACAGGTGTGCTTTCTTCAGAATTACTGGTGTCACTTCAGTGGAGTCCTACAAGATCCTGCCGACTTCCACCTGAGGGCAGAGGCCAGCATAGAGCAGCTTGGACCCATTGGTATAATCTGGAATTCTGACAACTTTGCTGTTTCTCTGCTGTCAATTAGGGTTTTTTTCTGGCAGCTCATCTCCTGCGAACTGCACATGTCTGTGCTTTTTAAGGTTATATTTCTTTTATCAACAGTTTTCTTGAGCTGGACAAACTCAGCTTTTATTTGGAACTTTCTTAATGTTTTAAGTCTGAAAAATCATGCTAGAAATAGTGCTTGAACATCAAGATTGCAAGCTTGACGCAGAGATCTTTCCAAGCAACAGCATTCCTATTTTTATTACATAAACCTACTCTGTGGGATTTGCTAACCTCATACTGTAACAGTGTTAAACACAGCTCCCAGCCAGACGAGAGACACATGGACTGATGGAGGTTTGATAATCATAAATGAGATCTTGTTGGGGCCATGGTAGCTAGCATGAGTCTCAAAAGAAACATGGATGGAGGACAGCAGGAGACTTTGCCTGGGAGTCTCCCAGTTCCTTCCACGCCAATTCTTATCAGGATGGGTTTGGCAAAGCCTTTTAACCTCTTCTTCTTTCAGAGTGGATGACTACTTTCCAAAATTGCATGGGTGCTATGACAGCTAATTAATTATCGCTGTATTGTGCTTTACAAATGTAATTACTATCAAGAGGGTTAGTAGGGAGAAACACGGCACAGAAAATGATGGTGAACAAAGACAGAATGCTAGAAAGACTCTAAGAGTAGTAAGATAGAAAGAGGAGAAAAACAATAAATAACGAAAGGAGTTTTGAATAGCGAGTACATAAGAGATGCGTATGAAAGAAAAAAAATGGTGTTCTGCCTTCCAAAAGTAGAGGAGGAGAAAAGGAAATTAAAAATTAGAAGCAAGGCACTAAGATGAATGGATTTGAAGTATGAAGAGAAGAAAAGAAAATGAAAAAGATGTAATAAAAGCCACCCAGCCTTTAAAGTAATGAATCTTTTCATTTATTTATACCCTTTTTTGATATTAGAGGAAAATGGTAGCACACTTATACTGAGCTCATACTATGTTGACACAGTACAGCTCTTAATTCCTGGATTATGTTGTTAAATAATTAACTGATGAATCATAAGTAAATAATTAAAACTTGGTTCTCTAAACCTCGCAATTGGGAACATAAAACTGTCACAGTGATATCAGATTTTAGCAGAACCGATATTGTAGTCAATTAGAAAAACTGCAAAAAATTTCTAAAATCTGTAGCTGTAAAGACTGCTAGCAGAAGCACCTGGGCTCCATTTCCCCATAGAACAAAATAAAGTGGATGATCTATTATTTACATCTCCCATATTAAAGTTATATCTGGAGAAGATGGATGCATGGATTGCTAGTTCCCCTGCAGAATACCTAGACCTGCCCTGGGCCTTGTCCTGTTGGAGAGGGTCTGTGATTTGGGCAGCAGGACAGGAAAGGGTGTCACTCTTAAAAGGCTAAGACAGCCTTGAGTTTGTGTTAAAATATCTTTCACTCCAATATTCCTAAAACGAAGAACTATAAAACAAATCCTTACACTTCAATGCACAATAACTCATTGGTTCCGTGGCACTATTTAACAACATTAAGAACAAACAGCTTCAAGAAACTAATAATAATTGTGCTTATTCTTGTAAAAGAGGAACAGTAGACAAACTAAAACTTTGCAGCCACAAAATAAAATCATTCCTTTTCTCCCTGAACATGTTTTATTTTCCGATATAGCAAAAGCACACGTACTTCAGGTCTAAGCAAGGCCAATAACCTGGCTTCTGCCATCATCACAGTCATCGGATTGTTTTTATTTTTTTTTTTACAGTGAGAGGGCTCTGGAAGCACAGATCCTGCTGTGCAGAGCCATCACATTCCTTCACGCGAACAACCTGGTAGGAATGAAAAAGCTAAGGAACAGCAAATAATTATTCCAGTAAAGAAATGACAAAACACTACAATGGTTATTGAGCAACACCCATTTCATTTGTTCATCCTTGCAATCCATTATTTAAAAATAAATAGAAGACATTTTATTTTTCAGAAGCCCCCACCCCTCCATCTTCCCGGTGCTTGGTCTTGCAAAACACTCGCCAGCAGCAAAAATTTTAAGTGTCTCTGCGTATCAGTGCGGGGATGGAAACGTACCAGAATTCCTCGGCACCCTTGATGACCTCCACGTCGGAGGTTAGGCTGGTTTCAGGGCCCCCTCCTCCAGCCATGTTGGCTAGCGTCCGTCCCTCAGCCCCCGCCTGGGGGTTTCATTTCACCACGGCCTGGGCGTGGGCGTAGGAAGAGGCGTCGGCCTCGAAGTAGGACTCCAGCTGCCCGCAGAGGGCCTCGAAGGTGGGCCGCCCGCCCGCCTCCGCGCTCCAGCACTGCAGCATCAGCTGGTAGAGCGGCGCCGGGCAGGTCTCCGGCTGCGGAAGTCTGTACCCCTTGTCCAGCATCTGGATCACCTGGTGGCCCGGCATACCTGCAAGCCGAGGGGAGCACGTCAGGCTACTCGGGGCCTGCTTAGCGACGCCATAGGTCCCCGTCTCTTGCTGAGACGAGGCAACGGGATGCCCCCCACCCCGCCCCGTGAGGTACATGTGCACGCCGAGGGCCGGGCTGACCGCTGCAGGCCCCCCCCGCCAGCGGCCACGGGCCACCGGAGTCACTGGAGGATGCCAAAGCAGGAGTTAAAAACCACCTCCGGCCGTTCCCAGCCCCCTCACCCCCACTGCGCCACCTGAGGGGCATAAGCAAAGGGGTTCCTCTGGGTGTGAGGCTTTCCTCCGCCAGCCGGGTTTGCCGAGATTTTTCTGACATCTATTTTGCTTAAATTGTTCCTAAATCCCTCTCGTCTCAGTGACTCCAAAATCTCCCGAGAAAATATGTCCTGCTGCTGAATTTTCCTCACATTTCAAAAGTTTTCCCCAACGTCAGCCCTAAGTTCCCTGTGGTGCAGCTATGCGATGGCATCCCGCCTGCTTTGTCACCGCGAGTCATGGAGAAGAATCCATTCCCCTACCTTTGCTGTACTTTTACATATTAAGACTATTGTCCTGTTCCCTTTCAGTTTTCTACTCTTTAAATTAAATCTTGAATTGCATAATCTTTACTTCTTTTCCCTCGATCTCTGAATGGTGTTCCCTCTGTACGTTACCCACTGCCACCATGGATCGACATAACCTCTTCTCCTAACTGATCACTGAGGACAAACTCCTGAAAGTAATACCAAGTAAGCAAATACCCATGGCAAAGGGACATTTTCTGCTGCAAAGTTACAGGTAAACTATACCTTTGCAAAGGGATAACGCTGAACATATTTTCAGACAATACCGAGAATCACAGTGTTAGATATCATTTATACTTGAATAGTTTATTTATGTGTGTCTGTGCATATGCACACACCCACAGTTTATGTAAGAAAGACTTGAGGATTTTTGGCTTTGTTGTTTTTTTTTTTTCCCCCAGAACGGTTTCACAGGAGGTGAGGGTGGGAAGCAAAAAGCAGAATCAATTTTTCCTTTTACAGGAAATACTAGTTTGGGACCCTGTGAAATGTAGTTTATGGTGCACACACCACCCCTCAGGCCTGTACAGATGCAGCAAAACTTTTTTTTGCTTTAGTCTTTCCCTTGTGTTCTCCTCACCAGCACAAAATGAGTCAGTCAATCATCGCACTGATATCTTGTGTTATTGGAGCCACAGTTTTTTGACCATTTCTCACAGCGCTAGGAATAATAGCTGCTCTCATACCATTAAATCTGCTTTTGAGGTTGGTGACATTTTATTCCTAATTCTTGTGATCCTTCTCTTTATGAAGACTTTCCGCTGCAACAGTCAAATATGAGGGAAGGGGGTAAAAACACCCTGCTTCATTTTTCAGACACCTTCTTCCTGAAGTGCCTGGACTTCACACATAATAATCTGTTCTTCCATGAGATATTCTCCAACAAATAAATTTAAAAAAACCCAAACAACAAACAAAACCAAGGGTGGCATGGGGGACGGAAAAAACTCCCCTTTTTGCACATTCCAAGAACTGGCATCTTTGATCTGATGCTGGAGGGAAACAGCCAGTTGGCTTAGGTGCCTGTGCAATGCAGGTTCACCCCAGTGAGAGGAAGCTTGAATGGCTGCTAATCACAGCCTTTGGAAAGCTTCCAGGGAGCCAGGGGCAGCCAGAAGGTCTGACCCACTAAATGGGCCTCATCTGAACAGCCTTCTTTCAGTATTTACAGTTTTAACCCTTTAGCATGCCCATAGTACAGGCATTCAACTTTTTTGTGTGGTGTTCTTAAAGCAAGAAAACATTAAACATCATTCTTCAGGTAAAAGCACTTACCAGCGTAAGGCATCTTCCCGTAGGTGATTATTTCAAACAGAAGTATTCCAAATGACCAGACATCTGACTTAACGCTGAATTTGTTGTAGCGGATTGCCTCCGGGGCTGTCCATTTCACTGGGAGTTTTGTTTCAGGCCTAGCTTCATATACGTTTTCATTTTCTACCTGTCATGGGTAAAACGAAGCAAGCCTGACTTCAGATCTGCTTCAGCAAAGCACTTAAGCACCTGACTAAGCTAAGCATGTGCTTAATCTTATCCCCTTTTAGCAAAGCAATTGCCTGTCATGGTATTAAAGCATGCACTTTCTGAAGTCCATTGTTGAACTGGGCTTCAGAGCTGAGAAATGCTACCATTCATCGGAGGCTTTTCTAAAGCATTTATCATTTCAAGCAAGCACACAGCGTTGGAGTGGCTCGTGATTAATTATGACCTGCTACTGTGAATACTGGACCTGGCATGCAAGAAGATTTCAAAAGTCTGTCAGGAGTGGCAGTGTAAGCATCCTGCTGACACTAGAGACCAAATGGCTCCACGTCTGGTCTTCAGTAAACAGAGAAGGCAGAAGAGCGAGAGATAATGAATTTCGGAACCTTTCTTCTGTGATTTATTTCAGTGTTGAAGGGCCATTGACTTTGATAACAATCACTTAAGCAGGTTTCGGAGACCAAAGAACAAACTCCAAGTGATTCAAATTAACATATTAGCTTACAGTGGGTCCAATTAATTCATGTAAAGTGAAGATGAAAGACACATAGAAAAAGAAAAATTATTTACTTGCAAGTTTGTAGAATCAGGTCCTTAAAGTTTTATAGCACAGACATCTAAACTTTGTGAACATTTATTCTCTTTTTAATTCCTAAACATAATCTAGTGTACATCAGTCACATCCAAGCCTCGGTCAGGTTTTTCACATGCAAATGCAGGCAAATGTGTCCAAGATTTTGTTTGTTTGTTTTTTTTAAATACAGAATGTACGTTTCCCAGCTGTAATGCCCTATAGTTTTGAAAAGACTGGTTGTTAGTGTTTTGTATCTACATACTGATACAGGTGGCATCTTGACCATAATACTGATCTCTAGAAACAAGAAATGGTTTCATTATGCTAAGTAACGCATACAGAAATACAGATTTCATTTCTCACACCTACTCCTTTGGGATCTTTGCATGTTAGTGCTTTGGCTTAAGAGACAGAATATTCCTAAGAAAGTCTGCCAAGATGACTCTATGACAGAACACTTTACTAAAGTTCAGTTTTAACAAGAAATGTCAACAGCTGTAAATTATTACCCTCTCCAGTGAGGACTGAGAAGAAATACCCATTGTAAGCATTGTTCATTTAAAAATATATATTTTTCATTTTAAAAAATGTGCAATCTGAACTTATGCATAACTAGAAGAATCAAAATTAAGCAAAAAGCACTTTCAAAGTCCCTTGATGCCATTGTCAAGCCATTATTCTATACTTCAGTACATAATAAATCCAGCTGTTATGAACTTCAATTTCTGCTGCTTGAATGGAAAAAAAACAAATGAGAAGCAGAGGGCTTTTTTCTCTGTTTTTCCTTCTCAGTGCAAGAACATAAATCAATAAAAACAATAATAAGACCTCAGTAATTATGGATTACATATTGAAATCCATAAAACATGTCAAATCAAATATTTCCAACTGATCAAATCATTTTCAGGGGTAGGAAACCTCATTTCTAAACCACAGCCCTTTCCTAGGGTGATCTTGGTCAGCGTTACCTGGTATTCCACGTCCTCAAGGGCTAGAGAAAAAAACCAGTGCAATGGCAAAGAACTTGAAACTGCATTCAGATTTAAAGCTCTGAGAGCTCACTTTATGAACTCCGCTGTTAGTTGTGGAAAGGAATAAGGTCCTTTTATGATTACTACCTGCACTCGCAAGCATCACGGAGGCAGTGGGGAAGTGAATAAGAAGAGAATAGCTGTCCTTACAGGCTCAGGAGTATAATTCTGCCATCATTCCTGTGATCTCTCTGTCCATGTGGCAGACAGTAGCGTTGTGGATAAAGATTGTGCAGCAAAGGGTATTGCTGGCCAGGCTCCTTCCTTGGTGGCTGAGTGGGAAGGAGACACCAGGATGCCATCTTCAGACTGACACAAAGGCACAGGCCAGCTTCTAACCTTGCGTGGGGTAACGCAGGTAGAGGACACAAGTGAACACATTAGGGTCCTTTTCTCCCTGGGTATGCCTTTTGCCTGAACCCAGCAATTCAGAGGCTACAGTTTGTCCTTCAGTTGACCTCTTCTACCTTATTCCCCAGAGTTAAAGTAGAGCCAATTTACCTTCTCACAACCCACCTTAAAAACTCTTGCAAGTCCGAAGTCTGCCACTTTGTAAACACTGTGTTCACCAACAAGAACATTCCTGGCTGCCAGATCCCGATGGATATAATTCTGAGATTCAAGGTAAGCCATCCCGGAAGCCACCTGAGAGGCCATGTCTACTTGATGTGGCAGGAAGATTTGGGAGCCTGCATCTTCTGTTTAAAAAGAAGATTACAAGGATAACATAATATTTACAGTATTCAGATATAAATAACATAACAGCTGACTGGTTCAAATAGCCAACACAAATCAACAAAACCATGCAATACAATAACATAACAGCCTGACCAAATGACAGAGGTTAGTGAATGACACTACTTAAAGTCATGCAGCTAGTTTCACGACAACTGCGTAACAATGCCTGTCCCATCTTCTCTAAAAGAGTAGATACTAAATGCAGCAGTTGATCTAGGCCTGGAAGGAGCTTCTGACACAGTCCAAAGAAAAAGGCGTTTATCTACCAATAGTAATGCAGATGTTTACCTTTCTGACAAGTGTATAACCCATTCCAAGCTGTGAGTAAGAGTTCACGTCAGTACTCACTGGGTGTAGCCAAAGCTGACTAAAGATGGAAAAGCACAAAATTTTGCTGGTTCCCTGTTCTCCAATGATTCTTACTAGGAAATATACCATCTGCTGTCAAGTGTAACTCTCATTTTCACTTTCCAGTCCACTTGACTGCTTCACGCTGTTATATCTGTTGCTGCTACTCAACAGTAGGACTCCTTGAGCTGCTTTCAAGCTGCCTGCTTCTCTTGTAGAACTTTCTGAAGCAATCTGCATGCCATTCCCACCACTGTAAGATCAGCAAGTCCCAGAAATAGAGATTCGGCAATCAAAGATCAGCTGTGCAAACAAAGTAGTAGAAGAACTTTGAGCAGAGCAACTTCCCTCCACAAATGAAGGAAAGAGCATTAGGCCATGAAAAACTGCAGCCAAAAATAGTTGACAGGTACTCAAAAAAAAAAAGTCACTGGAGTATAACACATTAGAATTCAAATTCACGGCCTCTGTGGCTGACTTTCTCACAGCAAAGAATTCATACCCCAAGGTAATCTAGGTAAGCCAAATCAGTGTTGTATTCAAGCATCACTGCCACCCAAACCCAAATGCTGCAGCACTCAAGCATGAGTGCCTACCTCTGTAGCCTCTAATACTCAAAACAGTTTCAACTTTCTGTTTCAGAATCTTAACAATATCAAAAAGCTGAGCATTTGCTGCTACGTTTATTGGTAGTTCTCCTTTCTCATTGAGGGTGGTGACTTTTCCTTACTGCCTCTGTGTTAAAGAAATAAAACATTTGTAGCTGGCAGTTTTCTGTTACTTATTTTGAATTGATTCGTAGTGAAAGTGTGTCTTAGCATTGTTTTGCGTAGCCTGATCCAGTTCTGGCATTTTATCTGACCTAACCTTGCAATCACTCCTTATGAAGAGTGTGAAATTCCATTGTTTACTAATCTATTCCGCAATCTCCAGGCCTTGAATTTCCTGCTCATCTGGATGTTCTGAGATGAATAGGTAAAATAAATGAATTTTAAATGATTAAATTTGCCCTGTATGTGTATTGTCCTGCTTCCTTTTTGAGGCTAAACTCGTTGTCATGATAATCCAGCACTAAGGTTATTTACTTCTATTCTTGACTCGGAAAGTCTTTTCCTCTCCCACACACATGCTTAATGGCTGCCTTGACCTTTAAAAGAGAGAGGGATAAAAATCAGGCTATGTGAAAATCTATGGCTTAACCATCAAGAAAATCCGTCATCAGGCCACAGAATAATATAACACTCAAGTTTTTCAGTTCTGATAACTGGCAGACATCAACATTTATTATTCAGCTTGCTGGACAAAGATATAAATCCACAAATGAAGCTTACGTTGTATTTAATCAGAAAATAACTGAATATGTACAAGTACCTCGCATGAGTACCTGGGTTTTGGAAACTAGCTTATGTGCCTCAGTTTAAAACCCCTCTCTCCATGTTCCCTTTCACACTGCTCCTTCATTTGCACAGGCTGTGAACTACCTCCTGGTGAAAGCAGGCAAGGATGCAGACAGGCTCGAGCACAGGTTTGTCATTGCTCTGCCGACGCTCCAGGCTGGCCTGACACAAGCTTGCTCCAAGAGGCAGAACACGGTGATGTCACAGGGAAAAAATGATGACTCCTAAGCCTCGTGTTTAATGAGCTGCTTCAGCCCAGAACAGGAGTCAGAGCTGCTAAACCCTCCCTGCCTTATTCCCTGCAGGGCACACCGGTGCACCTTGTTAAAGGACAAGGATGAGATCCCCCTCTAATGGTGGAGTTGCAGCTGAAAGACTCTTTCTTCCATCGGGGCCTGTTTGGGATCCCAGACCAGGCCGACCTGCTGCCTTTAGCATGTGGGCTGAGGGAGGGGAAGAAGCCACCGCTGCCCAGGCCGCTACAATATTTCTTGGAGGGTTTTGCTCTGTGAGCTGGTTCTGCGCTGCTGCTGGAGCTAAAGAAGGGAAAGCTGTAAGGAGAAGCCTCAGCTGATCAGGACCTGCAAACTGTGCACAAAGATAGATGAAAGCATGGGTCTCTTTGGGATTTGAAGTGTGAATCGTGTATGGTCATCTCATAAAGATTTCTGACTAAACCTCCAAAATCCCTGGTTGGGCCAGCCAAAGCATGCAAGTTCAACCACAGCACTGCATCAGTACAACTGTGGAGGTTTCCAGACCAGAGCCAGCTCCCATCTGGCTGGTTCAGAGCAGGTTGGAAGAGTTTACAGCTGTATTCATAGGGGTATACACGTGCTTTAGTTTGTTTTAAAGTGTTTTAAAGGAGGAAAAACTACAACAAGAAACCAAAGTTAATATAACTTCCACACTCAAAACCAGGCACTACTGGAGAATTTATAAAACCTTCCCATGGCTTATTCTTTATCCTATAAAGAAAATGTAATGCCTCCTTGTCCTTTTTTACTAATATTTTTTGACAAACTATCTCCCTTATATGAAAAATTTATTAGAGAAAATATTAAAGAAGGCTTAGGGTCTGCACCCTGTTCTAAGCAATCCATCACAATATCTCATATAGGAAGGACAGGAAAATATTCTCATTGACAGATGCTTGACAATAAAAAAATAAGTAAATAAGCAGCACTTTCTCCAGTTGAGAGCATCGCCTCCGTAATAATTCACCGAACTTCAAGACTGCATCCCTGCCAGAACAAGCCCCAGGGTCTATCAGAATTGACAAACACACTCATACATTTATGACAATTTCATTCACATCCAATAACAAAGAGAAGTTTTCAGTCACATTTTTCTCATACTGGTGGCAGCTCAATAACTCTGGATAGCAGCGTTCATCAGGAAGTATCCCAAAGTACGTTCACAGGGTGCACAGGGAATACACATGCCCATCATTATTAAGTAGCTGTCGTTAGGGTGGAATGCGATAGTCACTATGCATGAAATATTAGGGATTTTTAAAGCTGGAAAGACATACCACGCATTTCTAGGAGGGGAAACTTAACCAAAGAATGATCTTTGGACATTCCCCTCTGTTCCAGCTTGCCATATTTACCCACAGTGCGCACAGAGACAGTCGCCTTCTGGAAATGTTTTCCTGGTTCCTGCAGAGGCTGAGTCTCAAGAAAGCTCATCAGGAGCTGTGCACTGACCGCCAGCCAATACAGATCACTTCCACTCACAGAGCTGTACGCAAGCTTCAAATCTCTTGCCGTGTTACTCTCACTGATGGCACTGACTTTGCTCTGCCCAATACTATCAAAGCACCCGGATCTCTGCCTTCACCTCTTAGTTCTGTTTATCCCCCTGTGCCCAGGCCATCAGACAAGGAGAGGCACCGCTGGGCTGGGTTTCAACTGGACATTTTTAGGGTTCTCTTGACGGCTGCCTGGAAACCAGCTGACTTTTCACAGTCTCCCTGACGCAGGGCTACAGGAATGAGTGAGTGCTTAGGCAAAGGTCAGGCTGCGTACGCGCGCTGCCCACAGCCAGGGCAGCTGCTGTGCATATGCTGGCAACTGATCCACACACAGGCTGCAGCGCTGATGTGTCCTGGACAGGTTGTAGTCCGTGCCCAAACAGGCCGATTTTCACCTCTGCAACAGCTGTGACTCATCCTGGCTTTCTCAGAGCTATTTCTCTAGTGCAATAAATGTTTTCATGCACAGCAATCATTTCCTGATGTGCCAGGCTCTTTCAATCAGATAAGCAGCAATCTGCACACAAAGGCACCAAAGATGAGAATTTAAAGAAAATTTGTGCCTTGCTACCTTTGGCCGCTAAATGCCTACAAAACTGTAGATGATCTGGCCCAAGCTCATTGCAGCCCCTCTCTGCGCAGTTCCTGGTGGGGCTGTCCCTCTACCAGAAATTTCTTCAGATATAACTGTCCCCGGACTGAGCCTCACTTTAAAAATGGTTCCACAGAGGAGATGGGGGAAGGCACGTGTCACAGTAAATACTGCCTGTGGCATTTCACAGGGCTTTGCCTTATGGGCTGGAGACAGAGAAGACATTTAGCAAGACAATCACAGTGAACATTTTGTCTTCAAGAGATCATTACAGCTTTAGAGACATTTAGCATCTCAGAGACATCTGCTAAGCTGAAAATGGGTAACAACACTAGAATCAAGCATTTCTCAATAGCAGGGGTGAACTTACAGTGCAATAATCATGCTAGTCTGTTCCAGGCTGTACAACTATATTTTTAATTATTATTTGCCTTCAAAAGAGCACTTTGAAGTGCTGCTGAGATAAAAGCCCTGATGCGATAGGCAAGGGACAAACTCATAGTGAAAGGCTATCCCTGCCTAGTAATAGATTTCAAAGCTATTAAGTACATTTTGTGGACGTGCCTCTATTTCATGTCAAATATGATGATCTATACTTCTGGATGCTTATATTTTTATTCTGTTGGTGTATGTTCCCATCTACTCATAGAACTGGATGGAAAAATGTGGGTCATTATAAGGAAAGAATAAGGCAAATATAAGTGAATGTGATTCTCTCCTACTTCTCAAATACTTCGGCATGTCAAAAATTCATAAACCTCTTTCTTTCCTCTTTTCTCATCCCCACACACGACAAATAGCGTAGCTTTTATATTAAATCAGAGTGTTGTACATCTTATATGTTAGTGTATTTACTAAACTGAAAGCTGTGGCACCCCTTGAAATGAGTTTATAGTCATTTTCTTACTTTGAAGGTATTCTAGAAGACTTCCATATTTCATCAGCTCAGTAATAATATAAATTGGGTCCTCCAAAGTACAGACAGCATAAAGCTGTATAAGCTTTGGATGTCTCAAGTTCTTCATTATTTGTGCTTCCCTCAGAAAGTCCTTTGGATCCATTGAACCTGAAACAACAGCATATAACAAAACATAAGCTGAGGTCATTAAAGGCCTTCCTACCAGCCTGGCAGTCTTAAGGGAATAACTGAGATTGTTGTCTGTCTTTTAAAGTACATTAGCATCTCAAATCTTCACAGTTCCCACAGAAAACAGACAGTGCAGCTGAAATAAACAGTTAATGAGTGAAACACGCCAGTTGTGCAAGGACAGAGAACATATGTGTTCCAGCCACCACAAATATAAAGCCTAAAATTAACTGTCCCCCAGGCCTCCCCCAAACAGAAAAATGTGAGGCTAGAATGTTAACTGATACAATTTAAGCAAACAATTATGTTACAACTGGTTAACAAAATGACCAGAAACTGAGGTATGAGTGCCTAGGTAATGAACATAAAATTTCTGACAGAAAAATAGTAATTCTGACAGCTGCAATAATAATTTGTTGCACTATTTTTTCAGCTTCAGCAATAAAAGCATTGAAATCACTTTAGCATATAAGGAGAAGATGGTGTACTTTATATACATAAACACAAATAACTATTTATAATGTTCACATAATAGCAACCTTATTAGAAATACCAATGTATGCACAGATGGAACAGTAATTTTACACTCCCTTAAATGCAGAAGTATCTTAACAGCTAACGATCCCAACTTTTTAAGTGTTGCATAACGTCACAGTATTTCTCATTCTATTCATATACACAATGAGCCAATGCATAAACTCTATCAAAGAAACAATACAGAAATGGCACAGGGAGCTCAAGTCAGTGGCAAATTTAGGATTAGAGCTCATGTGTCCTGAATCACTATTGATTAGAAAAAACATGCATAAATAAAAAAGCAAAGCTTTCTCTATGAATGATCCAGTAGTGATCGGATATTCTCAGTTGTCTGAGGAAGATGGTAAATGGCACCCACTTCACAGTACTTGTACAAAAAAATGTGAAATTATCCAACTACTCAAATGTTTCCTTCCCCCTAAATCAAAACAGTTTCATTAAGAAAAGATTACAGTGAAGGGTGGGGAGAAAAAAAATCTACCCAAGTCTAGTCTGCTCTATGGCATGTTTAAAAACAAACTCTTTTCTTAGTATAAGCAGACTGAGTCATTTGAGAAACCAAGGCTGCAAGAGTCTTTATTTTTTTTTAACATTAGGTAACCGACAAGGTTCATTTGTGAGTTTGGCTCTGTTCGGAACAACAGAGATGTTTAAATGAAGTGAAATGCTGGGAGCATGCTAAATGGCTCAGCAACAAAACTCCACCAGGAAATCTGCTCTACAGAATGAACTGGCAAATCAGCCTGGGCCACCTTCACCCAATACCCACCTTGAACGCCACCTCCTGAAAAGTGCTCCAACCTATTTCCCAAAACATAGCAATGATGTGTGATTTCATGTCCTTGCATCCATGCAGGAGGAATGACTCAGAAATGCTTCTGACATAGACTTTATGAAAAAAGAGCCACTTGACATTGCAACGTGTGAGAGCAAAGATTACTGCAAGGGACAGGTCCTCTTCTCCCCCATGTCCTCATACTTTCCTTGGCAATCCCACAGGGTCCAAACTGACAATACTTTATAGGATGCCATTAGGAGGGATGGCGAAAGTTAATGGATTTCCATGCCATCAATAAATGGATAGCAGCCAATAATACATCTCCTCAACAGGTACAGGCTATACCCATTTCCTTTTGTCACTGTCAGAGGAACGTGGGGGCCTGCATGAAAAGTAAATGACTCATACTTGGTCTGGATAAAGAAGAGATTATGACAATCAGGTGGAAAAAACCAAATACCTGTAATGTTAATGCCATGTCCTTTTCCTGTTTAGAGCAGCACAATCTTTACAGCTTTATTTGAACTTTCCACCAATCCCAGATTTCAAAAAAAAACCTTAGGGTTGTCTTTATAGGGTTTGGACTCACTTTGATACTGATTTAATATTGTGGTCCATTTGCTTACTCTTTCCAAGATATAGTCATTTGTCATGGAAATCATCCTAAAGTCTGCAGAGAAGCTGCATGGTGTGAAGTATTCTGCCTCCAAAGTTAAATGCATAAGCATGACTAGTGATTTAGCATCGGTGCCAAAATTTGACAAGTTGATCCTAAAAAGGATAAAGCATTTGCTAACTTGGGTTCTACCAAATCACCTGCCCTCTATGGATCATTATACAGGATTTCTTCACACCATAGAAAATGACAGTCTGATTTGCTGCCATCATCAAAGTTTCCTTACAAGGAATCTCTCAGTTTAATCATGCTATAAACTTCTTCCAACAAACTGAAACCAAGCAACAAGTTTTTCACATATGACAACTTCCAATGAATTGATCAGGAAGGAACTCTCCTATTAGCTGAACAGCAGCAAATCCTTCTTTATGCTGTAAAAGTAATTAACAATAATAACGACAACAAACCAGTGACAAAAATCAGTAAGTATTTCCTGCATCTATTAAAAGGCATATGTAACCTTCAGTTTTAATTAGTTTGTATCTTTAAATAGCACAAGTAGGACATAGTGCCCCAAACCCTCCAGAGCCCTGTAGCTTTTATACTGTAGTTAATAAGTGGATTGGATGCTAACTGAAAAAATTAAAAAGTGTCTTTATCAGTGCTTTGTCTAAGATTAGGTTTTAGTAACTGGATAAGCAAAGCAAATACGGCATCTAAAAGCAAGCGAACACGCTTGTTACAAATGAGTTAGATAAAGCCTGTCACAAAAGTGGCAAAGAAGTTACAATACATTTCTTTGAGGAAGTTTAGATAAATGAAATGTGTAAAATACATGCCACATGGAGTTTCACATAACTGGGGGTTTTAGTTTGTAGTTGAATTACATGTGTTTTTAATGAAGTATACGTGTTCAGCCTGAAGAGCAGATTACTCTAAGTAGAAACCACTTGATCAAAAAACCAACTAGTTAACAGAGGGCTTTACTGAAACAACAAGCATCCCTTGTGTAAGACACGAGTTTGGGAGTAGATTGATCATTACCTGAAGAAAATATGGTTTTGATAATTTCTTTCTGAATCAAAAATGTTTTTATAAATGTCAAAGTTCTTCTTAAGAACAAAATGTTGGAATATGTTTCTTTGATGTGTTCTATGATGTGCTGCTTTGCCAGAAATCACCTCTAATTTAAGCCTACTTGAAGCAGATATATCAGTTCTGATTACTCACTTTCTGTAAATATTTTGTTCTAGAATTGAGGAAGCTTCACATTATAATATAAACACTGATAATTTGGAAATGAGTTAGAGAGGTCAGTTATTTTCCAGTTGCCACTTGCTTAAATGTAAGTGGTCCTTAAATATTTGACAAGCCCCTCCAAGAGACCCTGTTCGCAACTTTCAACAAACCTTCCCAAATGACTTCAAAGTAACCTTGTACTTCACAGCAGCCTTGTCTTCTGCATAAGTTTATACAAAATGAACTTATGTACAGAGTACACAGAGCATATACTGTGATCTTCTGAATAAGTTTATGCATAATAAAGAAATAACATTAAAAAGACCAAGTTTTTGGTAACACAAGAGATTAAATGTAAACTATTCACATTAACAGGACAATGAGACAGGTACCTGACAATCCTCAAGCAGCTTTGTCACCATACAGACGTGAACTTACAAGTTAGTGTAAGGTTATGTACCGAACTAAATGGAAAAAAAAGAATTTCTTTATTCAGGGAAATTGGGAGACTTTCCTGAGTGCAAAGCTTTTTACACTGCATATGCACTAAAGAGATGACATACTGAAAAACTGAAAATATTATGAAAACCTCCACTGACAGTACCAACCCAGAGACTATTTTGAGAAAGCCTCCTGAAAAAAAAATCAAGCTTAGGCAGCTTCCACGCAAAGAGAGAAGCTTGGGAGATGCTTTACAATATGATAATGACAAATGCATCTGTCAACTTGAACAGGCATAAGGAACTTTCTCAGATATGATTAACTGGTGATGATAGATGTCTGCTTTACACGCTGACAGTTGGAGAAGCAAGCTAGCCCAGACAATAGGTTCTAGAGAATCCATCACACTCAGCATAGGACAAAGTGCAAATCCCTGCTGCAACGATTTCCACTTAAACCGAAAAAACAATGTCTCAGTGAGGAAATAAACAGAAATGTGAAATGACGTGCAGGGACCTACAGCAAGACAGTGCTGTGCAGAGCAAAGAACAGAAACAGCAATTGCTGGCTTCTAGACCATTTTCCTATCTGCTGATCCCTACCTCTTAGATGACCGTGAGTCAATAACTCAAAAGTCAGAGGTGTTCCTTAAGGCAAAGATGTTCTTGAGTTATGTTTTTTCATTCACACATCCATCACTATGTTTTTGGCTGGTAAAATGTCACAGATGCCTCCAAAGCAGAGTCAAACACCAGTGAACAAATAAGAGAAGTATCTGAATGAAGGCATCACATTACTACTCCTTTTTGTTTATAGTCACAGTAATCAACAGATTGTAATAAGGATAAGGAGAGGTAATGGGCAAAACATGGACTGAATAATGTTAGAGCGAAGAGCAGAATGATCGTGGGGAATTTCGGGTGTTGTAATTCTGGTGAAGGGACGAGGGGTGGATTGTGTGTAAATTGTCCACTTTTCTTTGGTGTTGTGATGATGTCATTTTGATTTTGGTGTGGGGAATTCTTTTTGTTGATGAGAGAGAAGTTTATGAAGTCTGTGTGATGAATGTGGCTTTTAGTAATTCTTAAATATGTGATTTACAGAGGTGAGGGGTGGAATGTATTGGGTTGGCGTGGCCAGGTTTTGGTAGCGGGGGGGCACAGGGGAGGC
>JAVKLA010000014.1:22581281-22601550 GCA_034782735.1 Sagittarius serpentarius | reverse complement strand
GAGGAGGAAGGAGCGGCAGAGACAAGGTGTGAGGGACTGACCCCAACTCCCATTCCCCGTCCCCCTGCACTGCTGGGTGGAGGAGGGAGAGAAAATCGGGAACGGAGTTGAGCCCGCGAAGAAGAAAGGGGTTGGGGGAAAGTGTTTTAAGGTTTTGTTTTTATTTCTCATTACCCTACTCTGATTTGATTGGTATTAAACTAATTTCCCCAAGTTGAGTCTGTTTTGCCTGTGACGGTAATTGGTGAGTGATCTCTCCCTGTCCTTATCTTGACCCACCAGCCTTTTGTTGTATTTTCTCTCCCCTGTCCAGCTGAGGAGGGGAGTGACAGAGAGGCTTTGGTGGGTACCTGGCGTCCAGCCGGGGTCAACCCACCACACCAAAAGACTCTAGTTTAATTATCAGTCTTGTGACTCTTCCTGCAAGTTAATAGAACTCTTGTATAAATATAAAGATCACAGACTAATCTTTGTGACATTCTGAAGGTCTTCATAACCCACTACTGGCTCTGAAAAAAGTCTCCAAAGAGTCAGGGGAAAAAAATGGTTCTGGATCAATAAATTTCATCTTCTGATGTTTTCAATAGTGAAGTATTGAACATTCTGTTTAAAGACAGACAACAAACTGGTAGCAGAAACAGGAATTCATTGAAAAAAGATGGTTCATTTAATCTGAAAACACCTCTGGTTGAGTCCTTTTTCCTGCAAAATCTCCCTTATAGTCTGTTAAGGGCTGTGTGTGGAACCCTGTTGTTCATAGCCAGTGGACTGCAAACCCCAAACTCTGAAGCCGGTTAACCTAGATAGCCCATAATCATAAAGGCAAAGGGTGACACCCCACCAGGTTCATCAGAAGATGGACATTTCCTATGGTCTCCTTAGGAACCCCAATCCTTCTGAACTTCCTGGTCAGAGGGTTCCCAGGCTGACCAGTTTAAGATCTCATAGGCTCCACCAGCTTGACATTTTCCTCAGTTTTGTTACTGTCGTAAATTCTGTTGAATTACAGAACACTGCTGGTAGGTGAATTCACCTCCTCCAATTGCAGGCAATTATTCAGGCACTTAGGTCAGAGTTAGTTGTCCAGGCATTACAATCAATGGAAAGAAACATGCTTTAATAGCATGTTATTCTCTCATTGTAATGTACATTTCTAATCTATAGTATGATTTATCTGACATGTAAGTGCTTATTTCTTCCCACTAATTATTTAAAAAGTCTGATATCTAAGACGTTAGATGCCTAAAAATAGGATGAATGTAGCTAGCATGCTACGCATCAATGTTTCTGAAAGAAACACTTGTGAAATTTCCAGTTTGTGTGTAATATCTGAAAAATTGGCTCTTGCTCCAAATTGGTATGGAAACAGATTTCTGAATACCCTAATTACTCACAAGTCAGGAATCACACATTTGCATCAAGTAAGAACTGGCTCTAGGAAAAATCCATTACTGCCACCTCACCAGAATTCTGGGAGTTTAATTTTTCCTACAGGTTGGAAGGTCATCTACCTAAACACTATCATTTTAAGCCTTTTAGTGCAACAGCTAGAAATTAGGGTAAGTCCAGAAAAACTATTTGAGAAATGAGGTGAGTACCATATAACAAGAAACTATATTTAACCTTTCTAAAGACAACTGAAAATTGGTTTAATCGGCTCTGTATGTATCTCCAGAATGGAAAGAAAAAATAATGCATATGAGGAGGCTTTTATTATATTACAAGAAGACATAACAAGAGCTAAAGAGAAGACATCTGGCAAATCCAGATGAGAAATTAGGCCCACATTCTTACAGGCATAGTAATACTCCATTGATACAAACTGCCAAAGATAGCAGAGGCAACTTCTCTCTGTGTCTCCATCTCAGGACTAAAAGACTTCTAGTTATTATCTAGTCAAGAACAAGCTGTATTTTGATTAAATATAAATACTCTGTCTCAGCAGAGGGGTGAAATGTAACGGCATATAACAGCAAAGTATTCAGACTATACATGATCTAGGACAGATGTACACTGCAAAATAACACTCAACAGAAAGACTCAAACCAGCAGAAATACCTTCTGGCATTCAGGCCTATAAATCTACGACGGATTGATTGCATTATGCTCTTCTATATTGTTTGCTGTGTGATTAACTTACTTGATTAACCTGCTCCTGCTTGGAAATGAGAGCATGGTTCCATGTCACAATTCCTCTGCTGGTAAAGCCATTTTAACAGAACCCTCTCTATCTCAATCCCCTATATTTGCCAGGTCACTTCCAGTTTATCACACTCCTCTGTTGTTCTGATGACTTTCTTTTCCGGTGGGTCTACACTGGAAAGCAGCTTAGCTGATTTAAAATATGCCCCCTCCTCCCCCAGTGTAAAGACAACTGATTTAGATCTTTGAGCCAAGCAACAGGAGAAGATCATTTTAGAGTGTGTTATACTTGAAGCCTGAAATATTGCCTGTGTGAATATAGGCAGTTTCAATCATCAACATATAACATGATGTGTTTCTTGATTACTCATGAACTAATATGTTTTCCATTCATTTATCATCTTTATATTATGATGAATGAAACTAGCAGACATAGCCTTTGCTGTAATTTTATTAATACCAAGCTAAGCATTTATTACTCAGATTAGGGTGAGGGTATTGGTTTTTTTTTTTAATTACTGAAATGTTACTCATCATGAGTAAGGATGAGAACAAACTACGGAAAACCAACGTGCTAACTGATTACAGTAAGGCACTGCAAAGGGTAAAAACCATTGTGTAGAAGAGGATAGTTCCCTAGAGAAGCATACTACAAGGTTAAATGCTTCCATTTGAGACTGTTTGAACTGTTTTTGTAGAACGAGATAGTTCACAAAGCACAGCGATAAGAGATTCAGTTTTACCTATATAATCTATCAAGATGGCTTTGAGAATCACAGTCTTCATTCTGAGCACCACTAAGTGCAATGCATGACTTCCTTATCGCAGTATTAGATCACAAACTCTGTTATCCAAGCATTGCATCCAGGTGGGGCTTGTGTCTGCCCTAACTCGATATAACCCACCGTGAAATCAATGAGACTACTACTGTTGACCTTAACAGGAGTCAGACCAGAATGAAAAAAACAGAGATGGAAAAAGTATTGATTCATCAAGCCCTTTTTCCCAGCCAAACCATGATACTACAAAAAGTATCACAGTTGAAGGGGTTTCTTCCACTATACTGTGCTAGTCTGTACATAATAATGAGTTTGCAGTGAATATTACGTTTATTCCAGTATAAAATTTAATTTTTAGCTAACAAACCTATTGAAGAAGTTTATGTGATCATTTTTTATTTTTTATAGTGTTCTGTAAGTGCATTATTAGGATACACTATTATTACAAAAACAAAACAAAAACTTCTTTTTCTGTTCATGGTGCTCTAGAAGTATTATGTTCTCTGCGTGCTTTATCAGCAAGACATTGAAAGGATACTGAACTAAACAACAGTCAAAGAACAGATCTCCACAGATCAATTTGGCCTTAAACACATTAAAATCTGCAAAATCCATTTCAGATATAAAATAAACTAACTCTTCCTTTTCTTCAGGTGGAGTATTAGTTGCAGTCATTCAGCTGATCAGCATCAAAAAGAAAAAAAAGTAAAAAAAAGAAGGCAAATTGCAGCTCAAACTTGCCACTAGTGTTTCACATATTTCTGAGTAGTCTTGTCTTTCTGATTCAATCCATTATTAAAATAGAAGTTTGTTTCACAGACAACTGATAATATGTACTGTCCCCATTATATGGAAGAAAAAGCTGAATTAAGAGCTTTGAAATGTGTTATTAAGAGAAGGAGTTGAGATATGATTAAGATAGCTTCCTGGTTTTGCATGTGCAATACCAGATAAATGTCAGCTCCACTTTCCTGCTAAAGAAAATACGTAGAAATGTATGCATTGCAATTTGTTCAAAATCTAATTATTTTGTTTGATGAGAAACAAGTCTTTTCCTAGAGTGCTAACTGCCACATATTTTCTTAAAGAGGAAAGAAAAAGACAATTTCTAAAAGAAAACTTAATAGCACAAAAACTTGAGATAGCTTAGTCTTGTTCATCATTCCAACTTCATTTATTTCCCTCTTGAAATATTGTTTAAGAGATTTCACACTTTAGTAAGGACCCTTCAGTCTTCTGCAATAAAACAGACTTGTCCAGATGTTGCATTAAATCATTAAAGGAAAGTAAACTCAGATGGACAAATTAGGTTCTTGTCTTATGGAGAATAAAGGCAAGCATCATACTAGACTGTTTAAACAGAGGTCTAGCATGTCAGAAATGTGAAGCAAATCCCACTCTTTACACATCCAGACTTGTTCTTCCTCTTAGCATCACACTTGGAAAAAATATGGTTACCACCTCGAAACAGCCTAGTGAAGATCTTCTGAAAAAAATGGGACATCTAAAACATCTGAGGTACCAACCAAGAATCTGGTTGAGCTGTTTAATAACCTAAAGCAGAGAAGACCAAAGAGGAACTTGATAATAGTTTTCTGGTATGTACAGCACTGCTGTAAAGAGGAAGAAAATAATAGGTACTCTTTAGTCATGGTGTATAAGGCAAGAGGTAATGGGCTTGTACTGCAGAATGAAAAATTCAGGTTAGACACGAGGAGAAAACACTGGTTTCAGACTGGTGGCTTCAAAAGTCAATAAAAATAGGCATATGGACCCCCATCACAAAAGGTATAGGCTTAGTGAATACTGCCTTAGGAAAGGGAAATGGACAAAGAGATTTCAAGATGGTTTCTGTGTTTATGGGGTCACTAGGGAGATGCATCAGTTCACTGAAAAAAGTGTGCTGTCTTTCACGTGAATTATAGAAGGCCTTTAGTCTGAGCAGTTTTTCTAATTTCAGTTAAGCAAAGAAAAAAAGGTGCTTATTTGCTTTCAATTTGCAAGTCCCAAAACACATACCATATCCTGATACAAGATAGACCTAAAACACATGCTTAAATTCCTTCCTGTTCAGGAGACCATTCAAGCGGGGCTCAAGCATACTGTTGTTACTCTGAATCAAAGATCTAAATCTGGTCTGCTTCCTGAAACATGATCATTAATGCCCAACACAAGCTTTTTCAATTAACCACAACTCATTATATCGTTCTCTCTTTTGAAAAAACATGTATATCGTCCAGGCTACCTTTCTTATCTATGAGGTTCTTGCCATCTGCTGGCAGATATTTTGTCAATTTAAAATGCACAAATTACTTCAAGTTAATGAAAAATAATTAAGAAAAATGTTTAAATCTGTATTAGTAACAAGCCTATATTATATGCAAATATTGCATATTAATATTGTGTATCAAAAACTTTGAGAAATTTTATTCAATCAATATTAAGATTAAAGCACTTCTTAAATACAAACTTAACATTGTACATATTCCATATTACCAAAGGAATCATTATAATATAGCAACTAATCACTAGAAGAAATTCTACAGATGACAAACCAGTAGTAAATAGATTATCTTGCCTACAGATGAAAGGTAGTCATTCAGTTCCATACAAGCAATACTGTACAAAAGAGATGACCTTGCTGGGATTGCCTTTTTATGTAATATAGATGTTGAATAAGAATGAGTTCAGCTCGTACGGAAACAGAAGACTGTATAAAATTGTAATTCAAAATGCTAAATATCTGGACCTTGAGCTTTACTAACCTTCATGTTTAAGTGCATGGATTTTAAGAATGGTTGCACATATGGATAGGCTCTCTTTTTAGTAGCATTTAAAAAATAAAGGAGCACCCTTGTTAACATTTCACATTATTATCATTTAAGAGTAATTCACATACCTGGTTTTAATGTTTTGATTGCCACCGGGGTGGTATTATTCCACAGTCCTTCCCACACCTCACCAAACTGACCAGATCCTAATTTTTTCAACAATTTCAGAGATTGTCGGTCTATCTCCCACTGATCGACAGTTTTATAAGACAAATCAAAAGTAGTTGGAATTTGTACCTGGTAAAAGAAAATAAATAATACAGCAATTGAGACTTCTAATATTTTTTCAACAGCATACACAAATCATCGTTAACTATGTAATGTAAAGTTGCAACTGATATAAATAATGTTTCCTTAGAGTACACACAGGTGATAAAGTGAGCTGAGAACATAAAATGCAGCCCACATCCTGGGTACTTTTTGTTAGAAGTAAGAAATACTCTAAAGAAAATATCCTGCCATTAAAAGTAAAAATTAGAAATCGTCCCTCTAGCAAGCTTTTTGAACAGTAACATATTGCTTGCCTGAACCTTGTGGTTTTGTCTCTGTAATTACTTATGGACAGCTAGAGTTATGAAGCTGGAGATTTCATTTCCATATACATTTATAAAAAGGTATTCATAAATCATGATTTGGCATACTTTCTCCCCCAGCCACACAATGATTTGTTCAAAATGGCATGGTATTTTATTATTAACATGTCAGCTTCAAGAATGAAACTGTAGTGCTACCCAGAACTTCCTGAAAATAAGCAGATCATCAACATTTTGAAATGGTAGAAGCAGATATGGGGTTAACACCTTCTGACTGATATCTGATGAGTTAGCTTACAAAAAATACGTTGCACAGTGTAGCATCCACTCTTACCTTCAGGCATGGCTTTCCGAGCACCACGCAGAGGCCATCACTGCTCTTACTGTAATAGTCAACAAACTCATTCAGAGTTTTGAAAGTTTTCCTTCTGCTCAGGAAAAAGCCTCCTTCATCCAGCTTTCTGATCCTGTAGTGCTTCACAGATACACCATCAAAAACTAAGAAGATTTAAATATATTCAGTTTCCAGGAATTACAGCAGTGGTACAACATAGCTTATGGCCAAACCATCGTAAGGTTCCTAAATGTATTTATGAGGACCTTAAAACAAATTATTTTAGTTTCAAAGATGACAACTATAAAAAATCTCTTTCAAACCAAAGCCCGCTGTTCAGAGAGCTTAACATATCTAGTCTATCGATCTTCAGCCATTCAGGTGTGGAGATTCTTGCTTGCACCATAAGAACTGATGCAAAAATACATAAATACATCTTCTGTGAGGCAGCTCATATTTCCCATCTTTTAGGACACCAAAACCAGCCAGGAGCATCTTTTTGGACACCAAAACCAGCCAGGAGCATCTAACTCACAGTAATAATTTAATTAGTTTTTAATATTTCATTTATCAGTGTTAACATTCAAATGGCAGCTGCTTGGCCGGCAGGCATTTTAGAGCAAACAGATATACCCTCAACATGGCCATGATTCTCTGAAAAGCACTCACATCTTCCATGGGTTTAACTGAGTTTTGTGCACTTGGAATATGTAAAAATCAGGCCAATAATGCTCTGTTTCGAGTAGCTGATGACTCCCTTTCCACTGAAATGTGTTTTATTAGTACCTGTTGTTTCCTAATCAACAAGACTTTTCTCTCCTCACTCCTGGAGGTTATTTACCCACATGTCATGACACCCATAGTGTCTGTGACCATCAGAGCACTCTTTAGAGGTGTCAGAAAGAAGGCTGGGCAACTGCGTGCTGGGGTTAGACCTGGACTAGCAGCAGACCAGACAGGGACAAAGAATGCACTGTCACTCACCTAGTGTGTTATTTAAAGGAATATTGGACTTGTAATTGCCATTTCTGACGTCTCCATCGTATATGGCTTAGAGCAGTGGTCTCCAAAGCAGAGTGTGTGCAAGCCAGGGAGTGGGCAAGACAATCCACTGGGGTGTGGGAAAAAAGTACTTTTTGTACCATTAATAAATAAAATAAAATAAATAATTTAAAAATACAGTTTATTTAATCTTTATCTCATACTTTTTTAATTTTGTTTTTTTTGTGTGTATGTTCTATTATATACATAATCTATCAGTACAGTAGTACACGTATATAATTTACAAATAAATAAATAAATGAACATATATTAGGGATTAATGCTCAAAAATCTTTTTACTGGTAGGGGTACACAATCAAAAAAGTTTGGAGACCACTAGCTTAGAGATCGCCTTTATAAAGGGAATATCAGTAGTAGCAAGGCGGGCTGAGCGTCAGCAGAGAGGGTGGTCCTGAAGAGCTGGAAAGGGATTTATTCGCTTACGTGGGGTGTCATTTAACATGACACTCCATGACTGAGACATCACTGTCCATTTCCAACAGGCAATGGAAAGTTTATGTTACATACTGAAGGGTAACTGACTGAGCTCCTATCAAAGTTATAAAGCATAACTTAAGAGGGAAGATGTTTAAGTAGTAGGATAAATTTTCAGCATCTCAAACAGAAGATACACCCATCAGTGGAAGCAGGATTTCTGATCCTAGGAATTTCAGGTGGAAAAATGCTCAGAGCTCAAGGAATGGTACCAAGCTGTAATGAGATTAAGTGAGAGACAAGTATTTTAAAGTGTGGACAGTTTTTATGGCACCTGTTAGAGCTGATGTGGGAGCAAGGTGAAGGGACATAGACTGCCCAGCTAGGGTGGGGGCCAGTGAGATTGAGAATCGATCCAAAAAGGAGAATGGGAATCATCTAGTGAGTCTGGGGAATGGCCATAAAGAGAAACACTGGAGCAGGACTAAATGTGAAGCACCACATTTTGGAAAAAGACAAGTAGCAATAGTTAAAAAAAGGGGAGAAAAATTGGAAGGGTATCCCACCCTGCATTTAACGACACAACACAGTGCTGTTCCATGATGAGTGGAGAAAGAGCTCTCAAGGGGAAAAGCATGCTCCAGTTGCCATCCTGGTCCTCATCATCCAACATTACACCTTCCCAATAGGCCAGCCATGTGGCTCCTTCCACACCCATTGATTTGGGAGATTACCATTGTCCCCTTCTCAGGCCCCACACGCAAGGCAAAAGTCTGAAAAGCAAAAGGGAGGCATAGGGGAAAGACTTTCTGCTGTTTACCTCCACAGTGTACCTTTTAGTAGGCGAAATTCCAGCAAACATTTTCAATTTGGTCATGTGGACTAGTGGGTAGTCTTAGCTAAGTAATTAAATAGAATTAATTTTGTCTTAAAAGCAGCCTCAGTCTGGTACATTTGAAAACCTAATTATTGAAAACATTGCTATTGGTCTCCTCTGGAAATACTATAGCTGATAGAACCTTGATACTGTAACTCCACGTGAATTTTGGCAATCACTTTGGTTATAACAGCAGAAGAATACACAGCTACACATTGTATATCGAAAAAATTATAGAAAATTATTGGTTGCATGCAGTTAACAAAGCTGATATGAAGCATAATTTCTCTCACCATTTAAGTAAGTTAAAAAGGAAAACCTCTCCTTCCTAAAGTACTAGCATGTACGATCAAATATTTTTCTACTGTACTGTGCGATTGTCATCCCAGGCCACGAGAGGGCACGTAGGAGCTGCTGAAAATATTAGGGGCTTTTACACCTGCCGCAGGTAGTATTTTGAGAGACCTGAGAACTTACAGTTCTGCATGAGGACCAGAAATGAGAATATTTGTAAATATAACTCCAGAGTATAAAGATAATTACATCACACTTTCCAAATGCCATTTCTTTTAAACACCCATAATTAGTATTTTTTAATTATAAAATGCATGTATATTTTTGTGATGTATCATTTGGAAACGCGGCTGAAGCAAAATGAAGGAAAGACTAATTCAGTAACAACAGACTGAAAATGCAGTGACTTTTCCAAAGTTCACAGGTAAGTGCGTCTGGCCAAATGAATTGCTATTTATGATGCATTGAACAAAAGGCCAGCAGGATGACTGTGTTAACCCAGGCTCAGTTGCATATCACAAGCGACAGTAGTTTACCTGCTTTATTAGCAGTATCGTAATTATTACTTGTGAAGCAGCTAATGTTAATGCAAGAGGTGGTTTGAAGGATGTGCTCTAATTTCTTAAATGAGCCTTGTATGAAGCCTTATGATTGGCAGTATCCAGGTCAGGCGGTGATGTGTGTGGAGAAGCTGGAGAAAATTTCTGCACTGGTACCACCTCTTCTTGTGATAAGCAGCTGAGATTAGTGCAGTATTTGACAGGGGGCTGTTTACTTGCATCCCGGGGCTGAGTCTGGCCCTACAAGTCCTGCACCGCACACTCGCAGCGCTGCAGCACGTTGTGGCTCCTCTGCCCAACACGACACAGAGCACGTGTCACTCAGGGAAGAGCTAGCCATAACCCCCACGGTGCTTCCAGTCCTCCCAGCGTCCATGCCAGACTGCTAAACAAGACAGGATTGCAACTTCAGCTTCACGCAGCTTGGCAGCAGCTGCATTCGAAGGCTGCGGCGGTTTTCTCCTCAACTTGCCCTTCCCAAAAGAATCACAGCTCCCCATTAGATTTCTTCATGGTTTCAGTTTAACAGAAGCATTCTCCTCTCCCTGATTCCCATCTTCATCAGGCTGGGCCGTGCAGAAGTAGATTTTGCCACCCCAAGGACGAGAATAAAATAATTTCCTGCTCCTTCCCCAGGGCAGCACAATTTATGGTGGCATCAGCAGAGTCAACATCTTCACCAAATGAATCATGGAGACACTAAGGCACCATTGCCACCAGCGTCCCAGCACCTCTCCTGCCAGCAGTCCTCCCCCAGCCCCGGCAGTGCAGCGCTGCCGGCAGCAGCTGCGCTCGGTCTCGGTGCCCGGGGTGGATGTGGGAGGAGGGTGGCTTAGGAGATCGCCCTCACCAGCACAGAACGGGTGCAGGGGCTGATCCAAAATTGTTCTCCTGCTATGGCCATGATTTTGCACTCCTATCGGTCTGCTGCCTTTAACAATTACCTATTTTTCCCTATCCTGAAAGCCAATCTGGCCTAGAGGAAACCACACAATCTTTTTTGGGAGCATGGAAAAAAATGGAAGAAAGCACAAACCATTTACGTTGTCATTTAATGCAATCAGTCTTTCAGATACCGTTATTCAGTGAGGGGGGAAGTAAGAGAGCCTCCTGCTATCATTGGCAATGACACTCAATTAAGCTGAGCACATCTAAATTATGGCTTTTAATTAAAAAGAGGCAATGTCTAAGATGGCACCAACATGTTTAAAATTTAATACATTTCACACCAGATGCTGGAGTCATCAACATAAAAATCTGTCGACAACATGTGCATTTTTAAAATGGGAAAACCTATTTTTAAAATGTCAAACACTTTAAAATGATAGCAACACATCTCAGTGGCCTATCTGGTTTGATGAGCTTTCCCTTTAACCATTCACAGATGAGAAAAACCTTCCTGAACATGACTTTTTGTTTTTAATTTAAATAGTCATTTATCATCTAAATCTTACAGATTGTGAGTTTTCCCATCAAGGCAAGTTAGAAGTGAAAAGTGTCATTTTAATGAAAGGTATGGTTTATTTCTTTTCCTGGTTTGTTTGGTTTTTTTTTTTTCCCCAAAGGAGATCTGTCTCCCTCATTAACATTAAGTCACTTATACATTGCCCATATGAGTATGAAATCAAGCATGAAAATCATAAAGACAGCTTATGGGTGCTTGGGTAAAAAACTGTCTTCCTTTTCTACTTCTTTTCCTTTATTATGCTTAAATGTTAGGCTGGACCGAGAATTACAATATTTTCTTAAAGACCTTAATTCTCAGAGGCAGGTTGTCACTCTTCTAGCCATTACCATCTACTCTGGAATGAAACCAAAACAGCAACAGAAGGTAGAGCAAACCTAACCAGATCTACAGAAATTAGGGACATATTCCAAAATACCAGGTTGTGACTTCTCCCCTGTCAGTGTATCAGCTACCATGGAGATAGAAGCCGTCCCAGACCTTTTAAAAGAAATAGTACTGAACCACTATTCCTCAAGAGAACACTGCTTTTCTGGCTCAGCTTTGAGTGTCTCATAACTCCTTCTGATGGAACACAGAGGAGAGAGTTAGAAAAACTGCCTTCTCCATAGCATCTGGTGGACTAAACAACCTTCCTTCCAGTTAAAACTCCCCACAGTACAATCCACTTCATCATTTGCTTTACAATGCACTAGCTCTCCCAAAAGTAGACATAAGTAATGAGATTATGGACATACAATGTCTAGGCCATTATGCATACTATTAGGTCGGAAGCAAAAAAGCTTGCACAACAGAAACAGTCGCCATTCAGTTAAGCCTATTCAGTAAGCAGCAAATAACATTTAGCTCTTCAGGATGAAGTAGCATGTCGAGGCTAAATTACGTTTGAGTCTGGAAAGCTGCTAAAAGATCTAGCAGCACTGGTAAATCATGTCATTAATACCCACTCTCTACAGACTGCTGCAGAGTTTATTCTTTTTCTTGGCCTAAAAGAGCACAAATGTTTCATAAATCTGAGATGACACATAGATACACGCATACAAGCTCAGAGGACAACCCATGTTTGCGCATGAAGGAGGGCTGGCTCCTGTAGCTGGAGCCTTGCCTCCCCGTATATTGTGTTCTTGAGCAACGCTCTTCCTTCATCAAACCAACCAGCATGGAAGAAATCCACACTGATGGTTTCCTATCTTGCTGTTATCAGCCATCATCAAATCTCCTGTTCCCAAATAAGCTTATACAGAAACCTGACAAATGTCTACCACAAGCTTTTGTAATTGAATCAAATATACTAAATCAGATAAAACATTGTTTCTATCCACGATTTGTAAGGAAAAAATTAAACAGCAGCATCAAAGGATGATCTCATCCTACCACAAATGCTGGCCTAATATTTATTTTCATTCTCTTGGATTTTTCTCTGCAGTACTTCATAGTTTAAGTAAGGTTCTGCTGCTGTCCTGTTAGAGAAGTAGCCAGAATGCAGGGTAATGAATTAAGATTTCCAGTCTTTCCTAGAAGGTTACAGTTGGAGAATAATAAAAAGAAATTGCATTTCCACTCCTAGGTGCAAAAGCACAAGATTTTTCATTGATTTTTAGTAAGGTGTCATGTATTCCAGTGCCAGCATTAAGCAGATAACACAGGCCTATCTATCCTTCCCTACATAACACCACGCTGTTATCGGTCTAGCCCAGTCCACGGATGAAATCAGTTCACTGATGAAGAGCACCTGAAGGAAGCTGAAACCATGCAAGACAGGGATAAGTTGGCATGTAGAGGGAAAGCCTTTTGAAAGGTCTGCGGCTGTAACACAGTCTTTGGATAAACGAGTGCGTGCGTTCACAGGGGTCAGTTCTGTCACAGTTCGGGAGCAGTCCGATTTCTTACTGATGTTAGCTTTCTTATCAGCGCTTCTTGGCAAGAACAAACTTCCCTGAGGGCAAACTGAAGACTATGGAATGAACTCTCCCAGAACTGTAAATACCACATTTATTTCATTCAAGCTTCCCTGTATTTCACTCCACAGGCAACATATATTTCTTTGTCTTGGCAATAAAAAGCAACCCTCCCATTACCACAAAACATTGCAGGTATATACCTTTTCCTTATGATTCAGAAAGAGAAAACAAGAATGTGTCAAAAGTTCATTGAGCGGCTTAATGTGTTTCTGTGTAATGCTCAGAAGGTGACTGACACATCAACATCCAGGCAGAAGAGGAGTCAATATGAAAGGATCCAGTTACGCACAAGGTGCCTCTCATTTTACTGACATAATTCTGCACGTGACAACTTACGGTGTATTCACCAACTTCAGGAGTCTTTACTGGTGTATGGGATTATATAGGTAGAGCACATTAGGAAGTCTGGGTGTATAGCCCTGTTGTCTCAGGGGCAACAATATACTCTTGACTTACACTTGTATGACAAGTTTGATAGGGAATGTTCATAGAAAACAATCACATTTACTATCTAATATGGCAAATATCTATGACATGAAAAAGATGACATGTACATATATGTGGGTAAGTAAAATTATTACCAAGTAACTGTCCTATTTGCCAGTCTTTCAGATTCAAATAAAGGACTTCAAATAAATTTAAAAACCCATCATCATCATAAATCCAACTTTTTACTGATGTTTACAACTATATTTTCAATGAAATATGACTGATTCTAAAGCACAGCTTTGAAGGTCTTCCTATCATTTTGCCCCTGAAAACAAATAAATATAAACCTAAGGGTGTGCTCTAGCAGAAATCTCATTTTCTTAAACTGCAGATATCTGCCAGCATGGTTTAATTTTTATTTTGTGTACTAATCAGAACAGTAGTATACAACTGTAATGTATTTTTTGGCATTTTAGTCATTAAAATAGTTTCCTTTTTAAGGCAGCTGGCACACTGGATGTATTAAGCATAAGAAAGTTAATTTCTGTTCTGAGAATATTAATAAACAAAGCCTATAAAATAAATGTTAGTAAAAACTCAAATTACTCTTGCCAAGTTTTCTTTAGATATCTCCTGGGAAAGAAATATTATTAGGAACTTGCTTAATTTCTTTTTCATGCCCACAGTTTACCGTTTGCAAAAATGAAAAAGTCCAGATCACCTGAGAAATTTTTAAAACATTGCTTAAGATGAAAAACTAGAATATACCTGAAAGTGAGTATTCGCCTTTTAGACTTTCGCTTTCTCGGATTAGGAAGGCTCCTGCCTGGTTTCCAGGGTATGACAGTTGTCTCTCGGCATCTGCTCGTTTGATTGGGCCAAAAAACCATCTGTACAAATAAAAAACATTAATTTTACCAGTCAGTGAAACATACCAGGAAGATAATTTACTTTTATAAACATGTTGCATATTTACTAAAAGATAATCTGTGCTATGCTAATTACATTCCAAGAGCATGGGGGAAAAAAGCCAGCAACCACTACACAACAAATTTATTGCTAGAAAATATTGCTTACACATTTGAGTGAAATCTGGATTTTACTGCTGATGGAGAGTCCTACTGATTTCAAGGGAATGAGAACTCAGAAGTGACAGATCGGTCTTGTCCCAGGAAAAATTCACCAAGAAATTTTGCCAGGGCTACTGTGGCAGAAACTGATGCCAAGTCCATTGATGCCACTTGAACTATGTGGAGGTGCAGGTATGTGCTAACGTCCTGACATGTTAAAAGTCAAAAGATCCCCGAAACTGCAGAAGGGCTCTCAGGTTCCAAGATGTAAACCACCCTGCAGCCTTCCCCATTCTGCTGCCATGTCAATGGCTCAAATGAGTTACTGGCAATTTTTCAGCTCTGCTGCTGTTAGGCAAACAAAACCAGTATGTCCCTCAAGTCACTGCAAACATCTCAACATCCATGTTCCATGAAAATCTACTCCTATCTATGCCTTTTAAAACATATTTTTCCTCTCTCACTAAACCGTGTAGTTTACAAGGACTTGTTCAAGCAATAGTTTTAGTTTGCTCCTCTGAAGGAACTATTTAGCTCTTTTGCTGCTTTGTGCTGAGTGTAAATTAAATGGAAATAAGACTGAGATGAGTTGGCATTTTCAGCTGGGGCGGCATTCAGCTTCCATCCAACAAACATACAAAGCTCTTTCCAAGGTTAGCTGCCTCCTTTATTTGAAGCAAGGAGAATTGCTTTTAAATTAATCATAGCTGAACCTATTGTGCAAACTTTTAAGATAAATCAATGAATCGCACCACAGGTAAGTTGCCTGTTCAGTTAACTACCTGATCTGTCATTTACTACAGAGAAGTACAGAAGGAGTCATCAACAAACTGCTTCAGTATCTGTAAGGCTTGTAATCATCAAGAAGAATGGAGGACATAAATGAGAACATTGGGTGACACCTTGGCTGAGCAAGCATGAGGAATGAAAAAAAGGTTTTGTATGAATAAAGAGGAGATAAAGAGGCAAAGACAGACGGCGTTAACCCACACTCAATATGCTTTGTTAACACAGGAAAATGCAATCCAGGTATTCCAGACTGCATTCCTGTCCTCTGGCTTGAAGATGATTTGGATAAAATAGGCCTTGATACATATCTGGCAAGGAAAGAAATCTCATTAGGAAGCCGGAATGTGTTAGTAATAATTTTAATTAGTTAAATGTGTTCATTAATTCAACTAATTAATTAAATTAATTCGTTAATTAGACTGTAAAAAAAATAAGTAATGAATAAATGTTCAAAGCTTTGACTGAGGTTCTTGTCAAAGGAATGAGAGGACAGAGTACAAGTTCAACTCTGTTCAAGTCCCAAAGAAAATTTGTCTGCCCTAAAAACTGAATTAGAATCTTTCTGAAGTGTCTAAATACACCTGCTCAGAGAATAACATCTGAAAACTAACAAACTATATGATCTGAAAAAAATTTGAACTGTTTTTTTTCTCCTTGAACTATCAGAGATCACTTAGTAACGTCCAAAGTGACTGATTCTTGTAAGAGTGTATAAGAAGAGGTGTTTAATTTTGTGTCTCCTTTCTTCATGGGTTAAGAGGATAGCATCCTTTCAAACGGATTTCATTTTGTACCAAAGCCAAAACAGTTTCCAGTGCATTGTTAGCAAGGTTGAATTTTATGTTCAGAATAGCCAAAAATACAGTCTTTACATATCTCAGTATTCATACATATACTGCTAGTAATTCAAACTGCTAAAGCTGAAAACATGAGCAGTAATACAATGTATGTAACAAGAGGAAATTGTTGCTTTATTTGGGAAATACAATTTAAAATAGTATTATACTTCTGTACGTAAAATCATGTCTACAATATAGACTACACTTTTGGAAAAAAAAACATAAGTGGATATTTTATTTAGGCATATGTATCTGTTCCTTTGACTTCAAAATATTTCAAGTGATATGTTTATTTTTATTAGGTTGGAAAAACTTCATTTAAATCAATATGAATTTACCATTAAAGGCTGTATGGAGGATATATAGTATGTAGGTTCTGACTCCCAATGAACTTAGCAGTTAAAAAGATCCTCACTTGCAAAATAAGATAATTAGAGCAACAGTATTTGAGAAGGTAAGTGTAACTGAAGCAATTATTATGGAGAGTGAAAAGTGGACACGTATTGTATATTACCTTATTTGCCTGACTTGTATGATCTGATTAAAATGTTTCAGAAAAACATAATGAAAATTACTTTTAATAGCACTTGAATATGGGATTCTTAGTTCAAAGTCATTGGGTTTGCAATAATAATCATACAGTACCAAAAGCAATACTGGTTGTGAAAAAATAACCCCTTAACCTCAAAGCAAATAATTTAATTTGTTATTCGCTTTTTTTAACAAAAGCACATCTGAATTTAAAGTACTATTTTCATTATAAATGGAAGTTTAAATTCCTTTTATAAAGCATGAAGGGCTTATTTCAATTTCTAGTGATTGAACTTATGCTTCAAAAGGCTTAATATTTTACTTCATCCAAAAGTGTGTATCTTAGAGGAAAAAGTACTCTAAAGAGTAATAATGAATCAAAGTAATTGCTCACCATGAGATACTGTTCTGCAGCATAGGAAGGTCAGACCAAAACAACACCCAATCCTTAGTAAATCTATTTGTGTTTTATAGCTCAAAGATAGATGAAGGAGTTGAAACAGAACACTTGGAAAAACAGAACTAAAACATCAAGGACTCTCCATTGCACAAGTTACTTAACCAGCACTTTCTCTGACTTCCGTGTGCTCTATTGGCACTAGGCAGCTCAGGAGGTGACAAAACATACACAGTTTCACTCTGAACTTCAGCTCGCAGCCACATCACTGTGGGTCACGACTGTCAATGCGGGATCAGTAGATTTACCAGGTATGGCACAAATAAGTGCATTCAGACTGGGCCGTAAGTTTCTGTTTCTAGCAGGAGCTGTCTGGCTAGCGCAGCAATAGTGCTCTTCTGTCCGTGAGACCCAGGAACATGCTTTCTTGGCCAGCACTGCATCCAATACCCCGACTCCCTTTTCAGCATAGGATGCCAGATCTGCTTTTGGGGGATTGTTTCTAGCAGCTTCCTCAAAATCCCTTGTTTCCACCATCATTCATAGCTCTCGGGAACAACTTCATTAAAAATTCCAGGCCACTTCCAGGTCACTTCTGGCCACCATATATAGGAGGACTTTGGGGACAGAAAATATGACCTTCGTGTAGGTCCATAACAAATACAGTCCTTTCTCGGTCCAGGTGCCCCATACTAGCATACCAGCGAGGTTTGTTGTGGTTATTCAGAGCGTGTTAATCCTGTCTCTACTGGCCATCAATTCCACTGGCAGGTTTTTGACCACAGGACCATCATTCTGGATCATAGCAGGCTTTGACATGGGATGTTCCCTGACTGTGACAGTATCACTGCTGAGACCTGTACTCCTGTCCTATGACCCTTTTCTTCCAGCAAAGAATAGGATGAATCTTCATCAAGCTGAATGTTGGTGGTTATACTTGAAGGGCAAATTTTTTAAAGAAACACAGATCATGTCACCTACGCTCACTCCTGCATCCCCATTCAGTCCAGCTTGAATTAAAATGGAGTCATGAGTTCAACAGAAGTTGACGGTGTTAGCTGGCTCCATCACCACCTTTGCGCGGAAGCCCTCTGTCCTCCAGGGTGCAATGCAGGGCTGATCTCTGTCTAAATGTCAAAGCCCCATTTACCTGGCTCTACTTTATGTTTACTTGTGCTTTTCTACACAGAAATCCACTAAAATAAAAACAGTTACTTCTACTTCTGCACTTTTTTTCTTATAGCAGGAAGATACAGCAGGAACTTTTAAGCTGGAAGAGTAACGTGGGCCAAGGGTTACTGAGTGCTGCATAGCTGCTGACAGAATCATTAAAGCAAAGAAAGATAGGGAAGCAAAGTTATGCAATACTATACCACTGGTAAAGTTTCCAGTGCCTGGCAACATGCCTAGAAGAAGAAAAAAACCCAGTGGAAAAAACAAAACCACAAATATCCCCATGCAAAGAACAGTATGCAAAATGAGTTTTCTTCCCTCTGTTCCCTCCCATTAATGCAATATCCCCTTCTGATCATACCAGTGCAATGCACTCATCCAGGGAAGAGACTGAAGATTTAACAGAAGGTCTCGACTAATCTGGGAACTACAGTCTCTTTTTCTCTCCTGAAATTAACTCTATGTAACGCTCAAAGTTAAACCCAAACAAAAGGATTCCCAGACATGGTCCAGATGAGAAAGCCCTCAGGGGAAACATTTTTTTGGCAGCCTACCATTCCTTGGACAGCCCTTTTACAGCCCCACCACCACCACCACCACCTCACACTGGAGCTCTATGCTTGGTCTCTGCTAAATCGCTAACATGCTGACTCCTGACTTTGATGCAAGGTGTGTGCTCAGCCTTAGCCAAAGTCCCTCAGTCATGGGCCAGACAAAAGACTTCTTGGGAGACAAGTCTCTTCCTGGGCAGACCCTTGCAGCTTTATTCAATCTAGAGCTCTAGGGCTTGTCACTCTCCTAACCCTAAAACTACTCCAAGCCCTAACACAAATTCTAGATCTGGTTTGAGCCCTAGCCTAAAAGCTGCTTTCTGCAGCTTTGATCTTCCTTGGGCAGTCCCTTAGCAGCCATAGTCACACCGGAACTCTAGGATTCATCTCTGTCCTAATCCTAACCCTGGGCATGGGCTGACCTCTGCCAAAGATCCTCAGTCATGCCGAAAGAACAAGCAAGAAGGCATGGGCCAAGTGCCATGGAAGAGGACGCCTCGGCACGGGCCAGACACAAAAGTCCTAAGGGAACAAACCTTTCTGCAGCCTCAACCTTCCTTGCACGGCCACTGGGCCACCCCCCTCCAGCAGGAGCTCTAGTATTTTCCTTTCTCCTAACCCAGCCTCTTGCTTTTGCATTGGAGGAACCACAGCCAAAGAGCCCCAACCACCATCCAGGTGAAAAATCTGTTTACTGGAGAAACTTTTTGATAGCATACCCTTTCCTTGGGCAGCCCCTTTGCAGATGTACTCCAACAGAAAATCTAAACTCATGATTAAGGACTCTGTGTCCATCCCCCTTTGGGATGTGGGTAAGATCTTCATCACCAAGCCAAACACCAGCTCTGAATTAACAGCTGCGATCTTCGGCTTTCTTGGAAATTTCAGCAGATCCTTCACTGCTCTTTTGTTATCCACACTGAAGACCAGCAGAGAAAACGATGTGGAAGTTCTATGTCATCCATTTCCATGAGGGCTCACCACAGCACAGCTTCCCGCTTTTATCCTCTACCTTTACTTAGATTTAATATGTACAGGAGCAAAGTCAGAATTAGTTCCACAATGTCCTATCTGAAGTTACTGAATTTGCTTTAATAACTAGCTGTAGCTGGGTTAAAGGGGTGTTGGGGAATGGCTACGTTATCAAGGACACAGGTCCTTGGATCAGCTGCTTGAGCAGTCTCATGCGTAAGAAAGTTATCTGTGTATTCTGCTATGTTCTGCAAAAACAAAGTAGT
>JAVKLA010000014.1:22552197-22581181 GCA_034782735.1 Sagittarius serpentarius | reverse complement strand
CGATTGATTGTAGACACTATATAATGTAGAAGCTGGCTGCAATAAAGTGAAGACGCTTTTATCAACCATATTGGCTGGCTGTGTCTTCCCCGTCGGCATTCCCCGTCGGCAAAGGGGGATTGCTTCAGTTTCTCATTCAGGTTACAGGACACTGGAGGTAAGATAAGGCTAAAGGCAGAGGTCTGTGACATTATCTGAATTTTGTAAATGTCCAACTAAAAGCGAAAATCCTGAGGTCTGAGTCAGCAGTGAGGTACAGCCACATATTGAAATTGTGATCATTACAATAGGAATGAGGGGGGAGGAATGGGAAGAAAAATTGCTGAGAAGGACTACATGGCAAGGTCATTCAAAGAGCATGGGGGCATAACAGAAGAAATAGCAGGAAATCAGTCACATGAAATTTATTTTCAAAAATAACTGAAGATGTTAAGATGGGCAGCATGATCCTATCCTGGATGAACACTTTGTGGCATGAGGGCATTCAATTCTCATTTTTCATAACTGCTTGCAACTGGGATTTACCCTCTCATGTTAGGGTAAAATCTCATGAGACCGCTAAATCTCAGCAGCTGGAAGGGTTTGTTGTGATTCCTGTGGTTCCCAACCAGAAGTTTCCATTACAGAAGAAATGGTGATGACAAACAGGTTAGCTGGCCCTACAGAAGATTAACTGGACTGTGTTAGTGGGCTATGAGGAGAAGAAAAGGTTTCTTAGACTGAGAAGAGCAAAGAATTACTGCAATTAGAGCAAAAGTCTTGAGTGAGGACAATGAAAAATAGATACTATATATATTGAAACCAAATATATCCCAGTTTCTTCTGGAATGCAGAAAGCTTGTGCAATAGCTAAAACAAATAAAGAAGAGCTTCAACAGTATATAAAGTTTACATTTTAAATTCCTCAAAATCTACAGTCATAGAAAGCTGTAACTGCAAAGTCAAGAACTCCGAAGTTAGGAGATGGCAATATTAACATTGCTTTCATGGCATCAACTCAGCCATTTTCAGGAAAATCCACTCTGATACCATCTTTAATTACATGGCCACATCCAGTGCTTCCTACAATGTTAATATGAATGCTGCTCACTGAATAGTTACCCTCTATTTTGTTTTGTCATTGCGTAGATAGAGTTTATTTACTGTACATTGTTTAGTCTCTGCTCTCAATACAAGTTACAATATTACATGAATGGCTAATTTCCTAGCAGCCTCCGTTATAGTATTCACGACTATAATACCAAATGTTCTACAAACATTCATCAATTTGTTTTTGTGGCACTTCTGCTTGTAAAATATTTTTTACAGTGGAGAAACATCACAGAAAGGAACTAAGGCAATAAGACGTTACGATAAGCATTTTCTACTAATTTTGGATGCCCAGTTTGAAATGCCTAGAGCCTACCTTACGGGGAATTTAGCATCATGCAGTATGTAGTAGTTTATTCGGACAGCAATAGCTGCTAACTTCTGTGTCACAGAAGACAAGGAGAGATGCACGGAGAGCTAGGGAGACCGCGAGACAAAGAGATCCTCCAGGATCTTATTCAAGTACTTACATCACGTGACCATCCTGTGATCACTGCCCTTACTCAGCACATGGAAACCTGAACGTGCTTGCATGTGCCACTCTTCACGGCTGTCATCCGTGCAGGACAAAGAGGGCTGCTGAGCCAGCTTTTAATCCATGCCAGGTTTGCAGTCTGCTGTGGGTAAACAGTAGTGCAGAACCAGGGAGAGAAGTTTACCAAGGGCACCACCAGCACATCCTCTCGGCGCTGAGAGGAAGGCTCCAAGCACTTGCTGGGTTTTCCCAAAATACCAAAAATACAGAATGCAGCTGTCAAATTCTAATATCTTCAGTTACCACATATACAGTGCAATTTTATTTTCAAAGGCTTGGTTAGTTTGAAGCAAAGTTTTCTTAGATAGCAAAAAACCACATACTTTTAATATATCAATCTCCCCTACCAAGTATCAAGCCCTTCCTCCAAAGTACATGCACAAGGATTTCTCGTATTATTCTGAGCTGCTCTTTTGTTTTCAGGGAGAGAAAGAGGCAGCCTGCGCCTGGTACCAACCCTGAAAGATTCACATCCCATCAGGTAAAGCCTGGAAAAATTATAAGCAACTAAACAAGCTCTTCTGATAGAAAATATCAGTCTGCCTTAATTATAAGACTAATGAAGCCATACCATTTCTCCAAGAGCTGACATTTAAAGAAATTAGGAAATATCACTGCAAAGATGAAAGCCTTCCAGATATAACGTAGTTAAGAAACAGATGTGCTTTACAAATGATGAACTGTGTGCGTGAAGGAGAGCGTGGGAGATGAGCACTGGCTGCTTCGATTTTCCCTTTATAGTCTACAGTGAACCTGATGATGGCGTTGGAAAAAAAAAAAAAACAAACAGAAAAATCTGTAGTCAGGCTAAACCATGAAGATAAAAACTTGCAAAAGATTCCTTTCATGAGCGTTTTCAAAAACACAAGCCTTCCCAGATATGGTACAAGAATCTACATAGGCAAAGGTCCAGGGTTACTCTAGGGCTTGCAGACTTTCACTGTGCAGAGGCTGGAAAACCTAAGGTTTCAGGCCCTTTGGAAACAGCCCTTCCTCCTTACTTCCTTCTACAGGCTTGCCTGGGATTGTTTTTAATGCTGTCTATCTGTCATTTGTTATCAGATGCTGAAGGATGCATGGGACAAGGACAAAATGGAAGAGGAAACAATTTAAAGCTAATGATAAAGGAATGCATAGGACATTGCAGGAGGGAGGGAGAAAACAGGGCACTTAACATTCAGAGAGGACAGTAGAATATTATCAAGCGGATGGAGGGAGAGAAGGGAGAAAGTCAGAGCTAACATGCAGCGATGAAGAGAAAATAAAGACAAGACAAAACTGAGGACTGCATTTACTGCCCAAGGGCTATAACCTGCTGCTGCCTGAGCTGCTGCCCCTGCTTAGCAAATGCCAGTTCCCAGCTTACCCTGCTCCCGCAGGGCGCGTGGCTTTGGCAGCGACTTCAGTCCTACTTGGGGAAACCATTTCACAGACTAAGTCTCACTGTAAGGATTGCTCTCTGCAGATCTTTTCCCTTTCCCTTTCTTAGTTCATCACACCACTCATGTTTGTACTTGCCAAGAGAGTACTTCAACATTCGTTTTCATCGTTTATTGCCTAGAGGTCAGCACTAAATGTACTGGTTTAAACCTTACTCACCAAAGTACCATCAACAAGTGAGTCAGACAAAGCCGTGACACAGCTCAGTTCTGATTACTTATTTACCATAATCAGAAACCAGTTTCCTCCAAGTGAAACTAGAAATTCAGGTTTTCAGGGATGGTTACCTAGGGCAGCACACTTAACCTTTTGCAGCCACAATGAATTTGCTTCATCCGTAAAGGTCTGAGTCATGCTCAGATCCTTGTCGTTGAGTAACTTATTACAAACTAAAATGAAGACTATCTGCATGCGTTGTGTGTGGGACCTGGAGCTTCTGAGTCTTTTCACAAGGACACTGGGTGGAATAAGTCTGTTTTTCTTTCCACAAGGGAAAACATAGAACATGTGAATAGCTGTGAAAAACTAAAGGCTCATTTCTACACTACGTAAGTGGAGCTACCAAAACAACAAAGCAGCATTGGTTTATGTTATGTATGTATGTAGAAGTCTGCCTGTATGTTTGAAAGTGACAGTCTGTCTGTAGCAACACACTGTAAGTTCCACTGTGTTTCCCATATTTTGAGATCAACAGTGTGATTTTTCTTTAAATAAGCATTACAATGCAAAATACACAGTTTTGGAAAATAACAGATCCCATTTTGCTCTCGGCTTTTGGATAACATTTTGCTAATGTTCTTGTCAACAAATTATAGCTGACTGGTTGGCGTTTTTCCATAAATACTAAATTTATGTTAGACTTGAGACATTTTATTGGTGAGATGGCAGAATATAAGAGGTGATAATGAAAGAGACATAGAAGCAAAAAGAGGGAATGAAAATTAAGTTATACTTCCCTGTATATTTTCTAAACAAAATATTAGAGCTTAACTTGTGAAGGTAAAATTTGAAAAATTGTAAAATTTGAAGGTTTTTATATTTCTGTTTTCAAATGGAGTTTCCATCAAAATATAAGCATTTTTTCTTTTAATTTTGTTCAGAAAGGATTAAGTTATCTGAAAACAAGATACAACCAAGCAAGACCCTTCATTTTGTTTCAGGCCATGTTAAATATTTTGATTTGATACAAAACTAAAAAGAAGGACTCACAAGAAACGTCTCTGCTTCTTTCTTCCAGGAGAAGGGAGCCATTTTTCCTTTCTCTCTTCCCATACTTATTTGATCATGAACGTGAGCACTAGGACTCAAGTGATATATTCATCCACAGAACGGGGGATCTTTAGTTAAGATGAGGCAATTTAAACCTATGTCTCTAACATATCATAGTCACTATTTTGCTGGAATATACAATGTTCATAGATGCTTACGTACAGTAATTTGGAGAACGTACCACTGTTGCAACAGAGGTAATCCTTTGGGGACTGTACGTACGTGAGCTACCACCAAAATCAGGCAGAACCTTTGCTACCATTTCTTTTTAGCAAGATGGGAAACTGCAGGTTATTGCCAGAAAAAAAGCTTTATACTTCTAGATTCAAGGACCAGATTCGCCACACTTATATTGCGTAGTGTCTTTAAAAAAAATTCGTTTTAATTTTACTGCTCGCCAGAAACTTGACTCTAATGGTGAACAGTAGCTTGCTCCACACAATCCCAACGACTGCAATATAACCACAGGAAACGTGCGAAACACTCACCTACCCTGGCAGACTGATCTTGTGCATACCTGAGACCCAAAAGGAGCCCCAGATTGCACTAAAAAATCACTGGGGGAGCCCAGCTGAAGAAACTGCAGGAGATTATTAGCCTGTGAGAAGAGGGCAGCAGATGTGTCAAAAAGGACTCTCAGCCTCTAAAGTCTGTTTTGGTCTCAGAAATATCTTTGTTTTGTGTTACTCCATTGTTTTTGTTAGAAATAATAAGCTGTGCCCTAAAGAAGACGCCTGCCAGGGCTTTAGGGACTTTCACAGTAAGTAATTGTGTGGGATTGTTTGGATAAGGTAATGTTCAACAGTGAGTGAGTAAGTGTGGCAAAACCTACCACAGAGGTAGGCATTTCCTCTTACAGTCTAGAACAAATTTACCATCTTGTAAACATAAACGCAAAGATTACTTGGGCATTAGTCTAAAAAAATCCATGACACATGTAGAAACCTTTTTAGTAAGTACTTCAGTAGGCCATAACGGTACTGTCGTGTGATTCTGTTGTAAGGGATTATGCATAATACTACATTAATTTTTCAATAGTTGACAATAGCAGTTGACTGTGCTGCAAACATGGAAATTAATTTGATCTGAGTCGGCTTCAGGATGACAAACCATTGCACCTTTGGCTACTCTTGCACTCTGTAATGACTGGGAAGTAACTGTTTCTCCTGTAGGGATAGTATTACAAGGCCAAGTGCATGAGCTCTGCAAATTAGCATAGCTCACCCAATACTAGTTTCACCGCAAAACAGGAACAAAAGATAATAAGCCAGCAACTAAATCACAATCTGATAGAGTTAATATGCAGAAATCTCCATAAATAAATCTCATCCTGTAAGCCCCCACTTCGCTATTGCAAAATTACTTTCAACATTTGCATTCATTCTCCACAATATTGGTCATCTGCACGCTGTATTATTTAATCTGCTCTGAAGTTCTTCGATATGAGAAAATAAATGGTAGATGAAAGTGGTATCATATTACTTTTTCTGTGGTGTTTTAGTTACTTACATCCCTGGTATTTCTCCAATTTAAGAGGCTAAGGTCAATCATCTAAGTTTGTTCCCCACAGTGGTTTTGCACCTGGATAAGGACTTCATTGCATTTAATACTTGTTCTAAAACAACTTGTCTTTGGAGTCAATGAAAGGCTACCATTGACTTTAATGGGCACTGCCTGGGATGCTGGGCGTGAAATATAGCCATTTAATCACCTTTTTCAAAAAAACTTAAAATGTGTTCCTCAGACCCTATTTCTGCTCCATAGAGTCTTCCAAACAGCGTTGTAAAATCTTGCATCAATGCTAGTAGTACCTGTATGCATTTGCTAACACATACATGAACAAAAGTACTGATACACTGCCATAATATACTCTAAAAGTAGCAATAACTCTGCTATTCACAACAACTGAGGAACAAAGCTGAAACCTTCAGGTAGCCTTAATGTTAACATGGTACAGAGAACACTAATAACATCAATTGATTTAACATTAAGGGAAACTCAAAAGGACAAGAAAATGTTCAATCATACATTCACTTAAACCATTACAGCTTCCAAAAGCACTCAACTGATTTTCTTGAGAAAATCATTCCTGAGAAATTATTTTCTTTTCTCACAGGGAAACTCACCTCAGTACCGAGGTAACACAGAAACCCTCGGTAACAAAAAGCCCCCCCCGCCTGCGCAGGACGCTAGTGGCAGAGCAGATCTCTCCATCCGTTTTGTGCAGAGCTCGCTCTCAGACATTCACTTCGGCACATACCTCCTCAGCCTCTTGCCAGCAGTCTGAGCAGAGACATGCCCTCTCTCAGGTCAACTTTCAGCGGCGAACAACCAGGTCACTCTGTCCCCAGGGGGACTCGGAAAGGAACTGTGCAGTCTGGCACCCCCAGCCAACCCTGAGCCAAAGGACAGAACGGTTCTTTCACGTGGGGACAAATTCCTTCACCAAACGGTCTCGCAGTTTTCAGGGTAAGCTTTTCAGGGTGACAGATAGGAAGGGTGACAGACTAAAGACACCTCTGACTTCCAGAAGTAAAGCTGGAGCACATCGAACTCCATATCAGTGGGTATGTTATCAGCCCAAGACTCCCCCCCACGGGTTTCTTTTGTGAGAGATCACAACAGCGTGTCAGAAAGGTATGTCAGCATCAAACGAAGTTTCTGGGTGATTTTTCAAATATTTTAGCTCTGCAGTAAGAACAAGATCTCATTTTCTCTTTTCCTTCCTTGCAGGTATTCAGAAAACCAATAATTACCTTTCCAAGCTAATTAGGTTGTCATTCTGGAACAGCAAAAAACATCAGGTGACTTTCTATGGATAAAAATGATACTGATTCATCCATGTCAGTGGCTGAGAATATATACACACTTCTAAACGTTCATACATCTGTAGGAGTTTCGGAAAGGCATCCGATAAAAGGAACAGAAAGCCAAGACTCTTTTTTGAAGCAGAGGTAAAGGAGAGCACTAAGGGGATTTAGGAACAGCCACCTCCTCGGGCCGCTGCGGCCTTGGGACAACCTGCTGGGCTGCTGGAGCCCAGCCCAGGGACGCCGGCTCCCTGCCCATGCGGAGGGATGTGTCTGCCCCTTTCCCGTTCGCAGGTTCAACCAGCGGTGAAGCTGCGCGCGTGTCTCAGAGACACACAGAGGCACAGAGAGGACACTGACACGGCCGGTCGCACAGACTGCCACAGACAAGACGCTGCCTTCAACAGCACCCATGTAGAGGACTCACATCAAACACAAGCACGGTCCCCTCCTTCTCCTCTTCGGCTGGCAGAGCCAGAAGGTCACTAGCGACGGCGCACACACACACGCACTATCTAGATTCACAAGCACATGCACATTTGCAAATCGCCCCCTCAAATACCGGCACAGCCCATCTCTCCATCCAACAACCCTGCCATGATCCTAGCCCCTCTCACCCACACTCGCCTCCGGCATGCCGGTCCCCCCAGCAGCTGGTTTCGAGACATACCCCGGTGGCTGGTGGCTAAGACCCCCACCTACTCCAGTATCTGGCACTGAGACCCCACTCCCCCCAGCAGCTGACCCCACAGGCCAGGGGCACCTACACCGGGCTCTGACTCCAGCTGCTGGCCCGGTACCCAGTCACACCAGTCCCCCCCAGTAGCTGGCACTTTGTCCTTGCAGCAGTCACACATGGGACAGAGGGTGAGGTTTCACATAGAGATAGTCAAGAAAGGATTTAATGAGAAGACAGGACAGAGTGTGGTGTCCAGGTGCGGGGCTCAGCCAGACAAGTGTACTGACTGGCCCTGTTTTACAAGTGAAAGGCACCTTTTCTGCCCCTTTCTGTCTACCCCCTCTTTGTTCCTCCCTGACCCCCCTTTCCCTAAACCTCGCTTCATCACTTGACATAGCCCCACAGATCCCCCTCCAACATCCTGGACCCCCAGGTTTGCATCCTTACCAGTTGCATATTCCGAGTTTGCCTGCCTTTTCTTGATAGCCCATCAACTAGTGCGACTGACCAGGTTTATTTCTGATTATTGCCTTTGTCAACATTCATCGGTCAAATTTGGTGTCTCTGTGAGCTTGTCTCCCTCCCTTTCCTTATCGGCAAGGTCTTCAGATAATCTTCCAGAAAAATAAATGTTCCTACACTTCGCATACCTTTATCGGTGAGTGCGACTGAGCAGGCTTGTCCTCATCACCACCTCCCTTCTCACGTGTGCCTCAGGTTTGTCGCTGCGTGTTCTTGTGCATGGCTCCTTTCACCACATACCCTTACAGGAGCAGAGACTCCTTCCACATACCCTTACAGAGACTTCCACTAATTGAAAAGATCAGTAGTTTCAACAGGAAGACTGAGGTTTGTGAATTCTCATCATTTCTGAAATTCATGGTATATATTTATTCCCACAAGTGATTCTCAGATTTCTTTTTTTCTCTTCTTTTGCAGGGAGGTTTAAAAAAGGTGTGCTGCAAAATCGTTTGTGCTATAAATACAGAAAAATGTTATTAATTAAACTAGCAATATATCTGTTTTAGTGAGAGAAAGCTAAGGGAAAATGTTTACCAATGTTACTGCAGGTAAATTTATAATTTAAAATATTACAGATTATAGAGTAGTCTGCATAGAAGTAATGAAAATGTCAATTAGTGCAACCCTTTATGGAACCATCACTTATTATTTAATTTACTGCTTTGTTTTTCCGGTTTTCATTGATTAAGATTAGTGTACTAGCATGGAAAAAATGTATGTATTTCTCTTTGTTTTAAGTGATAAAGAAAAGGAATGCATTCATGATCAATATTTTGTTTGACCTTCTGAAAAGCTATTCCCAGATGAATTCTAGGCATGTCTGGAGAATTGAGAACTGCTTAGATGTAGATTTCCATTCTAACCTCTTGTAACTCTTACAGGTTTTTTTACACAATTTTGAGGTGCAAACCTGAATGCCAACATTTAAGAAAACTCTGATGAAGCATAAGCTTCTTAACTAAAGAAGTTCCATCTCTTATTTTTAAAGTTCTAACACAAGAAGGGTCTTCAGATATGTCCCATACAGTACTATTTAAAAATCACTGAAAATTGTTTTTTCCTTTTACCTGTAGTAGTAAATATGTAATAATACTTTGTCTTTTTTTAAATATCACCTAATAATTTATATTCTTTCTTTGCTATGCATACTTTGCTTGCATAACTTGAAAAGGAACAAAACATTTTATTACAGAAAAACATCTGAATCCTGAATAATCATATTTTCTTTACTAACCTGTTTTAAAATTAAAGTGCAGGTAAATACCATGTTGTCTAAACTAGGCTGCTGGAAGGCTGCATCATTATTATAATGTTTGCACAAGGCATCTCTTCTATAGCCTCAAGTTAGAAGATAGTATCTGTAAGATAATAACAGGACACACCCTGGGTTTAGTTCTGCATCTTTGGTAGGAAGCAAAATGAATTGATGGGCAAATCTGTGAGGGTGAAGTCACTGAGGGCTGCAGCCCGGGCTCCCTCGGGTGCATTAGGGTACGTGTGGTCTGTGAAGCACCGGTCCCTGAATTTCATAGGGACCTGTGCAGCGCCACCATTTCCTTTTGTGCCTATTTATTTTGAGCCTGGGTTTTTTTTGAGTCACTCATGACTAAGCAATCACCAACCCAGAAAAAAAAGCCAAACACTTGTTTAGGAATACAAAACTTTCTGCAGAGATGAGAGGGGTTTTTGTGGGTTTTGGGTTTTGTTTTTTTCCTGATAGCTTGGTCTTTGCCCACAGACAGAAATAAAGAATTGTGCAGTGTCAACACCTATGCTTTTGCTAAACAGACTTGACAATAGGTCCATAATTAGACATGGCAGTGATGTACCCTCTGACATTGCTTATACAACAGTTCCAGCCGCTGGTGAAGTACAAAGAGAACAGATCAAAGAAAGTGGATGGGCCTGTGCACTTTTCATAAAATCCTTTCTGAAACAGAATAACGAAGCTAGAGGGACCATTGGTTTGACCTCATAGGGTATCTCTTATGTTTTTATGACTTAATCTCTTCAGTACAGATACGATCCTACACAAAGGAAGCCCCAAAGTCTTCTATGACCAACAGTGCTTTTTACATGTTACAAAATAATTCTCCACAGAGTTACCTGACCTAGTTTGTTTAAAATCAGCCCAGCTTTAGGACTTCTTAGCCTGGCTGAACTGTTGGTTACTATTTTTCAGTTCTAAACCTGCTCAGCGATCACTCAGCTCTGCACAGCTCTGTACAGTGCTGCATGGAGAGCCATCAAAGACAACCATTGAGGCAACAGTAACCATTGTACAATGCCTGCTGAATGTTTTTGCCCACAACGTTGCTCAAAACCAACTAATCTAGGCTAGCATGCACAATGCTCATTCCTACTGAGTCTGAAGAAAAAACATCAAACAGGACTATTGAGTTATTCTGACCAGTATATGGTCTTTGTTTTTCTAAAAGGCACTGTAAAGGCCACCTGGGTTTCACAGTGCCGTAAGAAAAGCTAACTGGCTATGTTTGCAGGTTTTAAGGATATTGTTTCTCGTCTTCATGTGGTGCATTGTCAAATCTTTCATAACAGGGTAACGGAAATTAATATACGATGATTATAATGTATAACGCTAATTTCAAATAAAGACAAGGTAGGAAGAAATTTCTTCATTTCTCAGAATTTGAACAGACAATGTTGTATATTTAGAAAACCACATTGCCAGAAAATAGGTGACCTAAATTAGAAGAGTTTGTATGAACTGCTCATCTACAATGCCATAATTCCTTCCACTTTTCTGAGCAGAGACACACATTTTCTGGACATGGGTATACACAAGGATGTGTAAATACTGCTGGCACTTGACAAAATCTGACAGTTCACAGTTCTGTAAGCCATCTCCTTTTGTGTTCAGTGTATTTTTGCTTATTTAAGAAACGAGCAGAAGTGAAGACAAAGTTTGAGATGTGCCTGAAGACAGCACTGGAATGCTCAACCATAACTAAAAAAGTTAAGTGATTAAATTCATGGCCTTTTTGTAGTATTCCATCATTTAAATTCAAGAGAGACACTCCAAAACACACATGGCATTTCCAAACTTTGGGTACTTCAGATGCTATGAACACAAGGTCAAAAAATATCAAAAGCATGATCTTCTCGCTTTGCAATACACACCTTGTCTCACAGGGCTGTTTTGCATAGTCTTAAAAGTATGAGTCTTACAAACTTTCTCTATGTTGTGTGTGGGTACACATGCATGCACACACAACAGTCCATACATAAACTACATCAACTGAAAGAAAAGATGGCATTTCAAATGAGTTCACATACAGTCATTTTGATGAATTATAATAAATACATATTTTGGTGATAAAGAAACCTTTTCTACCAAAAACTAGACGAGAATAGCTTTCATACTTAATGTAACAGGTTCCAAGAATGTGAGAACCTACTACAACTTTGCATAGTCACATCTCCAATGAACAGTTTTTACAAGTTCACTTCAGTACAAGGGTTACTGCTGATTCTGGTGGTTCCTCGGGAGTTTGTACTGTAACAAAGAGAGGAATTAAGAGAGAGAGAGAGAGGGAGCACACAGAAACCACAATGGATTACATTCAGGTTTCTAAGGTGTTCAGCAGAATCTAAGGTTCCGCTTTAAAAAGAGTCTCTAGACGTTTTGGCTCTAAATACTACCTTGAAAAATTACCCACATGAACCAAAGAAACCCTACAAGCCTGACTTTGCAGAAAGTCTGAAACAGGTCAGCCCAGGGGATGCTTTATTGTTCACGTATCGTAACTCAGATTCAGTCAATGTATGAAATAGTTAAAGCTGAGTCAGGTCACAGAAGGTGAAGGAATTATGGAGACTGAGAAAAATAACCTACAAGTCACTTCTGCTTTCAAAGGGTTGTTTAAAAAGCTCATTGTGGAATTGACTGGTGAGGTTTCATTGATTAGGTCTGGGGCTCAGTTTCCACCAGCTGGGAAATACCTACATAAGAAATCTGTCTGAAATAAGGAATGTTTCTGAAACTGGCAAAAGTTAAAAGTAATTGCTGTGATCTTCTTTGACCTAATCTACTAGGAAACTGTGCAGATTTACTTCCTTCAGCACAGCAGTCTTGTGGCAATAACGTTGGCATGAACACATGGAACGAACCTGACTTTCAATAAAGAGCCAACAGGTCCATCAGGATGGCAGGCGAGAGCCCCTTCTAAGTACACTCTACCTTTCCTCTAGGAAAAAAGGATTTGTGTCACTCCAGCAGTGAGGGGTTTATTTATTTTTGTTTCATTAAAATTAACTGTACAGCTGGGCTGTATTTGTTGTCCATAACAATTTGCACTAGTCCTTTTCTTGTTTGGTTAAAACAACTGGCAGTAATAAAATAAGGGCAGGTGAATGTGTTACTATGGTTCCTGTTTATAGTGCAGAATAGCAGGCACAGAAAAAGCCCAGGCAGGAAGGTCACGCTCCCTGCCGAGGAAATTTCTATCTTTTAATTCAGATTTTGGTGTTAGTCGAATTGCTCTTTCCGATAAGCCTTTGCTGGACATGCAAGTTAAATTATGTGACTGTATTTTTTGTGTTTCTTTTTCTAAATGTTACGTGTCTAAACCCAGAAAGAAGTGCATTCCGAAGTCATGGGATGCGGCAGATACAACCTCACTCAAAATTCCTTAGAAAGGAAAAATCTGTCTGCTTTGTGCTGTTGACCGCTACCTGTGATGCAGAGAGAAGAAAAGCACCAAGTGTTCTTATAGTTGCTAATTTACCATTGGCGTAGCTTTTAGTCAGATACTAAGTAAAATAATGCTTTTATAGTAGGAGATTTATTTCCGCAAGAAGTGAAAGTTCACTGTGTGACTACAGTTTGCCAGACAAATGCTTCCACTCCCCGGCTGCCTTGTCCCACCTGTCCCAGGTAGGGCCAGGAAAACACACCTGTCTCCAGAGACACTACGGACAATCCCTTCACATCCCTCCACTTGATGGGTTGTTGTTAGTAAAAGGAGTATTGCAGGTGCTAGAAAAGATCAGCAATAAGAAGATGCTTTACTGGTAAATATAAAAATGAAGGGCCTTGTTTCCTCAGTCTGTCCTAAACAGCCTTCATGGTAGCAGGTGTGCATTTCTTGGACGTATTTAATCTTATGCAGCACACCCTTGGACTGCAGTGCTGCAGCACGCAGAACCCAAGCCACGGATTTACCTTTTTCACCCCGTCCCCTGTTCACACAGATTGTTACCGATTTCATCTGAGTCATTCGCACTAGAAGGGATCACTCAAGCCAAAGGAAGGAGGCAAGAGAAACTTTTTTTAACAAGATACCATGCACAAATAGGAAGTGTTTGACTTTTGGCATGTTGGTTATATTATGTAACATAAATATAATGTAAGTATATTAGCAAAATATAATATAAACAAAGTCTCCCTTCAACTTTAGCATACAATTTCTACCAATAAACTTTGGTCTGAGGAAAGCAACACAGTAAAGAAATCTCATTCTTTCCCAGTTCTGCTTGAACATTCTGATAACCAAGGATACATGAAAATTCCCTTTCTTATAAATAGTATTTAATTTTTGTTTTCCCCAGACTGGAGATATTGCACATCCTTCCTGCCCTTTCATCCAGTTATTGATCTACCTTATCAGTACTACCTCTGTCATATTGGATGGAGACAAAGAGACTTCCAGGAAGAAAAACTGTCATCTGAATGAGGACAAGGAAGAAAAGTTTCTCTCTTTCCTTCATTCTCTTTTTAACCAAGGAAAAGTTCAAAAAAAGCCTTTCTCCCTGCAAAAATTCATAGGTTTTCTTCCCAAGCTTCCTAAGAGTCATACCGCGAATCAAGTCTGTTTGCTAGAACAGTTTATCCAGTCTGTCTTGGTCTAGGAAGATGGAGATACAGTCCAGAAATAAGCTAAAATTCCCACTGTCTCTGCAGATAAACAGAAGCTAGTTGGTGCTAGGAAATGTGCATTCAACTAGATCAAAGACTGTCAATCAGCTGTGCCTGGCAAATATTGCAACGCATAAACAACACACTGCGAATATATGGTATATATGCATTTTGGCAGGTGAACATGAGATTGTAAGTCTTCCATTCTTAGTCAGTTCTGTGCAGGGACCATAAAGGACTGGTATAAAGGATGCAAGGATGCAATAAAAACTCCTCCTATTTCCACAACTCTCTATATCATGGCCATGAGCAACTGGCCAACACCAAAGGAGAGAGAGAATTAAAATCAAAATGGAAAAGTGAAAGAAGTTAAATTTAAAGTTTGGGCAATATGATATGATATGATAAAAGCATTGAATTTTAATTAAAGAGATATTAGAGTAACTTTTTTCACCCTCGTTCTTTTACTTTACGGAAAGCAAGGGTTAGTTCTTTAAACCCTCATTACTGTTGCTCTTATTGTTTCACTAGGATAACAGAGGTGTGAAATGCAGAGGGGGTGTGAAAGGGAGTTCTTGAAGGAAACTGTAGCAAGGAATATTCCAGTGGGGTACAAGGCACAAAAATCTTCACCATGAGGGTGAAGACCTCAACTGCAAATGCTCAACTAAGCAAATGGGTCTAACTTTATTTTGGCCATGACTGAGTTGGGACAACTGCTTCAAATGTCCTTCAGAGCTCCTTTCCAACCTGACTTGGTCTACGGTCATATGTGTGCGGCCTGATAGGAGACACTCTTGTATACATATGAAGATCACTAAAGCCAACTGTCTTAGAAGGAAATCTGAGAAAAGAAAACATGTTTAGCTGGATTAGTTTTGGTACGAAACCAAAAACTCATTTCGGAGGAATGACTTCATCTGAGAGCTGTAAAAGCTCTGTCTTTCCTCCTCTCCAGTCTTCTAACAATCTGTAAAGAAAAAGCTTTTGCCAAAACTCAGTCTTTATTAGTAAAGGGAGAAAGGTATATAAAAAGAGTAAAATAATAAAGTAAAATCGATTCTGTAACAAGAGAAAACGAGAGGTTATGCAACAATGCACTCTGGCAAACTTAACTTTGTATTTGATGATGTAGGTATAGAAAGGTAAGAGAGACCTTAAGAGTTGAGACTTTGTTGTATAACTGAGCAAAATTACTTTCAGAGTATTAACAGCAAGCAGAAATCTTAGATGACTTGTAATAAAACTAGTTCTTGAAAGAGAGCAAAGGCCAAGCTGAGTTGAATTAGAGCCTACCACCATTTCTCTAGTGGTTCAGAAAATGCCTTCCCCGCAGATTAATTTCTGCAGTTGGAAGAATTCTTTTGAACATGACCATTGAAAGGGTTGTCTGCCTGAATACAGAAATAGAAACAGCTGGTCAGACTCCAGAAATTAAGGTCTTCGGGTTAGAGAGGAATCTTACAGTTGCCCTAAGATGCCTCTAGCACAAATCCTACAGCTGATAAAAGACTGGCATAATCATATCTGAGCCAATTTTCCTAGCCCTTGGCAGTATGGTGGGCAGATCACATTGGAGATGATGTTTCAGGTCCAAATGAGATTTAACTGAAAAGCTGCAACATCATCCCTCTAAAGTCAGCATTAATTCTGAGACTAATAATGAATGCCATTTCTGCTGTCTCTTTCCACACTGATAATTTTTGCCAAAACACACCTCTGGAACTGCAGTCAGACCTATTCCAGCAAACGCTGCCTCTGACTGCAACGCACGTAAGTCACTCTGCATCCCAGGCTGACTCAGACCTTACTCATCCTCACTAGGGAGCCAAGTAACTGATTTTGTGTGATTTCCGTGCTAGTTCAGATTATTAAATAAGGTTGGACATTTTTTGAAGGGGCAGAAAAACATGGGCTGCATAATAAAACACTGTGAAATTTTAACAAATTCAGTTCATACTCCGTTGCTATACCCGTTCTTTTGCCCTTTGCAGTACTTACTCCGGTTATGTTTGTCCTGAGAGTAGAGAAGAAACAAACAGTGTAGAGGAAACCATAAAAAACTTATCTGTTAGAGACTCACCCATCATTTGTAAAAAGATGTAAAGGTGTAAAGGTAGCTTCCTCCAACTCTGATTAATTGATAACTTTGCAGCTGGTTAAGCTGAGCACTGTTTGGGGCAGGGGTCATATCTTTTCATTCTCTGGGAAGCATCTGACACACATGTACTGTTATGCAAATAAAAATAATGAACAACCACAGTGGTAACCAACCTGATATTCCCAGATGCTTCTTAAACAGGTGATTAGGATATATCAGAGAGGAAAATGATTCCAACCAAAACAAAACCCTCAACACTCTGCCTTTGGTAATTGATTTTCTTCTGTCTTTTCCTTGCACATGCCAACTAGCACTGTCGCCGGTAGGACCACTGGAGGTTGAGTGTGGCAGGGTACTACTCAGCAAGAGAAAAGGCCGTAACCTCCTGCCCCAAACCCATTTAACCTAACAGAAAAGAGACTGCGGTGTGCATTATGTGTGTTACTCACGGCTCAGCTTCGATGCTCTGGTCAGCAGCTATGTAGTTGGCAGGGATGTAGCCCTGGAGCTTGCGGCTGGGACAGACTGACCCTTCTGGCAGGAGGAGCCTAGCGTACCACCAGCCCTCATGGGATGCATCCAGCACTTCAAGCCTGTCCCCGGCTCGGAAGCTCAAGTCCTCCTCGGTGCGAGCCTCATAGTCGAAGAGTGCCACAAATCTGCAAATATTCACCAGATGCTGGCCAGGCAGTGGAGGTAAAGGCTTCTCTTTTGTCTTACTGTCTCCATCTTTCTGTCCTGCTTGGAAGTCATGCCTTGTCACAGCAAGGTTGGCAAAGACTTGGCCGACTTTCTCATCCTGCTCACCATCCCTCCCCGAGAACAAGCACGGGATGTAGGGCTCCAAACAGGCGCACTGCTTCTGACAAAAGTTTCCCATCCTGTTTCCTTGTGCCTTCCTCTGCTTCTGCTTTTCTTTCTCTTTTCCCAGTTGCGATACCCTTAGACCAACTTTGGCACCATCAACATCTTGGCTTTTTGCAGGATTTCTTCTTCCCCTCCTCCTTTGGCACAAAATGAAACAACTCTTTGCACAGCTGGAAGCTCCTCTCCGAGCCCCACTGGGAGCTCATTAGAGGCGGCTCCTGGATCGGGAGCGAAACCTGAGTATTCAAGTGCCGGAGCACATGTGGAGGGAATTTCTCACTTCCTTTGGAACAGGAAAGCAGCACAACAGCTGGGCTGGGCTGAGCTCCGGGAACAACAGGGGAGCGTGGAGCCTCTTCTCCCACAGCAAAACAATAAAGTCAGCACATCTAAGCAAGGGAGGCTTCTCAACTCTTGCTGCTTAAGATGGGTGTTTCCTTATCGCAGATGGGGTCCTGTCATATGATCAGCGGTGAATGTCTGTGAAGTCTGTCTTGGTAATGATTAACCCAGCTGACCCGCCTATTTCCTTAGCAGTCTCCGACGTGGACAGCTTGAATATTTCTTTTTGTTTCCTGGTCTGCGCTGGTTTCAGTTCTCGGTGGGAAGCCTTTGCTCGCCCGAGGCCAGCGGACGCCCTCACCTGGAGCGCACCTGCGGCTTCTGCTCTCGCTCACACCCGGGCGCCTTCCCCCACCGAGCGCCCGCCCTGCAAACCACTCCTCTGGCTTTTTGTTTATTGAGCTGGGTTTGGCACTTATTACACGGAAAAAAATAAATATATGGGGCTTGCAGTAACACAGCAATAGATTTTAATTCATGCCTTATTCTGCATTTTAAAGAAAGAAAGGCACTAGCCAAAAAAAATTGCTCTAGGTGGTTGGCTGATTACATCAACCACATATAAAAATAACAGCTGACTTCCAGTCACCGTGTAAGCCAACAAAACTACATTGACCAGTATATTTCCACTTCTAAAGCACCTATAACCTGGCATACAGATCGAGCACGGGTCTCTGGATACTGCTGTGGCAAAGCAGCCTGGAGAGCCGACTGCCACATCCCAGCAGCGCAGCCCAAGCTTTATAGCAGCTGGAAATCACCACAGCCTGGGGGACACGCAATGCTCGCAGCAGGAGCGGGAAGCACCGGAGATAGCCTGTCTGCACCATGCAGTGGCATTTCAGTAAGAGGCAAACTCTTACAGATAAGAGGTCAGTCAAAACCCACACATGGACCAGTAGCTGCCTGGTGACAAAGAAAATTGGCTCTTGTGTGTGTGTGTGTGGGGGGGGGGTTTGTCAATAATAACTGCCGTCTTCCAAAACCATTCACACGTCTCAGCTCCATTTAGAGTTACTGACTCCTGTTGCTTTACTTTACTAGAAAAAAAACCCAACTAAATAACTTAGAAACCAAAGCCACTTGTTTTCCTCATGTCTCTCAGTCAGTCCTTTGAATGAGGAGACCAGTGGCGCAGGCAGAAGCCTACTGATGGACTAGGGACAGCGGGATGACTGAAAGAAGTCTCCACTGCAAGTTTATCACTATCAGGCGCATCTCCACTGAAGAGGGATGGGGACCTGCTTACTCACTCCTCTTCTGCAATGCTGCAGAAGAAACTGAATAAAGGAGAAAGTACCGTGCACCGTAAGTGATCCCTAAACCTCATAATCTGTAGTGAACCCTTCAGTCCTGATAAAAAGTGGCATGCTGATTTTGCAGATTATGCAAATAGTACTTAGTTTCTGAAGCACCCCTGGACATGATTTTTTCACACAGCAATTATTAATCACTACCCAGATCAATAAGAACCCAGATAACTAAGAGATATTTACTTTTCTTAGGTCTGAGGCACAATAATGGCCTGTGTTGAAAAAGAAACTATCTTCATTAGTCTTGTTTAAAGAATTATCTACATTTATTGAAACCAGAGAATATTAGAAAAGTTGTATTAAATAATCTGGGGGTTTTCAGTTTGCCTGTTTGATTGGCTTTTCCCGTAATGTTTTGTGGTTCTGGCAACTTGGGCATTAATCTGGCAAAGATCTGCATACACGTTTACCACACAGAATAGTTTCATCATGACAATGGAGCCACTTGCATCGTACAGAATCAAGCTCATGCACAACTCTTTTCAGGATCAAGACCCACCTTTACACTCAGGTACCAATACACATACACATTACAAATCACACTGCATTCACAGACACCACTCAGATAAATATTTATAACTGTAGATAGAACAGGGTTTAAGCCTACAAACATCTGTGTATATGAATATCTTATCTCAAATAAGCCCAGGCATTAAATTCATCTTCTCTCCCAATTTATGCTACTGCTTGGCTTTACAAGACCAGGAAGACTTTTGCTGGAAGTGATCAATAACTAGAAATCAGATTGCTTTCCTCCCAATCAACTCTTCAAGATCAGTTCTCTTTATGAAACAAGTAGACTTTAACAAATAGCCATGAAATCCATTAGTCAGATTTAAAACTCTCTTCAAAAAGAGAGAGGAGTGGGGGTGCCGAGAACCGAAGCCCGCGTTGGGGCAGGACCGTGGCTAGGCTGTGCTGGCCATGCTGCAGCCGTGCCTCTGCAAGCATCTTTCTTCCCTTTCTGGTGACTTTATGGAGGATTCTCTGCACTTCTGAAAATAAAGCAGTACTCTTTATGTTTTAGAGACTATATAATTTTATCACAGGCAAGAAAAAAATGAACATGTAATAAAAATGTTCTTGCCGGTTTTACTGAAAAAAATAAAATCTGATAAATCCCATAATCCTAATTTTCATGCTCACAGTTTGGAACAAATGAGGATAATCATGTATATAAAGGGGCTTTTCAATACAAACTATTGTCCGAGTCCCCTGCACTGGTATTACGTATAATTTAACAGGATAATCTTTGCAGCGCCTATTTCTGGGCTGAATTTAGTTCCTTTGCTTTGCATCCCACTATATTTTCTTTGTGCAAATGGAGGCCAAACAGATCTGTATTGCTTACTGGCCTTCTGTATCTTTACTTAATTTTTTTTGGAGGCTGAGTGTCAAACCAGAAATTGTCCAAATAAATAAGCTACTGGATGTAAAGTGACTGCAAAAGACTTAATCAGATATATTGATGAATTTTATTAGCAAAAATGGTTTGAGAAGGACATGAGAATCTCACCTCATTCTTACAGCCAGCAATAGGTAGCGAGAAAGATTAATTTATTATGACCAGAATGGCACATTTGCAGTACGGATACTGAAATTTAGTATTCTGGTCCCTACATTATTAAAAAATTCATTAATATTGCAAATAGTTTCTTGAAATATGCAACACCTTAAAACAAAGATGGATCATTTACAATCGGTGTCTGACAGGATCATATAAACTTAGATTTTAGAAAAGGAAACAAATCTATTCAACCACGTAGTACCTTCCTCCTTCAAACTAGGTAATTCCCCATCGCTTTTAAAGTACATTTCCTTGTTCCGTAAAGAAAAAAGTCCACACTGATGCTATAGGTTTGAGGAGGACAGGTATCGGAAGTTATTTTTTAAATTCTATATGTTGCTTACAAAGTCCTATACAAACAAGGCTCTTGCAAGGAGCCTTACTCCTGCTTAAAGGATTAATTTGCAGTCCTCTAAATCCATTAAATCAAATTCTAATTAACTTAAAGTCAATATTCTTTAGGCCTTGTTTATTCTACAAAACAATCATGTTTAAACATGGTGGTGAAACATATTTCTCTTAGTCGCCTGAATGAACAGAAAAATAATGTTAATATGATATGTTTTAGTAAGCCTAGTACAAATCTAATCTGCAACACTGATATTAACTGAAGTGCTCTTGGAATGAGGTACCGCTCTGCATGAATTAAGGTTTCAGACTGAGTCATATTAAAAAAGTACAGATAAGATTTGCATCCGTAATTTCAAAAGTCTTGTTTTGATAGAATTTTTATTTGTGTTCCACGCTTTCAAAAACAATTTTGTACGAGTTTGCACTACAGATATTTCCTATGTTTATTGATTTGTATCTGCTCTGTATGGAACTATTGGTATAATTATATAGAATCTTAAGAGTTTTAGAAAAAATGAACCCTCCTCCACCTCATAAATATGCTGTTTCATATTTCAGAGACAGGGAATGATCATCACTGAGCATCAGGCTTTGGTACTGATGATACATGATGTTTGAAACAATTCTCCTATGCCATGCAGAGAAGAATTACAGTCAGAACGGTACTCTGCTGGGGAAAAAAGAATATTCCAAGGCAACATCCACCAACAGTTTTGTTAAGAAATATGAATCATTTCAAAATGGGAACTGGAAAAGGAAGTGGTTTTTCTTAATAATAAGATGAGATCACAACAGAAACAAACATCTTCCTCCACAACTGTTTCAAATTTTGTAAACAGGAAAAAACTCCATGTGGGAATGCAAGAAATTAAGGTATAAAATACAAGAATTGTAATTAAATGATGTATGAAACTGCTGCCTGTAGCATCACTTTCTATATTTTATACTCTTTGTCAAGTCAGTAGTTATACTGCTGTGTTAATATATGCTAACTTAAATATTTGACATAATATACCTTGCTTTGAAAAACAACTTAATGCATTATGATAAAGCAAGTCAAATGTTCCAGCAAAGTAAAATACGCAGATAATATGGTCTTTAAAGAAATTAGAAGAAAAGCAAATGCATACTGGTCTGAATCTGTGCTTGGGAAACAATTTAAATTATTAAACATTTTAGAGTTGTGTTGTTTTTTTAAGGTAACAAATTGAAATGAAGCATAGTGATTTTTTTATTACAGCTGTCTTTTCAGCTATATTTCTTTCCATTTGCACATTAGAATGGAACACATTAGCACCACTTTGTAGCTTTTTTATAATCCTTTTTATCAGCACTTCCATTTTGATTCTGTAATTTGCAAATTGCCATTCTTTTCAATGAAAATAAAATATGTGCGTAATTTTACTCCTGACAAAATTGTTTATTCTTATTGATTAATCATTTTCCTGGTTTTGTATATTATCTTAATCCATAAATTCACAAAGACAGAGAGTTATATTTGATTTGGTATTTTCCAACCTTAAATCTTTTGCATTTGTAATGAGAAAACTGTGGCTATTTATTTTCATAAGGCTGATCCAGTAATCTATCTCTACTCTAGAAAGCATTAAAAGTACATTTTCAAGTGCTTCAGTGATGAGGGTTGCTTATTTATTAGCTGAATTTGGGCCTAAAACAGGCTATGTCTGACAATAAATGAACCCAGAGGAATAAGGCTCTGTCAAGGACTGACAGAATAGAGACGTTCTCTATTTGTTCAAACAATCAGATCTCACTCTGCGTAAATTTAATGTGAGTTTTGCCATTATCTGCAATGGGACCAGATCTCAGCCATTATTTTTCATTTTATCGTACTACATTATTCTAAATGATATACAGCACACACTGTTAAAAATTGTAAGTTAATTTGCTTTCCATGAAGCAGCCTTTCTGAATAAAACCACGCTGTAGCTCTCTAAGGCATGAAAAATACTTCTAATCGAATATATCTCTCGGTGGGAAAAAATATGGTAAGTGGATGACAAAGAATTATCAGCGAACATGACTTTGCCATTCTTTTAAGAAAATGTGTTCCAAAACTGACCCTGTTATGGATAGTTTTTAAATTTAGAAAGCGTATATATTTATGAAGATTTTATGACAGGTCAAGATCATTTCTCACATAACTCTATCAAGGTCTGCATGCTATGCCATGGATGACTTATGAATGTGATTTACCATCTTTCTCTTCAGAAGTTGGAATTGCATCAAGAGAAGCAGAGAAGTCCACAGAGGAATGGATGGAAAGGAATAGGGTATCACAGTACTGTTTCATCTGTGAATGAAAGTAGGGTTTTTTCCCAAAAATAAAATCAGCATTCTCTCCTGACCTGTGCATGTGGGAAAGCAGCATCTTAGGAGAAGCTAAAACTTACAATTAGAATATATTGATATACCACATAAAGGAACACATCTTTTTAATTACTTTAAATTACTGAAATATTACATGTAAAAACAGTAGAAAAACACTAGCTATTAATTAGAGAAGAGCAGGGAAGAGAAGGGAAGGGAAGAGAAGAATAGAATATTTTAGTTGGAAGGGACCTACAACAATCACCTAGTCCAACTGCCTGACCAATTCAGGACTGACCAAAAGTTAAAGCATGTTATTAAGGGCATTGTCCAAATGCCTCTTGAACACTGACAGGCTTGGGGCATCGACCACCTCTCCAGGAAGCCTGTTCCAGTGTTTGACCACCCCCTCAGTGAAGAAAGGCTTCTTTAGGTTCAGTCTAAACCTCCCCTGGCGCAGCTTTGAGGCATTCCCACGTGTCCTATCACTGGATACCGGGGAGAAGAGATCAGCAACTCCCACTTCACTCCATTTTACTTTTATCCTTCCTGCTAGATAAACCGTGTTTATACAAATCACTCCACATTACTGTGAATTGTGCACACGCTAAGATTTTATACAGCTAAAATCTCTCTGTAGGAAAAGGGCTGGGTCAAGAATCAGTTCCTGCGATTATATGAACCCTGTGTACTGTCCATCCACCTTCCAGACTAGGTATCCCTCTCTCCTTGTATATTTTCTATGTAGTTTCCTACCTCCTCTTTTCTTTCTGCTGTATCTGTCTTTCACAGGTATGCAGCGAGGTGCTGTACAAAGAGTATTACCCAACAGGCAAGGCGTTGTCTTCATAAACCAGAGGAAAGGGAATCGGAAGCGCCCCACAGCAACCTCAGGATGTGCACTTACTTATTTTCCGTATGAAAAGGAAAGGTTAGTCAGAAAAAGGAAGCTATAATCCTGGGGTTTACTTCAAAATGATGTTAGGAAGCGGCAGCCGGGGCATGTGTTAAACTCTGGAAACAATCTTAAAACACCATAGCGTAGCCATGGCTGAGGGCACAACTGGTTTAAAAACTGTTACCTTACCTACCCATCTTCAGAAGCATAGGTATAATCTGAGTGTCAACAAATACTAATACTTAGGTGACTAATTTCTATATTTGATCCAGTATAAAAGGTCTTAAAATCATGTTTTTCTTACTCTGAAGTCAGTGACAATATACTCATTGGTTTAACTGAGAGCAGGATTTCATTTTCACCCTTAGTTCACGCATCATTATCTTTGCATCAGTTTTTGACTTGTTTAAAAGGGTCTTTATGTAAAGAGGCAGTATGTGAAGTCATTTCTTTACTATGTTTCAGCATCAGTCTGACCTGTTTCCTGTGTGTTCAAAATACAAAGTTTCACAAATGAAACCGATACAACTTGCCCTGCTGATCTGTATACTCTTACTCTTCTTCCTGTCCTTTTGTTTCTGCATTCTTCTCTCCCTCTCTCCTGGTATGTTTTCTATACAGTTTCCTACCTCCTGATTTCTTTCTGCTGTATCTGTCTTTCACAGGTATGCAGTGAGATGATGTACAAAGAAGATTACCCAACATGCAAGATGTGATTTTTATAAATGTAAGGAAAGGGGATAGGAAGTAAGCACCTTTAGTGATACCCACTTGCAGTGAGCACTTGTGATGAAGATTTTTGCTATTGTAGAAAAAAATAACTTACTCTCCTTCTCTGACAAAATTTTCCCAAATTCATATTCCCATCTTTTTTTCCCACAGCTTTAAACCTTATCAGAATTCCCCCTCTTCCCGAGAAGAGCATGAGGTTCAACACAACAACATAAGTAAACACAAGCATATTGTTTTCCTAAAAATAGAAGAGGTGGCTCTGACCTTCTTCATAGACTTACATAGAAACAGAGTACAGATCTTTAAAAAGTTACATCAGCATGAGGGAATCTTCTTGAGGCTTAGTATATCCTTATAGTTTTAGAATATATTCTTCTAGATCACCTCCTTCTTATCAAAATCCAGCATACTTTTTTTAATCCTTTCATCAGATCATTACTAGACACCCTCTAGAGGCCGAAGCAGAACAGTAAATATCAAATGCTACTTATTCAAAATAAGCTCTTATATTTGAGGTTTATAAGCATTACTATTAGCATTTTATTATTGCAGCTCCAAGGAACACCACTCTCAGTGTCCAGTATACTCAGCAACGAACACATATAGAAGAAAATATTTCTTAAATAGAAGATCAAGCACTCCTTAAGAAAGACGACTTATTGTTAAAAGAACAAAAAAACCCCTGATCTCTCTACTCATCACGGTGATAGGGCAGAATTTGATCTTGAAAATGCTAACATGGTGATGACTGTAATGAATTAAGTAACTTGTACGTTACTTCAAAAGCACAGATGGCTGTGTTACATTACTGTGGGTTCATTATTTTTGTACTCAGCCCTAGTAAGATGAAAACTGGAGCAATGTGTACAGTTTTTGATCCTGTATTCAAAAAAAAAAAAAGACCAATTTGATAATGAATGAGTGATGAATGAATATCATCCAGATAGAGAATGAAAGATAGGCAGCCTCAAAACCCCTCAGCCTTTAAGGAAGGATCTTAAATAACTAAACAAAAAAAGCCTGTGGGAAAATATATAGTAGCAGCTTTCAAACAGATAGAAGACTGGTGCGCAATGACGTGGTTCTCACATCTGCTAGGAACAGGACACGACACAAGAATAAAAGGTGCATTAGAGCAACAGAGACTTTGTTTTGACATGGAGGGCGGGGGGAAACCTCAGCACGTTGTGTGTGTAAGGACTGTTAAACACTGGAAGATATTGCCTCAGTGGCTTTCTGGTCCTTTTTAAGAAGAAGTTAGACAATTGACTACGAGGGATGCTTGTAGTCGGATTGATCCTGCCCCAGGGCAAGAAGATGACTGTCTTTAGGTCTTTCCTAGTTCTGTTATCTTCAAGTCTGTAGTTTTATAGTTGTGGCATTCCCCACTGGCTGTTCGATAGCTCTGTTCTTTTGTGCAGACTGTGTATTGAAATATATTAGGTTTGTCTTTTAGGCAATCATTAGCATGTGTCAGGCTTGAAATGCAAGCCTGTAACCTACTCAATCAACTTAGAAATCCTCAGAATGTCTGAATTAGACATATTCCAATTCTACTCATGAAGAAATTGAAGCCATAAGCGATTAAGTTATCTGCGTATGAATATACCGTGAATGAATGGGAAATGAGCACTGAGAACTTAGGAGTCCTACTCTGGATATTATGCTTAAAATTGTAAAAATAAAATAATGGTACGTCAAAAAAAAAAACATAGAAGAGATTAGGCACTGTCCCATAGATCACAGAAACTGCACAGTTCTCTCACCATAAAATACATGCAGGTCTACTTTGGCAGTACAGCTTCCCAAAAAGTCCGTATTTCCAGTCCAATTTCTTTTGACTAAACGTAGCATCAATCCAGTTCAAAAAGAAAAATCTTTCAAAGTACCTTTAGACAACTATTCAGAGTTTTAAAATATATACTCACTAAGGGTCCAGCAATCAGTCTTGGCTATTAATCACTCTGACAAAATTATTGATTTGCATGTTGCGTGGGAACAGCCTGAGTTACCTTACAAGATCTGAGAGAGGTGATAAGCAGGCTTTTGAGAGATTCCAAGCACCTACTGGATTACTGTCTGTTTAACCTTTTAATGAACTCTTGGGTTTAGTTTTGGGAATCTTGTCTCTTTAGCACCATTAGTCTCATTTCTACGCTGGTGAGACAGAGAATGTAACTAATGTAATACTGAGGTGCCAGATGTAATCAGATGTCTTACTCCTAGCAGGATCCTATAAATTTTATGTACGTGATTCTGCTGGAAAAGTTAATGCGTCCCTATTTTTTTGCCATATAAAAAGGCTACTAAACAATCCAATAAACAGTAAAACTTCTGAAATTGCTAGAATTTAATCAAATCTTAAATCCTGATCAATACTCAAGTACGTTCACCAGGCTTCTCTACCCAGTAACAAGGCACCCTGTGTGTCACAGAGGGGTACCTTGAAGATTACGTAGTACTTGCTAAACTTTTAAAGGTCTACTAAAGAAATAGCAAGTGCTAGTGACTGTTTTTCAAAAAAACCTAGAATGTTCTGAGCTTATTCTTGTGTAAGAAGGTGTTACTTGTCTAAAATGAAAATGCTTCATGTTTGTTCAAATTCTTGTTTCCACATATCACTATTGCATAGTCTTCTGTAGCAATATGAGGGGCCCTTTCCTTTTTTTAACGAAACTCTTATAACCTTTGCCTAAATAAGCAAATGGCTGCATCTGCATAGCTAGGACAAAACACAACAAAGTCAACTTACACAGCCTTAGGAAAATAAAACCGAAGTTTAAGGAAAGTAAAATAGATTAAGGTGCCGAAGATTTCAAAGTTAACTCGGAGGGATGCTCCAAAGTATCGTAATGCTGCCCTCTTAAGGGCAAAGAAAGCGAGGAGCTGGAGCACCTGTCTTGCTCAGAGGCCTACAACCTCTGTGCCACAGCTAAGATTTATTTGAGGTATTTTGACACGGTTCTCGTGCCTTTATGTATGTTACTGCACTCTGTTACGTACCATTCGCCCTCCGGGGCATGTTAGTACACCCTTGAGCTCTAAAACTACACGGTGGTAGGCACCTCTTCCATGTGGAAAGCAGGCACGAGGCACGATGAAAACCAAAATGCCCCTCTGCACATCTATAAAAGGCTTTGACACATCAGATCTCGCACGGCAGACATGTTTCCTGCAGGCTGCTAAACGCCAGGGCGCAGAGTGCGGGCAGCACCCGCTGCCCTGTCCTGCCCGCTCCAAAATTCCCCTGCTAGGACAGGATTTACAGTTTTTTCCAAATGGATTATTACCACGTATTTACGATATAAAACTAATTACTGTGATGCATAAATTAACCATGGGGAAACCTACAATATTATCAGTTAGGACCTGGTAGCCCAAAAGGTCCACCTCAGTTATGCAGACATTTCTGCGTGGCTCATGGTGCTGTCAAATTGGAAAGACAGAGCTGGAAAAGTAATCTGAAAGGATGCTGTTAACACATTAAGGTAGTTCAGGTGTTACAGAGGAGTTCAAATAAAGGCAGCTCCTTTCTGAGAAAGGCCCGAGAGTGGGATGTCAGTATGTTTAAAGGATTCATCTGAAAGAAGAAACTGAGAGACAAACCAACACTTTTAAGACAAAAGAAATAAAATTTGCGGGTTGTGTGCTGGAAGTAAACTGCCAAGACTTTCCCGTTATCAGGTTTGTGCTGTGAATACTGACGATGAAGACTATATTCTCTCATTTATCTTCTCTTTTCCCAGAATTGAAAACCAGTTCTCTTCATCAACATTTTCTATATTTCTTGTTGTCATACTTCTAATTTAATCTTCAGCTTCACGTACCTGAAACTTAACACGCTGAATCTCTCCATTGGCAAGTACTGTTCCTCACACAAAGTGGTTTAAGATTAAATAAGATTAGTACTTTTGTGTTGTAAATTCCAAGATAGCTTGTCATTACTGCCAATATAATTGTGTAGCATTCACAAAATCTGGATGTTCAAGATTACATTCAGTTGACAGTGAATACAGCGCCCAGATAGCTGGACTAGATGATCTTTGAAAGTCACTTCCAACCCAAACCAATCTATGATTCTATCAATGAATATATGATTTTTTAATATCAGTCCAGATGTTTCAACACTAAAGTTGTTTCTGTGGTGAGTTTTCACATAACATGTTTTACAGGCATAGCAAGCAAGGTTATAAATTTAAAACTCCATAATTTAAACACAATTTTGGAAGCTACGTGAGTCCTTGGGGGGGGGGGGGGGAA
>JAVKLA010000014.1:22469071-22549263 GCA_034782735.1 Sagittarius serpentarius | reverse complement strand
AGCCCTCTTGGCCCTTCCCGAGCGGAACTACTGTAATGTGCTGTGCCGTCCCGCCCTTGGCAATTTTTTTTTTTTTCGGACTGGCACATTTTAAGCTCCCTGATAACGTTTCACTGTCCTTCTTTGTTGATGTCAGGACTTTGCCACGGAGCTAACTTGTGTCATGGGTGCTCATGGTGTGTGTCGTCCTCCCCCCCCCCCCCCTTTTATTTGCCTCCTTTCACCTACAGTCCATTTTGCTCTGTACGAGACTCCTACGCTAATTGCAAGATGCTTTGGAATTTGGGATAGAAGCAAATCTTTATGAGGTGTTGCATTTATAAATAGGCATGGCTCAGTGTGTCCTGTGTTGAAAAACTGCATTGCTTCCTTTAGCTGTGAGTGACTTTCTGTAGAGAGGCATCTTTCTTACAAAAGAGGGTTCAGTAGTAGCAAGTGGTAAACAGTATGTGCTCTTAAGTTCCTGCTGGAAACTCTAGGCTTACCTTCCATGTTCTTTCTGTTAATGCCACACATGTTACATCTTACACAGGCACATTCTTCCTGATAAGAATTTTGTCCAGTAAAGGCAAACATTAGACAACTGATAAGTAGAAGAGTGTAAAAAAATAAAAAGAAAAAGAATGAACAAAATAGAGAAAAAAAATGAAAACTTCACTATAGTTGGTTCACTCTTCACCTTCTCACAGCACACACTCATGCATACTCATTGCATGCCTCTTTGTCTATTGGAAATAAAAAATGCTTTAAAAGGCTGACAGGCACAGCTGAAGATGCAGTTAGTTCTTACACTTTCAGTGTTGGCCTTCATCTTAGGCTTTCTCAGACATTATTCATAGTCATTCCAAGAGTGGCTTTTGTAATTAAAAAAAAGGCCAGGGAACAGCTTTAATGAAAGAACCATGAGAAAGGGAGCTATTACTATTCTTGGATGGGCCTTAAGGACCTGACAGCATCTATGTAGATCTTGTACAACTTTACCAGCACATTACATTAATAAATCACTGACTGTTGTACCTGGCTTTAACAGTGTTCTTGCTGAACTTAGAAACAGTAAAAATTTACTTAGTAGTTGCCTGTTTCCTTCAAAATACATTCCTTTGAGAACTTTTAAAATGTCCCCTAAGGGTGGTTGTTTATTGGTTTGGAAGCCGCTTATTGAGTCTTGGTAACCGTGACATTTAAAATTAAAAAAAAACAAAACAAGATGGGGGAGGGGGAAGTAGTGACTAGTCTTAAGTGCTTACCACCTTGGTTTCCCAAAAGTCTTGAAGCACAGGGGCAGTGAGGTAGAACGCTGTAAACTTGGTTATGCTGAACACGCTGCATCCGACCGAACTGTTGTGTGAGCATCTTGAGCTGTTTTCCAGCCATGACAGAAATAGCCTTGGGCACTGTTTCCCAGTAGTGGAGGCAGTGGGGCAGGGCCCCTAGCTCCCTGGTTTCATTTCGCTTAGGAGGCACTAACACTTGCATCTTGCCACTTTCTGGGGAAGCAGTATCTATGCTTTCACTTAATCAGTACAGTTAACGCATATATTTTTTCATTTGTAGCTAATATATGATAGTTTTGCCCAGTATCTGGTAACGGAGAAGGGATATGACAAAGACTTGCTGACTCTAGCTCCAGACAGCTTAGACTTCTGGTGAGTACGTTGAAAATAACAGAAACCTTCTTCATAACTTCCTTTATGCTGTAACTTTTACAGAGCTTGGAAAGCAGCTTCTCTTATTAGGTAGTTCTTGTTATGATTGTCAAGCCCAATAGATAAATCCAAAATTACAGTTTTAAATACTTGTTTGAACAAGTGTTTGTCATGAGATCCTTCTAACGTGGTATTTTGAAGAGAGAACTGAGCATCCAGGCTTGCTTTGTGCTTCTAGCTGTCTAGACGCAAGTCTTTTAGTCTGTCTTACTCTCAATTTATATCTCCTTTGTCTTCTACCTTCAATTGAAATCCAGTAACCATCAGGATTTAGTCATTTTTATCTTGACAGATGTGGATTTGTTTGTGTAAAGCAGAATAATCCCAACAGCCTTCTGAGGAGCTGAAGAAAGGTGACGTGCCAGGAGGTAGCCCTTGGGTGGCACGTCAGGCACAAAGCTGCGTTGTGAAAAACTGAAATGAAAGCTCGTGCTCTGAGCATAGTGGTCTCTGGGCAGGAGCTTGAATGGGAATCTCTGGTCTTCCAGCTTTAATAAGTTGGCCCTATCTACGCCATGGGGGTAGGGGCTTGAAGGCCTGGTAATCACTAAATTTTTTAGGAGAAACATAGGTGGGGTTTTTTTAAGTAATGCATGCATTATTGTGTAATGGTTTTAATCAGCTGTTTTTACAAGTCAGTATTTGACTGGGCAGTTTCCAACAAGATCAATTTCAGCTTTCATGAGACAAGCAATGTAGCTGTATTTCTCATATTTTGAGGCCTCTGATGCATGAAAACCTTTGTTAAGATCTAGATACCTCGGCCTAGGTCCCTTATTGGAGCTGGAGGTTCATTAACATGGACCTACAAGCCAACAGTGCTGGTAGCTGTGTGTCGGTGCTACTCACCCAGGCGTCATTTGTGAAAGGCTGGGGTCTGCTTGCTGCCTTCATGGCATGTCTTCTTTCCTTTGGGTACCTTGTAACAGAGGATGAAGGTGCCATTACTTTTTCAGTCTCATTTATTCATTGTTATTCTAGCCACTGAACTCTAAATTAATTGCATTTATGTTTGCTTAGGTTGTTTGAAAAATTATCTGAAAGGTACAGATTTACTAGGAGACTTAGGAACTCCTGTTGAGTGTCTGTCCTATGCTGTCAACTCTTCACCTTGTTAGTGCTGGCTAGCGTGGCAAAGCTTCTGCTTCACATGTTCTTTGGATAATGAGTTGCCTTATTTAGAATGATGTTCTACCCCTCTCTCCCTTAATAACTGCTGTTATGCTTCTAGTAATAACAAGTAGGGGAGTTGCCACCAAGAAAAAATATGTTTCTTTAATAGAAGTGGCATAAATATCACATTTCTTAGTTGTATATGTTTGGACCTTAATCCTCCAACCTTATCTATATGAACAGTCACTGCACTCACTGAACAATGGAACTGGATTTATTTAGTAGGAATCTGCTATGTAAGTGAAATCCAGTCCTCATTGTAGTAATATGTATTTGAATATATGGAGCATTGTTCAAACATGGAAGTATTTGAAGGGTTGTGACTTTGTTGGTTTTGTGTAGCATCATTGTATAGCTTCTGTAACTGCATTTTGCTGATATATAACAAGACATTCCTCTGAAAGTATTCATTGTTTGTTTCTTCCTTAAAATTAAAATTATTCTTAGTTGCAAAGGCTTGGTGTTGGACATTGAAGAAGGAAACTTCCTGAAACTTGCAGAAGATGGAACAGTTTTAAGGTAATATTGACAATAAGTTTATACTGTTAAATGAACACCAAAATTTTATCCTCTTTCTGAAAGCCATCTCTGTTTTATTAAATATTTAAAATACTAATTTCAGCATGCATTCATTTATTAGATGTAAAAGTTTAAATACTCTTTGGTAATGTGGTGCTCAGTTTCTCTTAATGTTACGCATGCAGTCTTTTCGTAATATTTCCATGTTAGCTGCAAGTAAAGAATATCTAATTTTTAATAAACATCTAAGACTCTGAGGGCATACTGATCTTAAAAGTAAATCCACTTTTTCAGTGTACTCTTTGTCCGGTTCTGCTAAGATCCAGGGTAAGGTTTTTCTTTGGATTGTGAGTAACCTGACTCCGAGTCAGTGCTAATGACTAATGCTAATGATGGGAGCACTCTTATCTTTCTGCCATACACGTTCAAAATTCTGCAGGCTTACAACATATAATTTAAACAGCATGAGGTAAATTAAACACAGAAAGTGACACATTTGCTTTCAAAATTCTTTTTTTCCTCTTAAAAGCTATATTTTGCCTTCAGTCATCGTTTCAGCACATCCTTAGTTCCTCTTTGACTCCTTTTTTTTTTTTTTTAAACATAGAAGACTGCGATTTTGAATCATATATCTGAGAAGTAGATATATCTGAAGTATATCAATCCCAGTCCCAGTTCCTACTTTTTTTTTTTTTTTTTTCAAAAATGAAAATTTGTGTGATTTAGTATGCAAGATAGACTCTACCTTTTTTTCTGATAGCATGTGGGAGAAGGAGCTTGAAGATGCTAGGAAAAACCAGATGTCATTGAAAAAAGGGAAGAAATACCTGTGAGTCTCTGCTGTGTATCCCAAAATTCATTTAGTACTATGAATTTCAGAGTACTAAATGCAGAATTCAGGACTAAAGGGTATACCATATTAAAGGGAAGAGTAGTACAGGATTACTTCTCCTAGCATTGCCTGCATTTGCTTCGAAATTGGAGTCTGTGCATTCTGTTGGGGCCCAATTTGGTGGTCAAGCTAGTTGTTTTTTAATTCCTAAAAAGGCTTGTGCGTACTTCTGTATTACACAGCTGCTTGTAGGGCTCAAACTACCAATTTTCCATAGTTCTGCCTTGGGTTCTGTGACTGTTACTGGGCTTCAGAATGATGTATAGGCTTTCCGCACTGTGTTTTATTGTGCAGTGTATATTGATATATACAAGTATAGCGAGTATCCTCACACAATTGAGAACATTCAAGCAACACAGAGTGATTGTGTTAGCAGGTGAGGCACAGTAGCCGTGCTCCCAGCCAACCAAACCTCTGTGTAGTAAGGCTTTTATTGAGGACTGTAATGTATATGATAAAAGCTTAGGTCCTGGGAAACTTCTAAGTTACAGAGTTACTTTTGATCAATTTGATGCAATTTGCATGCACCTCAGTATTCAGTTGCGATGGATTACTTTGCAGAGGGAGTAGTTTGGCTGTTTTCAACCTTTTTTCTTTTTTCTCCTTTTTTTTTTTTTTTTTTTTTTGTAATAAATAACTTAATGCACAAATAGGGCAAGCCATGGTACAAAGAGCATGACATCCGAAGAGATCCTGGAGACATACGGAAGGAGGGAGTGGAAGCATTTTAATACAGTCAGTGGAATGGTTTCCCGCTCAGGTAGCTATACCTTAGCATGTCCTCTTCTTTGAAATTGCTCTGGTCCCTTCAGTGCCTCATACTGTTAGTTCTTACCACAATATTTAAAAATACTTGAGCTGAGAATTACTGGAATAGGTAAATGTTTTGGGGGAGAGTTGGTTTTTTGGTTTTTCAACTTCTAATACTAGAGTTATGTCACCAATGATGAGACAAACGAGCGTCATTACAGGCATGTTTTGGTTATAGAGATGGGCACATTGTTCCTTGATGAAGTAGACTGAGATTACCAGCCTACCTCATTTAGGATATATTTGACAAATCCTAAATTTTTCTTAATTGTTGGCTCATTACTGTCAGTGCTGTTACTGGAGGCCTAGGTGCAGGTGCAAAGAACAGAGCAGGTCTGGAAACAAAATTCTCTTCCTGCAATTGAAGTTTCTTGGTTTTAAGATGGGAGTCACTTTGAAGGCGCTGTGGCTAGGTTTGTGTTCTTGCTGTGTGCTTCCTCTCCATTTTACTTTGATCTTGGCAATTGTGAGTAATACACATAAAGTGCTCAGTTAAGTTGCGTCGTGCTATGTAACGGGGCTATTTTCCTTGAGATTTTGCTGACATAAACTTGTTTGTGATGCTTATTCTAAACTGCAGGTAATCTGTTGCAAGAGGGTAGTAAGAGAAACGTTTCCTCTGGTCATATAGCAAATGTGCCTTTCTTATTCATTGGAAAGTGCCCTTGGTCTCTCTTGTGAATGTTGATCCCTTTTTCGCTGATTTGTTCTTTAATATGCCTAAGATACAGCCCAGAGAAGATCATGAATACAAGAAAAATCACTGGTTAAGTTATTTCACTCCTAGGAAAGAGCTGTCAGTCACCCTCCTGATATATTTCTGTTTTGGGGGCTCATGTAATAATGTGGGCATGTTTCCCCTTGGGCTAAGGTGCTGTCAGCAGCATGTGTGTGTGTAAAGGACAAAACTATGTGTAAGACCTGTCCAGATGTTTCTGAAACTTCTCAAACCCTTTCTTTGTGTTTCCACTGCTAGGGAAATAGATATTTTGGAAGAGTTGAATGATACTGTCCTGACTCTTAAAACTCGTGGTTCTGCCCCATCTCTTCCACCTTAACTTTTAGAACCTTAAAGTGTATTTTTAAAATCTCACTGCCTTGATATAGGTGAACAACTTCCAGTTGCCAATTATGAGAATCAGAAGTGGGAATAAAGGCTAACAAAGATTAGGAAGCAGATAATGCTTATTACCAGTGAGATCCAAATAGGAGCTTATATTATTATTTAAATGTATTTTTTTAATTTGTGATTAAAGCATACAATACGGCTTAAAAAAAAAGTAGAATTTTTGTTTATTATTTTTTCCAGCTAAATACTATTTGTATGATAATTATTTTGACCTGCCAGGAGCTCTCTTGTGTGCAAGGGTTGTGGACAGCTTAGATCAGGTAAGAACTGGATTGTTTGAAACTAAGTATTGCATTATCTTTCTCTTCCCCCACTACGCTTCTTGCATGCATTATTAAATGCATATGAATAGTGTATTGAACAACATCAAGGTCTTTAGTTTTTTTCTTGTTTGGAATTTTTCATGTTGGACTTAGTGTATTACAATTGTCTCCAAAGATAATTGTGAGCTACATGGCATGTTCAAAAGAAATGTACTTCCACCAGAGGGCACAAATAACTAGGATACGAGTAGAAATACACTGTTTTCTCAAGTTTATTTTGTGATATGCAGAATATAGTTCTTAACATCTCCTTTAATTATACCTGATGATGCTTGAATTAAATCTAATGTAAGTCTTCTGAATAACATGGTTTGCTAATTTGCAAGGTGTTGATGAGTTGGAAGCTTAATTCCATCCTTTTTTAAATTTGTTTTTGTCTTAAATATATTGATCTTTGCACACAGATGTAAATACACTTCTAGAGTAGCATCCTTTTTTTTTCTCTGCTAAACAATAAGTTAAATTCTCAAGGCAGAAAATACAATTGCTTGAACTTTTTTCAGTGCTTTTTAGATAGATAGAATGTCCTAAATCCTACCTTTGAAGTTTGTTACTAGTTGATTTGGTTGTGTTAAAGAAGGCTTGAGTCTTTAATTTGTGTGCAGCTGTGGGTAGGAGAGGGTTCTTCTCATACAGTCAGTATATTGGTGTCAAAAGAGTACCAATGTAATCTTTTGGCTAAAGGTACCAAAGTGCTGCAGCACTGAAAATTGCCAATGCTAAACTTTGTCTGCAGAGCAAAATTCCGAGCTGTGAGATGGGTATCTGGGATCCCTTTGGGTATCAGCTGACTTGATGCTTTAGCCTCCACTCCAAAATAGCATGCTGAGTAAATTGGTGGCTAAGACCAAGTGCTGCATGCAGAGTTACCTAAAGCTAGATTATCAGGAAGCACTGAGGACAGGTGCACCGTAAGACTCCTAATTTTGTGATTAATCTCCTTCCTCTAAATTGTTCACAGCTTACAACCCTGCCTCAGATGTAACACCTGTATTGTATTACTTTATTTTATAGTTAATTTAGACTTGGCACAAATCACCTACTTACTGAGAGAGAAAGTATGTCATAGCATGTGTGTAATAGGATTTCACATTCAGTTACTAGCTCACAAGCTGGAGCACTGACCCTGGATCAGGGCTGTCTTCAGCCAGAGAGAATTAAACCTGTGCCATTTCTCCAGAGAGCCACCAGAAGTGGGTCCTGCACCCTCTTTATCAGCAGTTCTTGAATATTTTGCTGGATGTTGGCCCAGTTTCAACAGGAGGGCTACAGTAATTCCCTGGAAGGTTAGCATCAGCCGGGTGAGAACGATCCAAGGCAGGAAGTGGTAGGCCTCTCCAGCACTCATGCCCGCAAAAGGCGGCATCCTGAGGGTTAGAAACTATCACATTTTCTTCTTCCACATTTCTAAAAGGAAATAGAGGCTTCTGTTTCCTGTTCTGGGAGCCTGTTTAGTAAGGGCTATTTTCTTACATTTCCAGATAACATTCTAGGATCAGGAAAGGTTTCTACTGGAAACAGATGGGAGAACTGCTAGGTTTGGATTCAGAGTGGGTTTAGACACGAGTTGGATGCTGGGCTGCTCTACGCTGTTAAAAATGAATCTGCTTTTGCACTGTCCAGAGCCAGAACTCTTACATGTTTTCAGACAAAGCAGAGAGGAGCTTCTTGGTGTTTTGGATCTTCACATTGAAGAGCTACACAAAATGCTGCTTTGTCTGATAGTTCAGCTAATGAAATCACATTTGATAATCGCACCAAAATCATGGTGGATGTGGACTACATGGGCATGCACATAGTTTTCTCTTTGTTTTCTGGGAATCTGTTTTCTTTTAAGTCTCATGTGCAACAGCTGTAGATTTGCAGGGAATTAGTTTGACAGTTATTTTAGCCTTCTCTGAGGTCAAATGTTTTGAAGGAAGTGTACCCACTTTTAAACTAGTATCTATCTGTCCTCAAAACCAGCGCTCTGAGGAACTGGTAGCTCATTGCACTGATTTTTGAAAAGAAACAAATTAAAAAAAAAAAAAACAACCCAAACCTAAGGAGCAAGTCATTCACGTGGAGTGTGAGTGGAGCGGACGGTTGAATTTGTCTGTCTCAAGGTTGATGCTAGTGTAGGCTAGTGCCATCACCACTGGACAGACAGGTGCTCCCCAGCATCTCCTGAACATGGCTTTGAATAATGACCTTGGTTAGCAGCTAAATGAAGTTTGACATATATGAAACCTTTTCTCTTTATTAGTTTTTTTATGTATTTCTGTGGCAGTTTGCTATAGGAATGGATTAAAAAAAATCTGAAAGCCACAGCATTGTACCTTCCCTGCTCTTGACCTGTAGAGCTGCTAGATGATAAGCAGACTGCCATAGTGCTCGTCAGTCATGCGCAAAAGGCCTTGCTTGTGTGACTTGCTAGTTGAGAAATTAAGGGTGCACCGTTCCTCTGGAAGCCTCCATGGCAGATTAGGCCTGAAGTAGCAGTTTACTTCAGTACATATAAACTACATGGTTTTGGTTGGCAATGTTAAAGGTGGTTTGGTTTTTGGTTGGGTTTTTTTGTTGGTTTTTTTTTAGTTTCTGAATGTTTCCCTGTCTAGAAAAATGCTGTATGCTTCCAAAATGGTTCCTTATTCAGGTATCGGTGCAGTGGTCAGGACACAGAGGGCAGCAATGCTGTGAAATCTGTTAACAGTTGCCTTGACATTTATCCTAATGTGGGTGTGGAAAGCCTGTAACAACGCTACAAAGGTACTTTCCGTGGTGTACAAACTCAAAGAGACTGTACTACCTGCTTTACTGCTGCCGGATTACCTTGTAACTCCAAGCAGCTCTGACAGGCTCCCTAGCTAATCCTCTGCTCTGTAATATTGGCTGGCTGCATAATTGCGTCTGTTGAATTCAGCATTCCTAAAACTAGTGAAGTTTGAGAGCGCTGCGGTGCTCAGCTGGTTGAGAAGCTTTTTCTCTCCCTTGGTGAGATGCTGAAAGGGTGGTTGAGGTCAGCTGGAGCTCCTCTGTGCCTGGGCAGCTTTCTAGGAACAGCGAGAGAGTCTTCACAAGCACCGATCGCCTTCCCCTCTCCTTCTGCCAGAGCTGGGGTTTGGCAGTTTTCAGAGTACAATGCAGTGCAGCACAGTGCCGCCCAGCCTGGCTTGTGGACGGATGTTTTATACGGTGTTTGGGTGGAGTTGTTGGCAGAAGGGCATTACCTCTAAATTACAGCAAAGGGGTTTGCCAGTTCTGAGGGTGGAAGGTGATATGAGTGTCAGGCTGTAGATAATGTCAACCCGCTAATTAAGTTCAGCTCTAGGCACTTCTTTTTCCCAAATGTCAGTGGGATGGCTCATTTAGTAAGTTGCTCTTCTGTCTAATGCCCCCCTTTGCTGTAATGTTTTAGAGTTCCTCACAAATGTGAATTCTTTCTCCTTTCCTCCCACCACCCCCACTGTAACCTTCTGAAGTAGGGAGATAACTGATCTGTGGTTACCCAAAGTTAACCTGGGTTCTCCTGAGTCCTGATGTCCTGAATCCTGCTGTCTGAGACTGTTTTACTTCAAATACTTTTGTTTATTAATGGCATTCCTGTCACTGTTTCAATATGAAAGCTCGAAATAGCTGTTACGTGCTATAATGACTGGGTTCCTTTTGACACTTACAGCATGACGGTCAGAAAAAATACGACTTCTGGAAGGACATGGTGGCTGCTATCCAGCATAATTATAAAATATCAGCTTTTAAAGGTAAGTGGATTCACTGAAAACTTACTATAATAGCTGAAAATATTACATGTGCTTGCCAGAGCAAATACATTTTAAGTACACTGTAGGCTACTCAACGCAGCTTTTACTTTTCAAGCTTACAAATAGTTGTATAGTAGACACATGCTTATCCTGGAATACAACATCGTTATTATTAGTATTTCTATTTCGCTTAGCTAGAACTGTTTTGCTATATTTAATAACACTTGTGAAGTGCTACTTCATTGAACTTAGAGGAAAAATGGTTTCTTACCATGATTGGTGTGGTGATGTGGACATCCTTGAACTGTGTTTTGATTCTATTCCTTACTTTCTTGTAATCATAAATAAAATTAGAAGTGCACTGGGGAAAAAAACCCTAAAGTGCTAACTAATATTTGCTAATTTTCTTTAGCACTGTAGTTTTGATTAGAATTCCTCATGTAGTATTGACACAATAGTGAGGAGATTGTTATTTTCTTATAAACTTACTAAACATTGCAGAGGAATTTATTTATTTTTTTTAATAACAGCCTTCTTCCACCCAAAGCCAACCTTATAATATTGTAATATAAATTAGAGTTGGAAAACATCTTGGATACCCTTCACCTAGAAATTATTTTCCTTCTTTCACAGACTCGGCTTCCGAGTTTCTATTAGGCATAAAGTAGTAAGTTGATAATAAAGGCGAACCACCTTGTGTGTGCACACAGTTAATTGAAATTATTTTTAACCATGTTTTTTTGTAAAAATATATGCATCTCAGAATTCTGTATCATTTTGCTGACAGTGTTTTCCGATGGTTTCCTCTGTTAATGCAGCATTCATTAGGCACAGGTGTAGTTTGAACCCTCTTAAAACATACCTTTTGTTCACCAGAGCTGTACTACTTGCTGTGTTCCTTTCCAATGTAATTGACAAAATTGTCTCAGAGAGGTTCCAAACAAAAACAGAAGTTGATGTCAGGAGGCATACTGTAAAAGAAGGCAAGATACTGCTAAGATGTTTTGTTGTTGTTACTGTGTTTCCATCAGAGCTTAGAGTGTGACTGGTAGTTACGATTTCCTCTAGGAACTCATTCAGGCATGAAATAAATGTATCCTTTGTTTTCTGCTGATATTAAACCAATCATAACCAACTGTAGCTGGTTTTTTACCGCTTTTGTTAATTCTTTTTTCAAATAATGAAAGCTCTTTGTTTTAAAAGGTGTGGATCGTGCAGCATTTGCCAAAAAATATTTCCAAAGAACACTTTTAAAAATTTTGATCAAACAAAAGTTAAAGACTGATCTTTGAACTCATAAATAATTGCTCAGTTCTATTTATATGTGAGTGTCTGCTTGTGTGTACATGTGTATGTTTATGCATATACCTACCTCTCAGGTACCTGTTTATATATGTAAGCATGGAATCTGCATACAAACAGATGTGGGGTATGACTTAATCGTTTCTAACTCCTTTCAGAATTGGTACCTAACTTAATAAACCTCATTCTCTGTTGTAAAAATCATAAGGCCTATGCACAACAGTGTTGAAAATGTAAGAAAACATAGTGACTGATAGGCATGAGCTATTTTGGATAAAGCTTTGTAAAATCAGAAGTGAAACAATGCAGATTGTATACACTACTTAAATATTTTAATACATGGAAGTGCTACACTCTGTCATGTATCACTTTGAAAGGCTTCACAGTGGTCTTTTTTTCCTTTTAATAGCATGGTCCAGTAGATAAAGCACTGAACAGGGAGTCAAAAGGACCAGAGATAATTTCTTCCTGTATCACTTACCTGCGATAGTCCCATGGAGTATCTCTTTTTGCTTCAGGTCCCTCTCTGAAGTGAGAATAATAGTACTAATCTTCTGTCACGAGTTTGTGCCAAAGAGATTTTTAATTTTTTTTTTTCTCAGTTGCAAGCTTAACGTAACTTCCTGAGGAAACTCCTAAACTGGGCTCCAGCCCAACATCTACATACCAGGAAGCCCCACTGTCTTTCTTAGCCCAGAGCCTGGCCTGAAAACCACAGCCTCTTGCCTTAATTCCATTCCTTTGATGTCTTGTAGAGGCTTTAACCCTTTAGAGAAAAGCAGTGCTCATTAACAGTTAGTCAAGGTAAAATTTCAAAAGGAAACTTAGTGGTCAGTTGAGGAGACGCGAAGTTCTCAAGTCGAAATGCCATCTTAGTAGTGCTATTGTCAGTGACGGAGCAGAACGACTGACTGGTTTTTTAAAATCTATTAAGTATTTGCAGTTCACTTCAGTTTGTTGTCAGTATGCCCTTGTTTCTCTATGTCCCTTCTCTTTTTTGCATTTCTTTGATCATAATCAAGTGTCAGGTAGATTTTGCTTTTCATTGTCTTAGCTATGGTAATTGCCTCAGATAATCACCGTATGATATTTTTTTTGGATGGCTCTTTCAGATAGGCATGATTGTCCTGACTCAACTTAATGAAGGGTGTTAACCCACTCTGCTGCTTGTAAAGAAGTGAAGAACTGAGGCTTGCAGAGGGAAAGTAAGCGGGTTCCAAAATACTTTTGTGTTATTCAGACCTTCTGTTGTGAAGAATAACTCAAAAAAAATGGGAGAACTTGTTAAACAATACTATCAGAAAAGCATGACGTCAGGTGGCAATGAACACAGATACTCATATTTTCAAAATGGTCATTTCTTACCTAATAATACCTGCAAGAATGCCCTCTGCAATTGATATCCAACTTGAGCATGCAATTTACTTGAGAATCCTTTTTGTAAATCTTCAACTTATTATGGGAATATTTTGCAACTTTAAGGTGATTAGCATTACTATGTATGTGTCTCATTTAGTGTATGTTCTATAGACATTAGTAAAGAGCAATTTTAGAGGAAATGTCATGTAGCAGTGTATTGTACAGTATATAAATATGTGGACAGAGGTCCACAATGCGTTACGGAAACAAAATCTGGTCTTCAGAGGCGTAATGAGGGCTTGAAGCACCATATAATTATTTCCATATGAAAAACTTAAGATTTGGTGATGTTTTTGACAGAAAAATCAATATTTTTTGTAGGAGGAAGTTGTCTAATATAATTTCTTAGAGCAGAATTTTGTAAACTTTCTTCTCTTAAAGGCTGCTTTCTTTCTCTTGCATGACTGTCTGTCCCTATAATTTCCCTGACATTTCTGAAAACCATAGCACCTATGGTTATATAGCGAAAATGATATATTTGTAATATTTTCAATCAGTTTGTAAGATTATATTTAATTTTGGAAGTAGAAAGTTCATGGCTAATGTGGCAGCAGAGACTTCGTAAATTGCCCATAAAAAGGCTTGATGGATCTGCTCTCAGGTTTCAAGGGTGCAGCTGAGAAATTTGCCACTGACCATCTTTTACAACAAGGAAAGTTATCAGAGAAAGTGCTAGACTTAAAACCTATTTTTTAATAACTTGCATTTTGTCTTTTTATATGATTGATCAGTATTCTGAAGTGGCATGCTGATACATGGGAAGTGTTATTTTGGGGAGGAAAACTTCGGATCTTTCTAAACTACTTCATCCTCTCCCCAAAAACATGCGCACATACACACACACGCAGAGGTTTTTGATCACAAGTTCATGGTACTACCCTGTTGTCTTGACAGAAGATAATGAATCTAGATGTCTGTGATATGTGTGTTCTCTTTTATATGCAACTATAAATACAACACACAAAAAGCAACAATGCTTTTCTGGCCAAAAAGAAAGAATCCTCAAAAAAATTCTGCAAAACTTCAGAAATTCCTAATGTTGATGTAGTCCAGTGATGAGAGATCCTTATTTGTCTTAATTGTGAAAACTGCAACAAAGATAGAAGCAAGTAAATTCGTTATACTTCTCTACTGGGCTTTCCAGCTAAATACAGAAGGGATTATTTGGGTGTTTCGTGTGTTTGACTGCTTAAGGCTCCAGAAATTTTGGTAGTTCTTTGGAAGTGAGTTTTGTACTGTACATGCTCTTACGTTTTCATTTTAACCTCATATTGGTTTTTCTTCCTCTAATGCCCATGATGCGGAAGAGAGATGGTTTCTGGAAGAGCTTTATCTTTAGGTAGGTTGCTGATCTTCATGTGGAGAAAATATTAAAAAACAAACCTAAAAAATCTTACAGACCTTCTCAAGGTGCCCTCTAAATTGAGAATCGAAAGCTAAAAATCAAGGTATAAGTTGTGCTTGTGCCACAATTTGGTGTGTCATCTCTAGCTTTTCAATGTTAAGAGTTGCTTACTTAATGTCTGAACGATTATGAAAAGCTTTCAAAAAGACGGGCATGAGGTACTAAGCTATAGACTTATTTGAACTCCTGTGTGTTCATTCAAGGAACAAAGATGTTAAAGGACAAAACCTGATTTAAAGTGGATGGACAACAAGGATTAGCGAACTATGCTTTTAAGAATACTGTCTAGGTAGGCCTAGTTTCTTGTGCAGAGACTAGTTAATTGGAATCACAGGATGATAATATACTGCTGAGCACCAAGCACCTCCAGCAATTTTAAACGTGTGCTTTGGCGTGCATTTCATATGTAAAGCAATTAACCAGAAACTTTACAACTACTGAGCAGTATTTTCCAGCTCCAGTACCCAGTCCCTCTATTTGTTTCCGAAACAAAAGTACCAGATTGGTTAAATATATGGGCAGCAGCACATGCTATGTTTAAATACTGTAAAGCGCTGTTGAACTAATGGAAGTGACTGCCCAGGAAAACATTTTTAGTGTGAAAAAGAGATAATACTCAGGAGGTCTGTAATTAATATTTGGCCCAAAACAGGAAGGTAGAAAAGTAAGGACAGACAATTTGGACTCAAGTGTCTTGAGTTTTATTTTGACTTGAAAGAAAAGTGTCGCGGGATTGCTACTTATGAATTGTGGTCCTGTCCACTCTATTATTTCCACGCCAACATTTGTGCAGTGTTTATAATAGTAGTACCAATTTGCTTGCCTAGGTCTACTTGGCTGCTAAAATAAGCAGATCTCATGTTACACTCTCTATTTAAGCATTCATTATTTTACCGAAGTGTAGCCTAAACCACAGGGTTACGTATCCAGCAGCGCTTAATAAAAAGAGAAGAAAACAATTCTGCAAATTTACTTTCTTGGTAGCTCTTTACAGTTTCTAAAACACCATATAGTTTTGCTAATGATGGATCCACCTAAAGGTATCCTCGCTTTTTTTTTTTTTTTTTTTTTTATTAATCCCAATGTGTGATCAGGTACTTGGGAAATTGCTGGTTTCAAATGTACACAACGTAACAAGCCTCAGGTTCTGCTTTCATGAAGAAATGGTAATATCACAAAACTTCTAAACATAGGCCTACATACTTTTAATGCAAGTGATTAAAAAGTTCTGTTTTAAAAAATGAAGCTAAAAATACTTCTTTAAGAGTTCGTAAGGTTTTGGTGTATATGATACTTCTAAAACACATGGATGGTAACTGTCATTGGAAGAAATGTGTGACCAAACTATTATGGTTTTGTAATTTATAAGCACTAATTTTACTAAGCTAGGTTACTTTATACCATTAACTTTTCATAGTGCCATAACAGATTAATGTAATGTCTAATGTTTGTGAGACATGAGTGTATGTAGGTATGGTAAATATGATGTCTACTGACTAATTACTGTCATCACCTGATAAATTTACCATGTAAGTAAAATATATACCCCAGACTGTTGTGTTTTAAAGGAATGAACTGTTCAGGGAAAATTAGTGCAAAGATTGTCTCCCATTTTGGGGTGGTAAAGCTGTTCTGATTTTGTTAGTGTCTGCATGCTTGTGAAGGTACATTCTTAATGTTCAGCCTTGGTAATAGTTTGTTTACAGTACTCTGAATATTGTAGTTTTACAGAATGTTAAGAGCTTAACAAATATTGAACTAGTTTGTTGCTGCAGATTACAAGATGTGCATTAAACAAAGCTAAGTGGATTTCTAGGCTTCAAATCTGGTTGCTTTTTCATATTTCTTAGATCTTCAGTAGCAGATAATAATTTGTAAATCTGCCTTTATCCAAGGTAGTTATGCATTAATAAGAAAAGTGGAACTAAATTAAAACTGTGACATGGTATGCACTGTATTAGACTTGTTTTCTTGACTCCTGTTTGATAGTTTAAAGATGAAGCTGACAGATAGCAGAATGTTCCTGAAGTATATAGTCCAGCTGTTGTGATGACTCTGGTGTATCTGAGACCGTTTACTTTTAATAATACCATTGGTTAATTCAAGTATAGTGAAGTATGATCTAGTGTCCTGGAATGGCTACTTTATGAGAAGTGATAGTTAGAAATTCTGGGTTTCCTTTTTAAAAAAAAAAAAGAGGCAGGCTGGCGCATTATATTAATTCATAAAATTTTAATGTTGCATTCAGTCAGACAATTGATCATCATTTGAAACAAATTTCTTACGACAATTCTCTAAAAACATACGATATTATTCTATTAGGTTTGAACCAATCTCTTCCAGTTTCTCACTCCCTCCTCCATTTCTGTTGCAAAATTGAAGTTGCATGACCTGCTAACGACAAATCAGATCAGCGCCCAATTAAAATGGTCTGAAGGAGAGAGTGTCAGGACAGTGTAAGTGCGATGTTGTTAGTTATGAGCAAATAGGAAACCTGAGAAAGAAGAGTGAACGTAGTCAGAGGAATAGAGACCATTAGATTCTGAATTGGGCAGTTGGAGCCATACTTGATCGTTCTCCATGAGATCGATGACAGCACTGCCAGAAGCCTGGTCAAGGTATCCTTTCTTGTACTCATCGTAAGTGTACATGAGTGGGGAACCGTTTTTGTAGAGTGCAACCCAAACGTTTGTTCCTTTTGCGTGTACGTGGTAGGAGAAATAGTACAGTCCAGGGATCCTGCAGGTGAAGATTCCTGTTCTGGGGTCATAGTGTTGCTGTCTATTGTACAATATTTTATCAAATTTGATGGGGACTGTTGCCCCAGGGTAGGCTTTTGAGAGGATGACACTGAAAGCAGACACCGGCATCCCAGTAAGAGCTTGGTTTAGTCCTCCTTTCATGAAAGACATTCCTGATAGCTCCCGAGACTCTCCAGCTTTAACATAGCCTTCAGGCATCTGTGGGATTACAGCTTGGCCAGGGGGACCAGGAGGACCTGGGGGGCCTGGCAAGCCAGGCTCTCCATTGTTGCCTTTAGGCCCGGGGGGTCCAGGTGGTCCCATGGGTCCTGTTAAGCCTTTTGTAGAAATACCTGCTGGGCCGGGCAGTCCTGGTGCTCCTGGCTCACCTTTTGCACCAGGGGCTCCTGGCAGGCCCGGGGGGCCAACGGGGCCTCTGATCCCAGGTATTCCCGAAGGCCCTCTGGGGCCCGGCTCGCCATTGATCCCTGGCACGCCCTTAACTCCCTGTGGACCCATTGGACCGGGCAAGCCAGGTAGCCCAGCGTGGCCAGTGTCACCTTTTGGACCTGGGAAACCTGGGTGTCCCTTAGGACCAGCAAGACCCTGCTCACCTGGGTATCCCGGTTTTCCCTCTAATCCTGGTAGACCTCGTTCGCCCTTGGCCCCTGGGAACCCCGGGGGGCCTGCAGGGCCCGTGTCACCTTTGGGCCCGGGTAGGCCGTTCTCACCGGGCAAGCCTTTGAGTCCTTGAGGGCCCATGTTCCCTGGTGGCCCGGCAGGCCCTGGTTCTCCTGGCACACCAGCCGGCCCTTGGTCTCCTTTAGGTCCTGGAAGGCCAGGAGGACCTTCAGGTCCTCTGTGTCCCTTCATCCCCGGCAATCCTGGCTTTCCAAATCCCGGAAGACCTGGGGATCCAGGCAAGCCTGCAGGTCCGGGGTGTCCCTTGGCTCCGGGGATGCCTGCTGCTCCTGGTGGTCCCATTGGCCCAGGCTTGCCAACGCCAGCTTCTCCAGGTTCTCCTGGGGGACCCTGGGGACCTGGGATACCAGCTGCTCCGGGTGCACCAGGTAAACCTCTGTCACCTTTCATACCAGGCTGACCTGGAAGACCGTTTTCGCCAGGCTTCCCTACCCCAGCAGGACCCTGGAGGCCCCGGGGTCCCTGTGGGCCTGGAAGGCCCCTGTTACCCGGGCGGCCTGGAATGCCGAATCCATTTTCTCCCTTTTGTCCGTTTATACCAGGGATACCGGGCTCTCCCTTCTCGCCAGGGAGGCCCCTTGGCCCTTGAGCTCCCGGAGGGCCTTGTGGTCCTGGCTTGCCAGGAACAGACAGTCCTGCGGGGCCAGGAGTGCCGGGGGGTCCTTGTGGCCCTCTTGCTCCTGGGAGCCCAACAGGTCCAGCTTCTCCTTTCTCACCGTTTAGTCCTCTCTCTCCTGGCTTTCCTGGTAGACCTGGCATGCCTGGCTTTCCAACTGCAGAGAATCCAGGTGGTCCTGGGGGACCGGGGGGACCTTGGGGACCAGGACTTCCAAACCCTGGCTTTCCTGCAGGACCTGGTTGTCCTCTTGGTCCAATAGGGCCTGGGGGACCAGGGGGTCCTTGTTCACCCCTTATCTGCACACCTGTGAGAGAGAGGGAACCAGGTCAACCAGGGCAGCTCTAACAGATTTGCGGACTTGTAGCATGGTGGTGAAATGTGTGAAGGGTTAACTTAACTTGAACCTCCTAGAAGTCAAGTTTCTAACATTGTGTTTGGTCACTGAGAACTTGACATTCAGAGCAAAAGTGTCTTAGAGCTCTTACAGGTAACAAGTGCAAATTTGTTGGAGTTGTATTGTGAGCTACAAGGCCTCTAGAATTTTTTATTGGCTTCAATACATTTACGGTCATCAGAGAGCTGAAAAGATCCTGTGCAAGTAGATGCAAACTATTAAGGAAGGAAAAAAACCCAGGTAACTGATTTAGCAAGTCTGATGACTTGCATCTTGATGAATGAAATCAGAGAAAGCTTCCTGTGCAGGTGTAGCTGGTTTTCTGAAACTAGCTCGTGCTACATTTAAGTAGTGAGATTTTTGTCCTTTCCCCCACACACTTCCAAAAGTGGGACATGGCTCTGGGTTTTTTTGGTGAACATATGAACGTCATATTTTCAAATACTGTCTTAAAGATTTTTGTTTGTCCTAAAAATTTCACTCAGTGGCGAGGTCATAACTGATAATTCATCTTACTGCAGTCAGAATTCTGGCATTGTTTTGTTTTTTTTAATAATACTTCATTTTCTCAGTTATCAAAACAGCAGGTGGAGCCACTTAACCAAATGTCACAAATAGAGGGAAAAACAAACAAGCTCACTGCTTAGTTTTCTGTGCACTTTGGGGGAGCTTACAGCTTCATGTTGGAGTTAGGATTCTGATTTGTGGGACGCTACAGACAAGATTGACATGGATATTGTGAGACTACTTCAATACTTCGCAGCAACTGGCAGCATTATAGAATGAAATACCATACCTATAATGAATGTTAATTTAAGAAGTAATTTTAAAAATAAAAACTGAGAGATATAGGATGAGCCTGGAATCTGTTTTTATAATGGCAACATATTCTGTTTGTTGCTTATTTAGAAAAGACTGATAATTGACCAACAATTGGATCAGCTAAAATTTGCATTTCAGTCTCTTACAAAAAGAGCAATGTGTATGAAAGTTTATGCAATGGTTATTCTGCTGCCTCTTAGACAATAAATTGCTTTTTCCAATCTGGCTAGTCTTGATGAACCAAAAATGAGCTGAAGGAGGAAGAAAACTATTTTTGTACATACTGTATTTAAAAAATAAGAGATTTGTATATGAAATACATTTGATTTTGGTTTGATATTGGTTCTGCAAGGTTGCCTTCTTCCTATATTGCCAGGGAAATTGTTCTTATCTACCAAGTGTAGAGAGTGCATTTTCTTTTTTGCTGATGCATAAAATCAGCACAAATGCATATCACCTTATTTTGCACACCTTCCTATCTCATCCTCCTTAAGGCAATGAAAAGGAAGATAGTTGTTAAAATCCTACATACAGAAAGAATGCATTGTCTGTGATTTATTGACAAACTGAAAATGCAAACACGCATCCTTCTCAGCTGCAAAGGAGATTGTAGAATCTGTGAGTACCAGTGACAAGTCTGGTGCAGTCTTTGGTATCTTACTGATACTGTTGGATTTTGTACTACTGAACTCCCAGATTCAGCAGGGTGCAATTGTAAGTTGGTTTTCTTGTTATATAGGTGACATAAGATGTGGCAAATTTTAAGAACTGCATCGCATGAAAAAATAATTTGGAAAAGGCTTAAGCCTGTCAGAATTAACAGGTACCCTGCAGCAGACGTGGCATGTAAGTGTTCTTTACGTGTTACACATTTTCTCTTCGCCGCAGGTGAGAGAGCTGCCATCAGAGAAAACGGCTTACTTAACTGGAGGACTCAGAATTTATTCCATTGGTTCTATCTGTGGATAGAACTTCCAAAACTGTCTGTTCACATCACACAACACAGGCAGGTCAGATCAAAGCCTCAATACAAATACCTAAATGTGTTCCTGAGCTAATGCTGTTTCAATTGTAAAACATTAGGGGGAAAAATATGGATAGGTTTTTACATCAACTGCATCAAATCCGAAACCAAGCATTTGTGTGGCTACTTTGGCAAAAGACAACAGTGACCCCAGCCAGGTTTACTCTTTCATAACAATATCTCAAGTAACTATGTCCAGGCCTACAAAATGTATTTTGTTCTTGCAGTCAGAATTCAATTTCTGCAGGGGAGGCAGCATCCATTTTATTCAGCTGTGTTTAAGTAACATGCAGTTATTGCATTTGATCTAATTCTTTCTTTCTTTTTTTTGGGGTGGCAAATTACATCAGACTAGCTTCAGAGTGCTTCTCTTTCTTGCTTTTTACCATGTTTTAGATGCAACTTTTTATCAGTCCTAGGTTCACAAAGTGGTGGGTGCTGCCTTTTTGCATAAGATGCTAAAGGCTTTGTCAGCATTTGTGTTACTATAGAGATTTGCTGTGAGAAGCTATATTGTTTCAAAGTTGTGCTGCTTTTAGATCAAAATGTCTGGTAATTGTGTTGTCTGGAGACAATGGTAAGTCCTCTGAGGAAAGGACAGCTGAACGCATTAATGAAGTAGGATTTTTACCAGGAAAATTGAAGTAGCGGTTGGCTACTCTTTTATATGTCTTGGCACATACTTTGATGCAAAATTGGTTTACGTTCTCTGAGTGCAGTCAAACCCTATTTATGTATTGAATTAAGTATGAAGACTTTAACAAAACCTGCAGTAATGGCTTATTTAAGCATTGCTGAACAGTCAGACTTAATTCAATGATTGTTCTCAGCTAGGACTTTTCAAAGATTTCAAGCTAAAGAGCTACTGGTTTAAAAATTATGTCCTGCTAATTTTAAAAAATGGTAACACTAAACATAGAGAAAAGGAAAGTATATTCTGACTGGAGAGCTGTTAAGATCAAGACTTTTAAAACTGTTAAAACAATTTCACCAAATTAAATGAAGCTTTAATAGGTTTTGATTGCCAACAGAAATTGTACGATCTATTACATGTTGTCCTGAGTCACCAGTTTGGGTCGAGACCGAAATTTTAGTTTCAGGCTGCTTTTTGCCAAAGCTGTACAAAACAAAAAGAGAATTTATTGGTAACTAAATCTCTAGAAGCCAATGTTTGGTGACCAAATAGGAAGAGTAAGCTATGATGAAAAGCTTGCCATATGGTACTTGAGCTACGTGCATATGGAAGAACTCGTTAGACAATAGTTAGATGAATTTGGTTCTGTAGTCTCCTGTTTTATTCTTCCATGATCATCTCAGACTAGAAATGATGATCTCTAACAGTCTGCCCTCTTTAAGCTCTTCTAAAAACCCCTCTATAGGATGCTTGTTTTCCAGACTGAAGAACAGCAGTGGTTTTCCAGTCCTCAATTTTGATGCTTGTTCCCCAAATGAAGATTTGTCAAGCCATTTTGAATGACTGGACTCGCACATCTGTAAAACTGTAGGCTGTTCCTGCTTTTGAGGTCTAGTATATAGTTATTATTTCCTAAACAAACAGCATTTTACACTCCTCACATGTTGATACAATCATTCTCATTCTCAATATGAAGTTGCACACACATTAGATTCTGTGTTAGAATATGAAGTGGAAACTTAGTTTAGGACAGTTCATTTCCCTCTTTCAACCCATTTCCTGTCTACTCTGCTCCTTCCTTAATTTGCTGCTGGTTTACCCCTTTCCAAATGTTTTCTACAGGGGGGGGGGAAGAAAAAAAAAAAAAAACTCTACAAGGAGGAGAGAAGTGACATATGGTAGAGGATAACTGAGTAAATAATTGTACTTCACTTAAAAATAATACAAACATGTAAATGATTCTGTATAAAGTCATGGGAAAACACTATGAAAAGTTAATGAGGGGAGAGGGAGGAAATGCAACTTTAATTTAATGGGGATTCCAGTTAGTAAGTCCTCAGAGTAGCTGTTTATGTACATGTACCTAAATTCTATCTGAGAGTGCTGGTAGGATTCCAGAAAGTCCTTGTACTGAAGGCAAGGGATGAAACTGTGACAGTATTTTGGTACAGCCCAGAAGAACATTTTGGGGTGTAAGTTTGCCAGCCATGCCGCTTTCACTTGGTTCTTGCTGCAGAGCATTATTGGAGCATGTGGACTAGAGCTGGTTGGGGTGAGACCAGGGCTGTGTGTTTGGACTGGGTGTGTGCTGCTCATGAGCATCCAGTCCATGGGGTCAGACTTAGAGCTATTCTGAAATAAAACCACCTAAATTAAGGTAATGTGGATACAATGTCCTGAGCAGCAACTGTTCTGCTCTCCAGATCTGCTTCTGTTGTGCTACCCTATTTTCTAATGCAGATATAGCCTAAAATGTCCTTTTTCTGGTGAAGAGAAGCTTATTTGCAAATGCTATTTTCTGAGTCCCTCATTCAGTTTCCTCATTTCTGTCCAAGTATGATTGTTACAACTAAAAGTAGATGGGAAACAGCAAAAGTGAAAGCTATTCTGAATAGCCTGTTGACATCTGAAAGAAAATAATGTTGTTCTTGGGGGGAGAGCGGGATGTTTGCAAGGAAGATTCAGTTCTTTTAATTTTGAATAGAGACTACTGATCATACTTTGGGGGACAATTCATGAAATAAATCCAGTACCTAGGAAGTCAGAAGTTTTGACTTCAAGTTTTTAAAAAAGTCTTTGGCCTAAGCATGGAAAAATAAAACAGAACTCAAATAGTTTCAAACACTAAGTATAGCCACCCATTTGACTTATAAGGACAGAGAGGATACCCAGAAATAAGATGTCACAATGTATAGCATTGCAATTAGATATTGCCTATACAATCTGCCATAAGACTGATTTATGAAATGAAGATAACTTTTATATAATAAAGCTAGAATTGTTGTAATACTTTGAGACTAGTCTGGTAATTAAAGTATAAGCTTAAATCACTCATGAAAAAACTATGTAGAGGTTTGTCACATTTTTACAACTATGTATCAATTTATTTTGCCTTTCTAGACTTTAAACAGGTCTTCATTTGGCCATGTGTATCATATATATTTAAATTCACACCTAAGGTCTGCTTTGAGTAGAGATAACATGACAAAATATAAAAAAGTTCTTTCCGAATATCGTAGATGACAAATCTATTGTTAGAAGCCCCAGTGCCGAGTCAAGAAATTTGAGCATAATTAGCATGTTGCACATAATTATGTACACAATCATGTTATATTAGTCCCACTACTGAAGATCAGACCTCTAGCTGTTATTTTCTTTCTGCTTTATATGCCTTTAGTGATGACTGTGTAAGAAACTTCTCTGTGACAAGCGTGCATCTTTGTCAATAGGAAGCAACTGCTAAAGCCACCACCAGTTCTTTCTGCAGTGATGACATTATTTTAATGAACTTAAACTGTTAGTGAAAGTTGAATACCAATAGTATAAACAAGGAGCTTTTTGTTCATGTATTGACCCACTAGGAATAATTGTGTTAGTTTTATTATCAAAAAATAGTGAACTTACCTTGACTCTTTACATTGAATGGTAGAAAATGTGGTCCCTTGATGCTGGATTGTTTCTGATATCGCTCAGAAAAATATCCGTCGCTACCATGGACAATGTTCAGACAAAACAGCAGCAGTAAGGATATTTGTAAATGCATGTTTCCAGATCCGATCTGTGTTAGATAGGGGAGAAAAAAATTGTTATAAAGAAAAGCTGTTCAGTTCTGTTTCTTGTGCATGAATAAATGAGTTTTCTTTAAGTATTGGTATTAAAAGTAACATTATTTTGTGCTTATTTTCTCCTGCTTTCACTAGTTGTGAAAAATCCTCTAAGAAAAAGGGAATCAGTATTGCTATCACTTTGAATGATTGAGCTCTTGTATAGATAGCTTAGAGGCAATAGTCTCACTCTTGGGAAAAGAATGATTTTTAAATGGATACCAGCCTGTTTAAAACCTGTCTCTTCAGAAACTGATTATTTTCCTAGTTACGCTAGGGCTCCAAAAGTAAGTTCAGGAGTTGCATATGTTGAAACTCCTGAAATGAAGAAAAGTTTTCAGTGGGAATACATAGACACTCTACCACGACCTTCTTGCCTCTGTCTAATGCTGTAGCAAATGAAGCATGAAGTTCTGGCTTCTTCAGCATCAGTGGCAAAAATCTCACATTGCCTTGCTTGAAACCAGACTTTTATCAGTAGCCTTTCAAATAGCCCCAGTGGCAGTAAGGATGCTGTCACCAGCCCTTAAATATCAACTCCCTTCCTTCCCCAGCCAGAAAACATGTATCCTGCAGAAGTTACCTTCAAAACCAAATAGAATGAAATGAAATCAGTAACATACCAAAATATTGTGGAGCTCCAATGCAGAGTGGTAGAGCAGTGAATCCTCCTCTATTGAGGAGTTCTTCTGCCCCAGTGAGTGAGCAGAAGCTGATGATTTCAAGTGTCACCCTTGAGTATTTATACAATTTTCCCCCTAGTTGGGTGACTGCTGGGCATAAGCTCCTCCCCAAAAATCAGTAAGCAGTAATTATCTGTGTGTATATGTGTGTTTTTTAGGGGTGGGGGAAGCTATTTTGGGCAGTCATCCTAGATCCTGTTAAGGTTTTTGTTGTTTGTTTTTTTTCTTCTTCCTCCCTTGGATTTCTCATTGTTGATGAAATTGTATTGCTCATAGCTTGTATTTTCTAAAATTTTACAGCCCCTCTGTGTTTAGAACTGAGAAAGGTAACACTGGAAAAAATCATGAACTTGTAAGTAAGGTTGGTAATTCTGGGTGCTTCATTTGGATTTCTCTGTAGATGTCTTAAGGAAAGAGCTATGCATTTTGAATTTTAGTGAGCTGTTACTTTCAGGAGTAACCCCACTGAAGTCTATAGAGACTACTTATATGAGTAATTGTTCGTTGGGGTACGAGTGGAGAACTTAAAATCAATTAAGATGTTAATAAGGGAGTTGTGTGAGAACCTGAAGATAACTTTTAAGTTACTCCTTCGGGATATTGTTATCTTTACCTTATATTTCTACGCTTCTGTTTTGATGCTGGAGGTACAGTACTATGTATGTAATGTATTCTGCAAGTAATGTTTCTGTGTTATGAATCCTTGAAATGCAAGCTTGCCTTACACAATGAGAACTTCATTGTGTGCAGTTGTAACATGTTTTGAAATCCATACTGCTTAAATTTGCAAGTGTTGTACAGGCTGATGTTTGGGGCTGATGGAGCTTTTTTGAGCTTTTCTGCAGTCAGCAATTAATTTTTTTAAGGTTTGTTCAATCAAGTGCAGTTATTGCTGTACTTTTACTGGATGCATGTTTTTCCTATTAAGTGGTTTCAGTTTAGTAAATTTAAACTACTGCTGGTTTACTGTTGGTGGATCAAACTTGATTTCAGCCTCTCTCTTTTTTCTTTTTTTTTCTTCAGGTTATAAACTGGTTTTAGCTGTTAAGAAAGTTTGTTAAACCAGTCTTGCTTAATAGACTGTATCGACACATTTTTAATAAATAATAGAATCTTAGAGTGTTTCAGCATCACTTTGATTAGTGTTCAGTACTAAATAGGCAGTAACTTTCAGTCCTTGAATTGTTTGGGACTCTGAAACATCACTTAAGATCGAAGGGCAAAACAAGAGAAGAAACAAACCTTTCTCATTTAGGATGAAACTGTAGAACTAAATGTATAGTGCACTTTGCTTTTATCGAACATTCGCAGCAAAAATACCTATGTGTAAATTATGTGTGTATGAAAACTCCTTTGCCAATTGCAGACTTCTTTGACATTGTTATATGGTATTCAGTCTTGTAGGAGTTAGATTTTTGGATGAGTTTGAAATTCTTTATTTCCCTTGCACTGAAGGTTAGTGGAAAACAAATATAAATTATAAGTGTTGTTACTAAAGGAAGCTGAGCATGTGGTACAAGTTACTGTCCTGATGAAGTCAGCAAGTATTTATTTTTCAAGTTAATTTATGCCATTTGTGGAAGCTGTTTGGGGAGCCTTCTGGTGAGGTACAAGCAATGTCTATGCAGAAGAACATGTATGCACCCATATCCTAATACCAATTGTAGAAATATTGTAATCAGGCAAGGGTAGTAGCATGTTATGTTATAGGAATAACAATAAATAGTGTGTGTTACTGTGAGTTCTCATGCATGGTAGGTACAGAAGGGACACCTGAATTCCAACCAAAAGACTGAGCTGGTGGCCCTGAACTGTGCAGCTATCCTATGGAATGACAGGTTAATGTGGGCTGAATTTTACCTGCTTTGTGTCTTTGTTTAATTCCACGCTCTTCAAGTGACAACTTTTTTTGGCTTTTATGTATTATGGCAAATATCCTAGAACACAGGTTACTGTTCTGAAAGAGACCAATGGACCATCAAGTCTGTTCTGCTTACAATTGTGCTAATACCTGTGCTTACTAGAGGGCTGTATTAATGTTGTGACTTAGACTGCTGCAATAATTTATCTGAAGTATTGTTGAACAGTTCTTTTCTTCTATTCTTCTTCCTAGCCATCCTCTAAACAACACTATGTTCCATTTTTGTAAATAAACCCTTTCCGCTGCAGGGGTCTTCAGACTAAAGCCTGCTTTCTCCATTAAGTTTGCATGCCTAATCTGGTCAGTGGTTTTCAGAGAATGTTTGCATGTCTGAGGTGGCATTTCTACTCCCCATATGTGCACTGAGTTCCTTTTAATCTTTTGGAGAAGGAAGCTTTGTCCTCAGGTTGTTTGTGTAACTTCTCAAGGTGCTTCCTTTAAAAATTAGTCTCTATAAATTCAAATGAGAATCCGGTCATCCACTTTTGACAGAAGCAACAAATGTATGGGCATAGAGTTTATTTCCTCCTTGAAGAAATGCAACTCCAGCCCCTTTTTTTGGTCCACATAAATCCAAAAATAGCTTTTGATTTTAAAATATTTAAATATACAGCCCTTAGTGGGAAGTGTGGTTGCTGCTAATTTGACAATATTTGGTTAAGAAAGTTAAGAACAGCAGGCAACAGTCTTTTATGCACACACAATCTCATGCTAATTTCTAGCCTAATTCATAAATACCCCCAAAGCAGGCGCACTTATGTTAGAGAGGCACCAATAATGTACACTGATATTTGCCCAGAAGCCTTGCTTCCTGCCTTGACTCCTTCTGGGCAGGAAGGTGAATAATCTGTGTGTGTCTTTGCGTAAATAGGGACGATTGTGGGGTCAAAAGGTATATACAGGCAAACCTGTTGTCCTTGTGTTTAAGATGAGCTCCACCCTATTGTGCTATCTTACGCTACTTCTTTGGTTTGGGGTTTTGTTTTTTGTGGGTATAGGAAATTGAGGTAGAATTGGAGTTCACTGCTTCTGTATGTTTTCCCTGTTGCTGCAGATATTTTCTATTGGCAGAGCACTAACACGCATTTAGCTCTGAGCATGCATATGAAAGGTAGGCTTCGGTATATATTTGCACGTGCAAAAATACATGCAGTAGACATACTTGTGTATACCTATTTACAGTAACAGCACATTTTAAACAAGAAAGGTTATTTGCATACCTGTTTCAAAGTATAAACATTTAGATGCTTTTATATTATAGTTATGCATTTAGAAAGTTGTCTGTGCTTACAAATGAAGGCGTCTTCGCTCCCTCCTGCTCCCCCTGTCCCACTACCATAATAGTCAGGAATAATGTTTGATCCATTGCACCACTCCAGAACTTGCTTTTTAGTTATGTATTGGCTGCTTCTTCCCACGTAGGTAGCCATGGTAGATGTTATGGCAATGTAACAGCTTAAGTCCAAAGCTTAACTGCAATAAAAAGACTCAAAATAGAGTTTCTCTGGACCATAGGAAGTAGGCACTGGAATCACGGAGTCTTTAATGCCATTCGCAGCAGTCTGCAGTGTTTCATCATAACTGCTGACTGAATGTTCAGTTTGTTGTTGGAAAGCACGCACTCGCCCAGGCTTTCCCAAACCCCCTGTTGCTTCAGTGTCTTACTCCCACAGAGTCAGTGAAAACACATGCGTAAGTAACATGGAAGTGAGACCATGATTTGGGAAATGGGAACTGACTTTCACCACAATCCTGCAAGTTACTCACAAAGTGACTTGAATGAGTCCCACAATAAGCAACTGCTAACAAGGAAGAAGTGTAGAATGTCTCAGTTAAGCATAAATTGTAATAAAACAAGCAACCACTCCCTGTCACACACCCCATCCCCACCCTCACCCACACCGCCCCCCAAAAAAAAGGAAAGAGAAGCAAAACTCAGAGAAAGGTTGGGCTAGGTCTTTGTGGTAGTTGGGACCTGGCTAAATATGTTCCTGATGCTGAGGATTTTCAGTGTGAATATGCTTAGATTTATTGTTTTGACTTATAGAGTATGTGATCTTGATTTTTGCACCATCTAAGCAGAAACCATGTGCTTGGTTTCAGAGAACTGTGAGTTCTTTGAAGGTAATTCACAGCTTTAACTCGGAATTTGTCTTGTTTTTAATAACTGGCTTTTAGTCTTTATCCTGCATTTTTTGTAGTTTATAATTACTATTTATGTTAAAATGTGGTACCCAAGGAACCTGGCGGGGGTTGTTTACTTCTTTTCTTTGGCAAGCTAATCTCAGCTCTGAAGAAAGAGGCAAGTATGTGTTGGTGAGAGACTTTTCCTGTGGTTTAGAAAGTAGTTAAATTTTTAAGTAACTTCTTATTGGTGACATAAAATCTCAACACTGTTAAGAAGACACAATTATTTTGCTGCTTCTGGCTCAGTATGTATGACTAGTGCTTTCTGATTTTTGTCGGTTCCAGTTTTGTTACCTGCATGAAGTAAACTTTGAAGACTCTACCCTAGTCTGTGACAAGTTTTCCTCTGTTAAAGTGCTTATACCCAAAACTCATGGCAGGTACCATTTGGCAAAGGGCTGTTGCAGCTTGTAGCACTATCTCTGGTGAAGAAATTCTCCAGTCTCCAATTTTAAGTTCTCAAAAAAAGGTGCTTAGGAATTTCTAAGAGGCGTTTGAAAGCCTGCCGTGAAATTAAGGGAGTAATTGGGTTTCCTAGTTTCTGGTGTACTTCGTGACACTCTGGAAACTGCTAAATCATCTGAGCTCCATGGTTTAAAACTGTCCTCTCTCCCATTCCATCACACAGTGCTGTGCGCTCCCGTCATAGCAGCCAGGTAAGCCCTCAATGGGAGTGCAGAGGAACAAAGTCTTCCACTGTACCTTAATGGGGAAAATTAATAAGGAGGTTTTTCAGCTTCTTACTGCTCACAGTCAAATGAACCCAAAGAAATAGGAGGAAGGAAAATTTGAGAGTTCAATAGCTGTGGGAAATCTGGGGGTCTTTTTGTTTCATTTTTGTTGTTGGTTGTTTCATTTTGTAATCATTGTTACTTTGTATTTATGTGGATGGTATTTTCTGTTCCAACCCTAGCCACTTGGACTACAGGGGACTAGAAAACATCGTGGTGAAGAAAGTATTTACCTTGCTAATTGCAAAATAAATAAGATTTCTTTTGAGTTTCAGAATGCATGTCATCTTTTGTAATTAATAGAGGCTTGTTGTGGTAATCTGCAAGGCTGTGCAGTCCTATCTATACTCATATTTTGTGATACAATAAAGAATTCTCTCTTTAAACAAACAAAACAAAAGAAACTGTGTTACTCCTAGAGTGGCGTACTAGTCTTTTTATAGATTTAAAGTTCTCATACTTTTAACACTTATAATTGTGGTTGAATAAATGTCCTACTTTCAAGTAGTAATGGAAAGATGGTCTGTATTTATTCTGACACTGCAAAACTGACTGCTGACCAGTTTGTTCTGTTCAGCTCAGGTAACGTGATTGCAAGAGCTGGATTTAGTGTAGCAGTATATTTGAATAGATGACACTCATTTAAATATTTATAGTTGTATTCCAACTGAGTTAACTTGCAGAGACATTGAATGACCATGCTGAATCCTCAGGAAAAGATGTGTTCCCCATAGGCTATAGAGAAGGCTTTGAGATTGACTTGAATTTCTGATTATATATTCCTCAGAGTCAGATAGTATTATTGATGAATGCTTTCTAACAACACTACATTGTTTATGGCCCCGTTTCATTGTGCTTGTATAAAGATAAGATAATCTTCACCCATCTTAGAGAATTTGTGATACTAGAGTAAAAGATACCAAACAGAAGTACTGGTGTTAGGAAAGATGTTTTCCAGTACCTTGGGTATGCTGCTGGTCTGACCTTACTCCTCCGTCCCTTGCCTCTGAAAGTAAAAACAACAAATGTTGTTCAAATGAATGCACTAATTTGAAACATGTCAGATGTGTGGCTTTAAATGAAAACTGATCAGTTTTCAGGATAGTGAAAACACAAAGCTGTGTTTATATATTTATATTCATATTTTCTACCACAAATGCTTTTCTGATTAAGTAGTGTAAATATTTCTGTATTTAAAGTTTTGGATTTTCACTAGATCTGTTTAAACGTGTAAACATGCAGGTGATGGCAGGCCTTGCATCTTCCTGATGGAGGTGAAGAGCAGAAGTATCCAGTTAACTTTGTGCGCAGTTTAGGGGGGAAAAAAAAAATTCAGGGGGCCTGACCACTGAATAGCCTAAGCAAATATGAAAATTTGACTTTGGATTTTGACAAGGGGGTTCCACAAAACTGTTTTGGAGCTGCTTAAACATAACCAGGTGAAGAGGTTTCCAGTTCCTTCTAGCTGGAGATGCTTATTTTCAGCCTTCTGCCTGATGTTGACTGTACTCTCAGTTGTGTCAATACAGTGGTTTATGAAGCTTGTCTGTAAGCTGGGTTAGTAAGAACTTGGTTTGGACTAAAATGCAATCAAACTTTCCTGGGAGTGATGGAAGGAGGGATGCTTGTTTTCCATAGGTCCAGATCATTTCACAAGATGTGTTTAAAAATCATTTAACACCTGAAATACATAACTGGTCTTTAAAGATTACTGTAAGTGTTCTTTCTTTTTTAGTAAGTTCCTGATGTTCTTGTTTAAAAACCTGATATATAACAGTAAAAAGAGCATTCACATAAAAACGTAAAAATGTTAAATGGTCATATTTTCCTAGGGAGGAGTATTTTTCTTTAATTCATGCTCTATTTTTCTCTGATTTTTATTAGATTGTTTAATATTTTGTTCTACCTCTGTGCCTGCTGGACTCAAGGTTTCTGTCAGACTCCCCTGGACGCCAGTGAATAAAGTAGAAGCTATGGTAAAAGGAGGGTGGGAACCACTCCTGCTTTCCCAAAGGTGAAAAAGTTCAAGCAGCTTCCTCAGGTAGCCCGTAATAAGGGGAATCTTCCAAACAGTTGTTGAAAAATAGGTGTAACTGAGCTGCTTTTTCAAGTGTACCCACTGAGCAGGTAGCCAGCCTGCTGAATAGTTTCATTCATTGACCTTACTACCTGCTGTGGTTTGGACAATTGGCACAGAGTTGTTTTTAAACTTTCTTGTTTAAAAACAAGTGCCAAAGGTGGGGAGAAAAAAATATACGGACTTTTAAAGCCAGAACAAATAAAAGTTGTCTGAGTTTACTTTAAAAATAAGGGATTTGTTTGGTTTTTTAAGTCTGGCATTTTAAATATTGCTGTTTTCATTTATTTAAATCGAGACTTAGGAAGGTTCTGTTGGTGGGTACATACGAACTTTCTATACTCTCTCTCCCTTATGCAAAATAAGCCTGAGTCCCATGGAGCCTAATTTTTCCTGATGATTATTAACAGGACTGGTTTTAGTTTCACTTAGTTGAGACTGGATTTTTACAAGCATTATATTGTCATAAAGGAGAGTCATAATTACCTGCTTGTAATAAAGTGCTAACGAAGTGGCTGCTTCTATTATTGTAGAAAATGCATCAGGGCTACAAAGTTTTATAGGTGACACTTACCATATTACCTGACTCAAATCCACAACTTCAGTGTCTCCTGCATTTCATAGGAGAAAAATCACATGAATGTGAAGGATGATTTTTTTTTTTTTTTTAAGTACTCTGACCAGTAGGGTCTCACATTCAAAGATCTGAGGATTGAAACACAGTTATATAAAACCTGTTCATATGTGGAGCAGGTAAATACTTCCCAAACTACTGCTGTAAAAAATTACTCAAATACCAGGGAAGGACAGGGACTCCTGAAACTCATAACAGACAACCTGACCAAACCGCCAGCTTGTTTCCATCTGACTCTGCTGTTACTGTGGTAAATAGTGGAAAAATAAAACTGAAAATTGAACTCTTCTGGAGGTGATGTTAGATGACTTCTGCACCCATTGATGGTGAGATGTAAGCAAGGATCTCCGTGGAGTTAATGGATAAGAGCCTGATGTATTTCTGCTGCATACAGAAGTAAAAATGGGAAACTTTGCAAGCAGAAATTAAGTGATTTGGGATTTTGAGTGTGTTACTCTTGGATTTAGGTGTGCAGGTTCCACTGAAGCCGTTAAACCTTTTCAGACATTCACAGAAAATTGATTGTACCTTTGACTTTGTAATTGTCGCAGCTTAAGAATATAGCTATGGAAAGGTAATGGCTGCTTGGATTACATGTGGTTCAAGTGCTGTAATGTGAATGTGTTTAAGCCTTAACAGATTTACTAAAGATCAGAGAAGTTGAGAGGCAGGGAACTGAATCCACAAATGCCAGGTTGCCTTCTGATTTATTAACAAATGAGCAGTTTTCTTCTGTGTGATCTGTAACCAATAGCTAGTTTTTGTTCTTGAAATAGTTTTTCTGGCAGTAGCTTAGCTAAGGATGTAGAAAAGGGTAACGTTTCTGGGACTTCTTTTGTTAAACAACTCATGGTCCGTAAGCAAGGAGAAGGCTGCTCTGCTGTCAGCAGCTGCTGCCAGTGACATATGCTACAGCAGAAGACTGATAGCAGATTTCAAGGACGATTTTCTGACATGCCGATATTGCTACAGGTCTGGAGTGGAAGAAGTCTTCAACCAATCTGCAATAACCAGGATAAACGGTTAGGACCTTGAAATGGGGCTGAGAAAGAGAGTCATATAGGATAGGAAATGGGATATGGAAGGAAGGAGTCATTTATCTGTGTTACACAGTCCAGATTGTGATGCGGAGTCTGAATTTTATGTTTATCTCGTGCAACATCTTTCTTGAGGAATTCTTGTAGAACCTGTGGGTTTCTTTAGAAACAAAAGATAAAAGAAGAAGAGGGAGGACACTGCAACTCCTGGTGCTCAGCTCAGCTATTTTCTGATCAAACTTCCATGAAATGGGGAAGACCTCTGAGCAGCTCACCATACTAGGTGAATGCAAGCCTATGTAATACACAAATTCAAGAGAAATAAATGGTGGTTGGGTACAGCTGAGTTAGAAATTAAACCACCTTAAATGTGGATGCCTTAACCTGGGCCTGAACCCAGCCTTTCTGGCTGTATACAGGCTGTTGGACCTTAGTGCTGAAAAGCTGAAGCAGTTTTACTCTACTTAGCAGTCTGGCTGCAACCTGTGTTGAGCTGCTACAAAACCAGAGGGAAAGGCAGGGCAAATGCCTTGTGGTTAGCTTGCACTGTGCTCCAAGCTGTTGTGGGAACGAGCCGTCTCCACCTACGACTACTTTGAGATGGTGTACTGTGCGTTTGCTTCTTAGGCATACTCATGGGTGTACTCGTTTTGCTATATATTATACTGTTGTGGCTGAGGTTTGAAACGCACTATAGTTTGAGTGTGAAACTGCTATAGTTTCATTTCATTTTATTCTCGCTACTGAATGGATTTAGTAGGTCTTTAGAGTGCTTGAAAGTCAACTTTAGAAAGCCTTTGGCAAAGGAGGTCTGTTGTCCAGATTGCATCAGTTCTATGTTTCCTATTAGAGCTTTAAAATGGTATTTTTTTTAATGTATTTTGCCTGGCCGGCAAATATATCTAATCATTGCAGCTATAGCATTGAAATACAAGGGAGTGAGAGTTGATCAAGATCCGTAGTGAACATCTACTCCAGGTATCTTGGAGCTCTTTACAGGTTCACCTCGGACAGAAATGGAGAGGGGTGTAACTTAAATAAGTGTCTGTCTTCCCTAGCATATATTCCGGACTATTCAAATGGTGCAAAGATTTGGCCACCCATAAGCTGTAGCTACCAGTTTGAAAGCTAGTATAACTAGTCTGCAGAGTTAAAAAAATATCATACGATGGTTAGGAGGGCTTTTTAACCTGTAGAAAATAAGAGGGGATGTATGTAAACCCTGAAGGTTCTGAGACAGCTTGCCGTGTTACTCTAAATTATTTTTCAACCAAAAAAGTGTGGAATCTGGGAAGCTAAGGCTAAAATGAATGCTGTTACTCAATATGGTATCTATATTTTGCTTGATACATTTCAGTCATGTGAGTTTCATCACATCATTTATCATTAAATCTGGTAGAGTCAATTCAACATTGCCTTATTGCCATTGCATGGCTTATCCAATTAGTATCTGGTTATCCAATTCTGCACTAGAAACAAAGTAAAATTCTGTCTTTATATTTGCAGTCTCATTCTGCATACTAGCTTTTTTTTCTTTAAAGGTACTTCACATTTTTTGGATAAGTAAGAAATAGACTTCAGTATTAGATTTAGATGCAGTAGAATCAAAAAGGATCCTCATATACAGAAGATTAATCTGCAAATTCAGTAGAAGTTACAGGAATGAGATTTGGAATTTGGTTTTTGGATTGAAACCCTTTCATTTACCAGCTTGAAATATTTTTATATAAAGCTGAGCATCTTTAAACATTCTCCTTTTTTCAGGACCTAAACATAACAGTGTTTGTCCATTGAAATACTAGGTCACCAAGAATGCATGTTGAGGCATTCAGAGAGAGCTTATTGTTTCAGAAAATAGACCATCTGTGTCTATAGACCTGTGGTGGGATGTATTTGCTTACCTACATATTAATAAGTAAAAGTAAAATTAACATTACTAGCATATTTTCCACCTGGTTCCTTTTTATACATGTCTAAATCCAGATCTTTTCTGGTATGTCCTGTGTACATAAATTGTCTTGGGTTTCAGAATTGGATTCCACCTTGGGCTGTGCTGGTGACCGCAGGGTGTTTATGTGAACTATGCTAAGTTTCTGGCAGGCTTTTCCCTCTGAGCCCTTCATGCAGTACTCTGGGCCCGAGACACTCATGTCATTTAGAACAGGTTTTTTTGTTTGTGCACCAGTAGTTTGCAGGTACTTTGAGGGGAAAATGTATTTATGCTAGTCATGTAGGTAGTGTCAACACTGCTGGGAAACTGAGAGCTGGCAGAAGCATGAGCAGCATTTCTTTGATATGTGAAATAATCTCTGGACAACCTTGAAAAACTATTTAATAATATAGGATAATTTTAATGCCTTTTCCAGTTCCTAGGGATTGGAAATGCCAAATAAAGATAATACAAACTTTTGCATTGACAAAGGAAGATCCATTGTACAGACTTAATGGGGGTAATGGACATGGTTTTGTCATGTTCTTTCTAAAACTGCTTTGGAATATTTAAACTTCTACTGGATCATCTTTTAGAAGAAGAGAAAGCCCTCGCTGTAAAGAATCATATTCTCTAAGAAAACAATCTGTAGTTTCTAGAGAATTTGATTAGAAGCTGTCACAGTGATATATTACCTATGGATCTCTCAGGGCTAAATGGTCTCATGGGAACTCAGGATCTTGGTGTTTTGAGAATGAAAACTCGAAAACAATCATAGAGGTAACAGACCAGAATTACCGTTTTGGCTGAGAGTTGACTTCTGCAACTTCAAGAGTAGCGAGCAAGTTAACATTTCAATATTTTTAAACTGTCCCTTCTCCTGAAAGATAGTGTGGGCCACACTACCATCTGGTTGTTCTGATAGAAAACTGCCTCAGGCTGTTTGTTCAAAGCCCTGGGAGAAGCCTCTCTCCTGAGCTGTTAACATGCTGTCCTTGGAGTCCTTCATTCCCAGGTTACCTGAAGGACCAGTATGACACCTCAGATGCATAGATGCATGTGCTTTTTTGTGTCTGATAGCTGTGGGCAGTTATTTTGAATACTTATATGCATACGACTGCAAAAAAAAAGTGATAGTTAACAAGACTACATTTTGTCTAAGTAGTTACTTTATGGCCTACATCTAAAATGTCTACGGAAATCAAACATTTTTTGTCTTCAGTTATAATTATGCTTAGGAAAGGACTGTAGCGCTGACCCAGTCTCAACAAACAGCTTACCACCAGGGACTGATGGCATCTAGTTATATTTAAGATGACTGCACAGTGCCCTGTGAATTAAAATATGCCTTTTTTTTTTTTTTTTTTGGTCGTGGGGTCTACACTGGCATATGCAAATGTGGATCAGGCCTCTGATGTTTTTAAAGGATGTGTATGGCCCAACTCTGTACTTAACAGAAAATGAATTTATAAACAGTCTAAGAACCTAGTTCTGAGTTTCTGCAGTCAAGCTTATGGCCCACCAAAACTTTACCACCTCCCTGTACCCCTACAGGGCACCACTTTCTTCTACTTCTGCATTTATGCCATGTGCCTGGAAGGCAGATAAGAACCATCTCAAGTTTGTGTTCCTGTAATTCTGTAATTTGGGGGACAAAGCAGATGCAGTTATGTTCTGCTACTGCCTCTACCAAAAGAAACACGGCCTGTTTCTTTCAGAGAGTGGTCCATTAAGCGGTTAAGTAAGTGTGAGGTCTCGGGGGCTGAACGTACAGATAGGCTTTTTGGAGCATTTAGGTGCCAAACTAAGTCTTTATCATGCAAATGTAATCTGAAATTTGTAATAATTGTGTAGAATTTCATGGCAGTGGCAGAATGAATATTTTGCACATTATACCAGTATGTGACAAATTCCAAACCTATGGAGAGAATGAAGGACTTGAAGCTGCTTTGCAAGATGGATGTACAGAACTAGGGTAGAGACTTTTTTTTCCCCCTAGTATTTTTATCAAAGAATGGACAATTTTAAACAAATCTTTCTGAAAAAAGCAGAACCCTGAGGTATAAGAAACTGGAGTTGGAGTGGTGAAAATTTGGCAATGTTTTAATTGTCTGAAAACCTAATCCTGAGGAAACCTCACGCTTCCCACTAGAGATAAAGCAAACTGTGTTATAACATCAGGTAATTATTTTAATGGTTAAGCTCTTTTCTCTTATGCTTTTACAATTCAGGGCACTTTTTGTTTTGAGGAAAACTACTTTCACAGTCTTATTACTATTAAAGACATAATATTTAATATTATTATTAAAAGCTGTTTGATCTACAAAAACTGGTGTTGAAAGTGCTGTGTATTAAAATTACTATGAATTAAAATGAAATCTTCACAAGAAAAAAGCCAAGAAGACAAATGTTTCATATGTGTCCTTTATAATTCTGTAATTTAAAGCATGACCACTTGTTATCTCTGCGTTCTTTCTCCTTACTATTTGCCTTCCTCTGAGAACCTCTTGCCAAACAGTTCCTAAGATTAAGAAACTAGTGCTTTGGAAAAGTTTAAATTCACAAGTACACCAGCTTCAGGCTTGCCATCTCTTCCCAGTGGGTTTTCTTCTCTTCTTCATCCCAGCCATTTATGAAGTTTGCATCTGGAGAACCTTTTAAAGATGAGTATTGCAATGTTCCTGGCTCTTTTTGAAGAAGTATTTTTTTACCTTTGAAGGATAAAAAACAATGGCAAAGTTGGTAAGAACTGGTTTTTTGAATTGTTTTCCCAAGGTCTGGCATTTGTTTTCTTTAGTCGAGTACAGAATATTTGTTCTGAATTTTAGTTATTGTCCTTCAATATGAGGACTTAGAAATATTCTATATTCTCTCTGTTTTGGAGCTGCTTGGACTGTTAATGTTGTATCCTCCTATATATATACATTATATATAATCTGTAGAGGACTATAAATATGGTTAGGAATACCAATATATCTTTTGGGGTGCATCCCTTTTGCGGGGGTGGGATTGTAAGATGCTTTTGAAAACCTTTTGGTCGTTACAGCATCTAAGTACAGAGAGAGTATTAGAGTTGGAAAGCTCTGTACATATGCATAGGTGATCACTCTTTGGCTTCACCTCACTAGTCAGAACTACTAGATAGCCTTTTTTCTGTGCTTATTTTTGGGGGTTTTGTTTTGTGGGGTTTTTTCCCTGCCCTTTGTTTCCTCCTGGATATTGTGGTTAGGCAGATAGTAAGGATTTTCATGACCTCCAGCTTTTCTTAGTGCCCTCATGCCAGGCATCTTGGATGCCAATGAGATAGAGATATAGATAGCTAGATAGATGAGCACTGTTGTTTCAGTGGCAGTAGCTAAAATGGTAAATAAAAGTACAGATGTTCATATATCAGTGTATTCAGTTCACACTGTCGTCTTTTAGTTTACTGAGACATAGCCCACAGGTCCAGTGCTGTCCAAAGAGGTTTGGCCTTGCTGCCTACGTACTGTGCACCATGGAGTCATGGTGCTCGTGCGCAGAAAACACACAACACAATGCTTTCAAGAAGTTTTGTTTCATAAGTAAGCTAAAGTGTAGATCCTCTCTCTGAGGCCTCGGAATTACTGCGTCCTACAGTTGTCTGGGAAGCCAGAGTTGTCAGACAGGATCTGTAATTCAGAAGATTAGGGATATGTTTTACCTCCCCTTCCAGTCAGCAAGCAGCCAGTGTCAGGGAGCCAGGACGGGAGTTGCTCCAAGGGCAGGAGTCGTGGCTGCTCAGCAATAAATGGTAGAAGCAGAAGAGAAATGGGAGAGAAAATTGACTCTAGTTCGGTCAGGTTATGAGAAGGTAAAAAAAGAGGGCATGCTGACAGATTTTTTTAGCCCCATACTCATAAAAATAAACTCACTGTGTAGGCCTTAATTAGTTTCTCTAAGCATTGAAGTTCTTAATTTTGAAAACAAAGTGTGGATTAGTTTCCACGGGAAAACATAACACTGAAAGAGATTTGAGTAGGTGTGGCTGTTGCAGAGTGCTATCTCAGATAAATCTGATCCCTTTAAAAACTGCTGCCTTGTTAGGCACTGCACATTTTGACTTAAGTTTTGTAGGTGCTTGACGTACTCACGGAATTACCTCCATTTAGGCAGTGAGACACTGAAGCACATGCCTCAGCCTACATCCTAAGTATTGGAGGCAGCTTTGTTGAATGCCTCTTTTATAGAGGCAACTAATTGCTGTCCTCAGATGAGGCTGGAGATAAGATTTCAGATGCATGCCGTTCTCCAGGTGGCTTACTCTGAGGCATTCTGGCGCTCAATATACGGAGTTATAGTCCATCCTTAAGTGTCTCACTCTGTGCGTTTAGTGAACTGCGGTACTGAATGCTTTGTAATGCCTGCATCTCTCTTTGCATCTGGCCCTTAGTGCCCACTGGTGATGACTGGCATCCGCTCCCTGTAGGCAGAACCACCCAAAAGGACTAAATCACTGCAGGTTCTGTCCACATTTTAGTCAGACCTTCCTAAAATGCAGTTGTAAGTACCTTCACTGATCGAGGAGGAGAAGATCATAAAGCTGACCACATTTGTATTATAGTTTGTATTTTGAACAGCTAGGAAGGGGAGGATGGGCATTTAATATTATTCCTTTTCGCTTAAGTGTTATGTTCTTTCCCTGTCTGACCCTTCCCTCAGCATCTGCTTATGGCACCTGTTTGAGACAGGATGGTAGAATAGGCAGATGTTTTAATTTGACCCATTTTGGTCAATTCTAAATTCTGAAAGTATGTGTCTCGTTCCCCAGGTTGTTTGCCTAATTCCTATACTATGGATCGGACCTGATTGGCGGCAACTATTCTGTTCCGTTTCTGCTGAAGCTGGATCATTGCTGAAAACCATGAACGATTCAGGCAGCCAGAAAATGTTTTTGCATAACATCTTGTTTCTACTGAAAACTTTAGTCTTACCGTAAAGTGTAAGACTTTATTTCAGATGTGTTCTGTTATGCAAAGTAATTTAGGTAGCATTTAACAAGTACATAAACTTATGTGCTGTTATATCTATGATCCATGCTGATCCTTCACCTGTTGGTTTCAGGAGCATAGAGGGACATATTGCAGCAGCAGAAGATTCTGATATGGAATCATAGAATTCAATAGAATCATACAACCATAGAACAGCCCAGCTTGGAAAGGACCTCAAAAGATCATGTGGTTCAACCTTTCCTGGGAAAAGGAGCCTAGATGAGATTATCTAGCACACTGTCCGGTTGGGTCTTGAAAACCTCCAGTGGTGGTGACACTACCATGTCCCTGGGGAAATTGTTCCAGTGAATGATTGTTCTCACTGTAAAAAATTTCTTTCTTATGTTGACACAAATATACTTTACAGCAGCAAAGGATTTTGTTGATTTGTTTTGCTTTGTAGTTGGTTGTTTGGGGTTTTTTTAGTAGAATATAATTAATATTAAAATAATACATTTTCAGAATACTCTCCGTCCTTTCCCTATACTGCAAATTTTTTTCTCAGCCTGTCAGTTCTTGAAAGTTGCTTTCCAAAGTTTGCAAAAGGCAAAATGGCAAACCGTAAGGAAATAACAGAGGAAACCCTGTTTTGCTTTCAGGCTATCCTCTTTCCAACAGCACATCAGAATGTGTTTTCAGTCCCTTTACAGCTGCAGAGTTTCTCTTCCTGAAGACTCTTTGGGCTGGTGGAAGTGGATGTAAATGGAGAAGACTGTTAGCTTTTAACTAGAAATGTGAACGCGGCACATTTCATACATAAAACATGCAAGCAATAGATTTTAGAAATGAAGGCTTATCTCTGTCTTTCAGTGATTCTTTCTGTGCATTTCTTTCCATCTTCCATACCTTTAGCTTTGCTGTCTGCTTCTCCGTATATATGATGCTTCCTCGTACTATTCACTGTGTTCTATCTGTGCCATTCAGCGTGGCATGAGTGGAAGAATTCGTTGCTGCTCCTTATATCGGCTCTTGGTACTCATGCATTATCAAGCAGGGGTTCCTTGGAGCTAAGCATTATGAGTAGAAAGAGTCTTTTTGAAAAATGAGGCCCAGACAGAGAAGGAAATACATTTTTGAAGCTGGCTTGAATAGAGGCTTTGGGTAGCAAGAAACTGCTGCATTGTACACTGTTCTTCCTGCAAATTGTCTGACCATATTGACAGAGAATCACTGCTTTTAAATAGAATAATTTAACTAGCTCATAGTTTAGGTCATATTTTACATCTCTTCAAAAACACTGTATCCAAACCTCAATATTTAGCATTAGACTACCAAAGATGCTGGTCTGTCCATTGACTCACTTTAAAATCTCTTCCTGTAAAAACGCAACCTGAGACAAAAGCCAGCAATCCTGAAACTTCAGAAGGAATCAACATATACTCTAGGTGAAAGCTTTGGATTTTCTGTATTTTATTATTATAGTTTCTGTCATGCTGTCTGAGAGCAGAATTTTCAGTCTGTCTCATCTTAAATAGCATCTTTCCCATTCAGCAGAACCGAAGATCATCTAGGTTTGAGTGCTAGTCTGGATGTACTGGATAAAAATTAAGTTTTAAATTTCTAACTCGTTTTGCTTGTACGCACACAAAAAAGAAAAACCTGCTTCTTGGCTCTTAGCTCTGAGAAGCTGCAGAATGACTCAGGCCTGTGATGAAATGTTTCTGCTGTGATGACAGCCTAAGAATGCTGTCTGCTCGATCAGGTCAGCTTTGGAATTCAGGGCACTTTTGTTTATGTCCATGAACTTGACAGGAGGTTCTTCCAGCAGGAAACAAATACAGATATTTTTATGATATGCCACTCGTTTCAGGTTTCTTCTTGCAGTTGCTCAGTCACTTGTTTTCTTCAATTTTATTTAAAGTCGGTGAGACTGAAGAGCCTTCTTGCTGTCAGAGAAATCACTACCAGGTTTCCCAGTAATTCTCTGGAGTCTTGACATGTGTCTCCAGCTTATTACCCCTTGAGCAAAACATAATTTTAAATATTTTCAGTGGCTAAAGCCAAACTGGGTTGTTATAATTATTCATTCCAACTGTCATAACACAAGCCAAAGAAGCTTGCCCAGTAGCTTCTGTTTCTGCTCAAAGCATATCTTTAAGGACACAACATCCTAGCCTTTATTTAGTTGTGGGTTACTCAGGTTGATTCACACGCAGCTCCTGATTCTCAAGAGGAGAATTTCTGCTTCACACCACATAGGGGAGGTCCCTTTAGATGATTTGTTACCACATCTTTCAAACGTTTGGCAGGGAAGAAACGGAACTTTGTAAAAATATATGGCCTTGTTTTGATTTGGGAGAGTCTAAGCATCAGGAACTGTCATAGATGGCTACTTCAGAGACACAATCTATCCTATATCTCCAAAGGAACTTGATTTTTCTTAGTTTAGTATTTTGAAAACACTTCTTTCTCTCTCCCTCTCAAATACGGCTTTAAAAATTAGTTCGATGGTTCCATTTTTACGTTTTGTTCTTTTGATCAGATTTTTATCCTGTATTTTTCCTGCTTGTTTGGATATGATATATATTCTGTCTTCTGGATACAGCACATGTGTTGCTATGAATATATATGTGTATGTATCTGCATATACTGTATGTAAGTGTAAAAATTGGAAAATAGACCTGCACAAATACACTTTACGAATATGCTTTTATAAAAAAGATATCTTTTGTGTATATGGCATTGAAAAGTTATCTAACATCACCTAATTTTCAGTATTTGTTTCCAACACTATTTTCAGGCCATGTATAAAAATCATAAATAAAGTTTTATTACAAATTATTCATTAGTTTTGGAAAAGTGATGTAAAAAATTAATGCAGACAAAATTATGAAATTACATAGAAAGTATATAACTATTTATTTCTAATCTGTGAATTCAACTAGTTCCTGACTTAAAAATTCAACTTTTATACTAATTGACATCAAGAGATATCTATCAGTGCTAGGTAAGCTGTAGCAAAACTTTGTAAAAGTTCTATTTAATATGTTTACCTGCAAATTCAAAAGAAAGAAGAGCATTCTTTCCTTATCAAAGGAGGAACATTCCTTGAACTATTCTTGAGACTTTACCCTTACGTGCATCAAAATCTTTGCTTTTTCAAGTATCTTCTTTTTTCTTTTCACTTTCCCAAAATGGTTTTAAACAATGTAATCATCTTTTGAGAATTATTAATTAATGCTTTTATGTATAGAACTCCGTTAACTCATTTGTTATCCTTCCGAACAGGGTTGTTCCCAAAAGTGAAATTATTATTAGTTTCAAAATTGTTTCAGGCTCTAGACACGAAAACTCGTCTCCTTTGCAAATGATGGGGAGCAGAATGACAGGCTGTACTGTTCACCAGAGCAAATGTCTAGTCTGGCCCCCTGTGTCTGTAAGTAGAGTCTGTTGGATCCTGACTTTGGCCATATTGACAAAAGTAGTGCCCTTGTCGAAGGTTTTCTATTAGGATAGTCTGCTAAACTAGTCTGAAGTGTATCTTTCAAGCTGGAAAACGAGTTTAAACAGGAAAGGCTAAGGTAGAAATAAGGCTGTGGCAGCAAATACGAGTCAACAAAGGAATGCTGTCAAGCCTGGCAGGCCCAAAGCCTACATGACCTACATGAAGCATTTCACAGTGTTTCTATTGACAGATGCATGACTGAACTTGCATCTGGCAAGTTCTGCTGAGAGACACCAAAACAGCTCCTTTTTTTTGGCCAGAAGAGTGGATATAAAACCCTTTCTGTGACTTGCCAAATGCACACAAATAAATTTGGGATGCTGTTTTCTATTTGAGACTGTGGTAGCAGGTTGTACTTTTCCTCTGACTGTCATTATTAACTCTTCAGAAGTGCTACATCGCATCTTCCATTGCTTATGTCTAGTTGACCCCATTAGATTTGTTGTCTTTCCATCTGAGTTACTGGGAGGCTGCCTTTTCTCTAGCAGTTGCAGCTTTACAGGAGGATGCTCCTCAGCGTATTTCATGCCTCTGGCCAGCTACACAAAGCAAGTTCTGCATTTTGGTATTTGGGCCTCTGAGCGCATTGGACATGTCTATACATCTGGCACCAGAGTCTTGCACTTCTGCAGAACCCGGCTGGATGTGAAGCAGGCCTCAACTGGAAGCTATGTGATCGTCCTAGAGTGGTGCAGCACCTGAGCACTGATACATGTGTTAGTGAGGGGACATCCATGCTACTGCAGCTACTTCCAGGCCACCACTGCTTTGCATGCAGCCAGCCCAGGGTATAAGCAGAGTCTGGTTGCACCTGCCTGTGTAGATATCTCTGCTGTGTCCAACAGATTGTGTAGAACTGCCAGTTCTGGTCACCTAAAAATAAATTATCAAATTACAGCAAAAAGAAATAGTTGTACTGTTACAGAATACGAGAAGAGTGAAAAAAGAATGCTGCTGGAAAGGGAAAAGAACTTTTTCTTTTACACCAAACTGTTTCCATCAAAATGCCAGAGCATACAAAACCGGGAATTGGCAGGAACCCCCTCCACACAGCAGTTCTCTGTTGGGCGCTTGGGGAAAAACGGCTTTGGAGCCGGATGAGTGGGGAGCCTGGAAATCCTATTGTATGTGCTTATGATTTTGAACAGAAGAACTTCTTCGTTCTGAGCGGCAAAATATGGTAGTTGGTATGTGGCAAATGGTAAGGTTTGTATCAAAGATGCATAGCAGTTTATGGCGTATGCTATGAAGCAGTGGATCCAGGGAGAACAGCTTTGGTGTCTGTTACACTGTGTTCCTAGAACTTCACTTGGTGATTGAGTGATTTTAAAGAAAGTGAAAGATAAATACTCCCACACCCATTGGAAAAGCAGATATTTTTCCTTTTAGCAGAGAACATCTGTTGTAGTTAAACTTATATATGAAATACTTTTTTCTGAGAAATCAGAGCTACTGCAGTTTTTACAAAGTGTAAAGACTGAAAAGAGGACAAGAGTCCTTATGAATTAAAGGTCCCCTGCTTTATAGAAAATAAATGCTTCCTTTGGATCAACAGAGATTTTATCATACCCTCCATAGATTAAAAACAAACCACCAAACAAAAACCTCAAAACAAAACAAAACAAAAAAAGCCCTCAGCATCATCCCCAAGAAGAACTCTAGCGCTGTTGTCTTTCCTCATTTCAAATAGATGTAGTTTGTGTTAGTATTCTGGAAAGGTAGATGTGTCAAAAGCCCTGCTTTACACACTAGACAATGTGAACAGCTAAATATTTGTGCAAGTGACATTAGGTAGCATTAGTCTTTGTCTCCGAAAAAAGCTAGTCCAGATAATAGTATAAGAGCCACCTTCTTTAGCTCAGAAGTTGACTCATGCTTTTAGTTACTGATTCAGCTGAACAAGTTCTGCTTACAGCACATGAACAGCCCCTCATATAATCACACAAACTACTCACGTGATTCAGAGAACAATTATCTTTTTGGTTAGTAGGATGTTGCTTTTTTTCCCTCCATAAAGAAGGTCAAGAGTCACAGAAGACAGTTTAATTTGTCTTTTAAAAATATGATTGATGCTCTACCTATAGAAGCAATATTTTGGAGCTGATTTACGGCAGGAGGAGCCTCCAAACATGGGTTAGGAGACATAGTATCTACTATAACATCAGCAGCACTATTGTAAGAGACAGATTTTGGGAGTCAGAAGTGAATTTGATGAGAATTTTTTTTTTAAAATAAATGTATCCAAGCTAATCAGTCCTGAATGCTTTTTTAATTTTTCTACTTGTTGCAGTTAGATAAATAGGTATAGTTATACATAAAAAAAACATGGAGGAACAGAAAACACTATAAATACGCCTTGTTTGAGGACCAACCACAGCTCTGATACTTGCAACTTTGGTTAAAACTAGGTGTTTTATACTAGCCTGGCTTAATTCAGTGGAGTATGGATTTGCCCAAAGTAGGTATTGATTAAAAAAAAGGAAGAGTCTAAATTGTTTAGTGCTGCTACAATTTAAAACCTAGTTCAATCTATGAATTTGAAGTTCCTCTATGCGTAATTTTCACCCTGTCATGGTTTAGTTAAAGCTTCCAAAATAGCCTAAGGGAAATGTAGAACATTGATTTACAGTGCTGCTAATGCAACGTTAGAAACGAGCTGTTATGCCTTGAAAGAGCAGCAGAAGCAGTTATATGCAAGATGTGATTGGTTTTATGTGAATGGAGATAAAAGTGACATGGCTGATGAAGTGAGCTGTTGGAAAATGTCATTATATTCCTCAGTAACTAAATTCCCTCTATCCCCCACAAATGGAAAGAAATCTCAATAACGTTTTAAAATCTGGGTTTCTTTTTAAAAAGCACTTTTCATTCAAAAAATCTTTTGTTGGGAAAACTTTGTAATATGATTTTCCCTGAAATCCTTTTTCTTCTAAATATTATCGTGAAAGGCTGGGAAGTTTGTGGCTCAGTTTTGTTACTTCATATGGTCTTCATTTTCTCTTACTAAAAGCAAATTAAATTTTATATTTATGTGTGTGTATTTATAGTGAGAGAGAGAAAGGAGGGTGCAACCTTCAACCTGGAAAAGGTGACAGAAGACTAAGAAATATTTTCCCATCGCTAATTTAGCTGTTTCAACTTAGTTATATATGGTCAACTAGTAAATTTCTCTTCCCAAACTGGCCTTTGCTCATGAAACACAACATGTTTACTTTGGCTGCAGGAGCTTTAAGCAGATGTGGTGCGAGAAGTGGACAGTGCCAAGTTAGTCGAAAGGTCTATTAAAACGTTGTAAAGTGGGCAAGGAGGAACAGTGCTACTGATTTATTTGAACTCAAAGTATTAAAATATCAAATTGTTTTCTGTGGTAGTAGAGAAAGTGTATTTTTTGCTAGTTGAGAATGTAAGATACCATTGGTAGATGGCAGTTGATTATTTGTAGACTTACAAGAAATCATTATCTTTATTATAAGTAGAACTATTTGACCTTACCCTCTTCTATAGACCTGTTTTGTTTACTTAGCAGTTTGGGAAAGACAAAGAATAAAATTCATATTAACACTGAGGATGGAGAAAATACTTAAATTATTAACAGTGGTTTGAGTTTAGCCCGGGAGGATACTGGTTTTTCTGAAGCTGGAATGCAGGTGTTTTTCTTTTGTTTGCCTGAGGACTGAAGTCCACAAATTATGGCAGGTTAACTAATCTGCTTTTATTTTGTAATGCTTAATGCATAAATTGGTATTTTTTTCATTGCATTTTGAGTTTCAACTTAGATTTTAAAAAAGGATTAAATACATTTTTAAAAAGTGATGAAATACAGAAATATGTTTTCCACAAAACGCCTTGTAAAAAGAAACAAGGCATGTCTGTGTCTAAAACTGAGTAATAACACGATTTGTCCCTTCTATTTCTCCTTCCTTTGCACATCTTTGTCACTGTTACATAATTTCCACCTTTTGTTAGTCTTTTTTTGTTTTGTTTTGTTTTCCTGGTTTTCTTCCAATTGTAATTTTTTATTGTCAGCAACGTATTTTATTATAGTCTTTTTAAAAAATCTACATTTATTTTTCTCTTTTCCTATATGTATTAGTATTTCTATATGCTATCACATAATTACATATGTAATTATTGCATTGTCTGTTCATGTGTGCTTAAGGATAAAATGGAAACAAGCCGTGTCTCTTGTAATCCATTCGGCTGCATAGAACTAAATGAAAACAGCACCTTGTTGGAATTGTTTGTTGAGCACTTTTATGTCATTGTTATAAATATGAGAAGTCTGCTACTATCTTCCATTGGTTTTAATTGTCAAAGGTTTATGTGTAATGGACAAGAGACATTGTATTTTGATGAAAGCAGAAGGATTAACCCTTTTCCAGAACTAGAAGAGCAATGTGGTTGTGAGAGATAATAACCGATACTAAATTTTGCTTTAAGCTGGTTCATCATAACAGTAAAATTTCTCTGCGTGGCTTTCTGAACAACCTTATGTCCAATTCCTTATTTCAGTAGGACAGAGGAACTGCACAAAGTAGTGGACTGAGAACTCTGTGGTTGAAAAGAATTTTTTGCTTATCACAGCACACCCCAGCCATCCTATCAAAGCAGCTTCAGCACCCTCCAGTAGCATTCGTATATTCATATTCAACATACAAATTATTCCTTATGTTCCTTTGCATTATGCTTTCTCATTATAGTAAGAGAAATTAACAGAGAAAACCTGTTCATACAGAGCTCGCCACAGGTGACAAACATGTCAGCGTTTATCTTTCCGCCTCCAGACTAGAAATCTCTCTTACAGGAAGAAGTTTGTAAAGAACAGAAAAAATACATACCTGAGTGCTAAAAGTATTCTTAAGTTTCTGTTTAAAACTAAAGGTGTCTCTGAGTAATTCCCACAGATAGAACATTATGGTTACCTTTAATAACTCAGCCTACAATTTCATATGTGTTTTACTACAAGAGTTTAAGTGTTCAGTCGAGCACAGAAGATGTCATCTGCATGGGACAGGAGAGACTGTAATTTAGAGGCAGAAGGATAAGCCACTAGCATGTGGACAGAGTCCAAAGCACAATGCTAACCGTCATCCCTTTATTTCTGTGCTTTAACTCTGGGACACGCCATGTAATGAATTACCCTGCATCAAAACAGCAATGTGTGAATATGTGCTTAGTAACCTGTGGTAAATGTGAAATTATGAGACTAATTATTTATAGTCTTTATGGGCTAAGCCAGAGTTTCACAGCTGAGCCCAACTAGTGGGCTGCTGCCACCAAAAGGTCAGCTTTTCTGCCCTGGCTCTGTCCTCTTCTCCCCCTCCTGTGCTCTCCTCATTGCCTTACAGCACGTGTGGCAATTGTCAGGTTCTTCTGGGACCTGCTTTAGCTGAGATAGCTAAAACTAATCAACCTTATTTGCTGGTTTAGTTTTCTCCCATTTTAGAAAATTAAAGAGCATTACGGAGGTGTTTCATCGGCATTGGATTGAAGGAGTGAGCAGAGGAGGAGCGGGTCCATAAATCACTTAGCATGTTTCATAGCCCGTAATTTTTATTTAGGTCTTTGGCTCTGGCCATGAGCACAATAGTTACTACTGTTTAGCTGAGTCGTGTGATGTTTGTTTTTTTTTTAACCTGCATCTTGCATATGAAACAGAGCCATTTGTTCCCTTCTATGGTTAGAAGTACACTTAAGTCCTGAAAATGAGCTATGTTGCAATTTATCTTTTATAACTTTAAAAAGTTGATTGTAACAGTGCACTCTAGATATTTTAAATCCTTTTGGATTACGTAGTCGTTTGGGGCATCTTGAGTTAAAACATGATGTTCTGCAGGAAATCAAACCAGTCTGGGTTCAGATCTATGATGGCCAGTAAATTCAAACTGCTGCATACTGGAAAACAAGACTGGAGAGAAGTGCATGCTGGAGGACGGAGTCCAGTGCTTGGCTGGTCCAGCTCCTCTTTTCCCCTGTACATCCATGACTACATGCAGCCACCACAGCAGCATCTGAACAAATCGGATAGCCAGTCCTCCAGTGCGGACGTGCAGGAGTCCAGGACGTGGCCACCCTCCTGCCCGTGCCCACAGGCTGGTCAGAGGTAGCTGCAGGCGAACCACACTGGTGGGCTCCACCGGACGCGGCAGCAGAGCAGCCAGGAGCTGTGGCTGGACTCCTCTGGTGTGTGGCTCGTGCCACAGCAAGGGAGTAGGACAAGCTGTCAGCTGATCCTGCGCTAGACACTGCAGAAGTTGCAAACTTTGTAAATATTAAGGAGAGCTGTTTCTTAGGTAAAACACTTTTTTAAACCTATAGCAAGAACCTGTTAATCTAAATAGAGTGCGAATGAAGCCAGGAAACTTCCGTTAGTACAAAAGCAACAGTACAGGCGTTTATATAAAACTTCAATGCAAAAGAAAACATATGTACTATTTCACATCGTTCTGTGAACTCTAGGTCACGTGTTGAAACAGTTCTGAAAGGTATAGGCAAAAGATTAGAACGTAATCGGCATTTGGTTTGGTAAATAACAAATGTAGTTGTACCTCTTGCTACTGTTTGCTATGTTCTGCATGTTTTTTAAGATCTATGTCTTATACAATTCAAATATAAAAGTAGACTCCCTGAAGTTAAATTAATTATTGTGAATCCCTCAACATTTCAGTATTTTAATTAATTTTTAGTTCCTGCCTTTATAGTCATAACACTTGCTTTTCTGCAAAATTGTTACCACTTTCCATGCCTGTCCTCGACAAAGATGGACGGTGCTGTTCCAAGGGAAATGGAATGAGGTCACCTTATGGAAACGTTTGTCATATAATAAACGTCATAGTAGGAGAAAGTAAAACTGAAGCATAAAAGTGACAAAGAAAATTGTCAGCATTTGGCAGCAGCTGAGAGGAGCAGAAGGAAGCATATGGCAGCAGGCAAGTGTGCAAGAGGAGAAGGAGAGGGCAAAGCAAAAGGAGATGGAGTGGAAAGCTGGAAATGATTTTCTATTGTTCAAAAAGGATAGCTCGTCAGCTTCGCATACCCCAGCAACAGGGGAAGGTCAACATCTGTGTATTCACTGAAACACAGACAACAGTTTAAGTCTGTATTTAAAACTGAATGTTGGCTGTAGATGATCCTACAGAGAAACTGTCAGAATGCAATGAGGTACTTTTTCAAGCAAAAGTCCCTGCAGGCCAGTGTGCTGACTTACAGTAGTCCTAAGCAGATGCTTGGGGAAAAGGAGAAACAGGGTAGACGTCCTAAAAGATTAAAATGTCGGAAGGCTGTTCAATTTGGTTTTAATTTCATGTTTCTTGGGATTTCAGTCACAGTTTTTGAATACTTGGAGATGACAATGCTTCTGTGTCTTAAGTACACCTATCATCCTGTCTCCTTTTTATTTCCTGATAAAAATTCCGTTTCTTGGTATGTTTTGATTTTGTTAGAAAAAAATACTAAAGATAATTTTTAGATAATAAATAGTGTCTCCTCTGAACATTTTTCATGTCTTAGATTTTGAAAATGGGGACATTTTTACTTTTTCTACCTGAAAAAAAGAAGCTAACCAGCTTAAATTCAGCAAAGTATTGTGTCTTTTCCTTCACAGCTTTTTGAAAGGAACCTGGTACTTGGGTAACAGTAGTGCTAATGTGCTGATAAGGATTTAATAGTCTTATTCCGGTTATATAGATTATACTTAGCCAACCTTGACCCAATGGATTGGTTTTTTCCCTCTGTTTCATAAAATAGGGTATGATTCTTATGTACTGCTCATTTTGAAAACAGAGTAAGCTATCGATCACTGTATTCATCCAGACCTAGATATAAGAGCACCTGCCAATTGCTGTGTATTATATTTGCACATACACTGCCATCTGCAAAGTGGCCTAACGGAGGATTAGGATGTTCCTTAACGTCACCCATCTGGGTGGCTGTCCTAAAAATAACCAGATAATGCTGCTCAAGGTAATGCTTCAGCCTTCCTTTTAAACACCAAGCTATCATCTAAAATACAGATGAGTCACATTATGCTCATTTTGGTTCTGTCTGCTTTAGAGTTGTTCACGGCATGCAGTTTTGCTCTCCATGGCCTATTCTGTCATATAAAGAATCCAACGTGTACAGTCTTTTTCCTTTCACCTATTTGCCATATTATTGGGGAAGACAATCTCTATTATTCAAAGGATCCATGTATTGTTTGATGCTAGGGTAGGGAGCTGTGAGCAGTGGCACTTGTGAAACATTGCCACCCAAAAGTACTACCTAATTGTATCCTGAGACTTAAACAGATTCTGTCTTAATGGATCACTTAGGACAAGCCCAAAGCTTGTCTTTGCAAAAGGCAGATGTCCTTAGTTAAAGATCTAGATGTTTCCACCAACATTATCATTATTCTACTTTTTTCCTTTGTGTAAATTGCTGAGTAGAGTTCTTCGGGTTTGATCTTTTTTATACTATTTTCTTTTGAACCACTAATCAGTGGTTGTTTCTATTAAGTGTTAGATAAATACTGAGCTAAAAGATAGCCTTGGTATGATTTAGCCAAATTCTTGTTCCTCTGTTTCACGTTCAGAAGTTATTTTCAATATATTTATTTTTTATCCAAGTTGTGTACTATTTGTCTTTTCCCATGTTTCACAAAAAATACTTGGTGAGCTTATCTTGGAATTGTTGTTAGGGTTGAGTTGTCTCCCAGACAATCTACATGGCTGATTTTTCCATGAAAGACCTTAAGTGTGATTCCATATTTATTCTGATTTATTTCACTGATTTATTTCTTTCTTTAATGTGAAGTGAAAGTTGATAGCATCACTGTTGCTGGGCCATTGTGTGTTGGGGCGGGGGGTACCAACATTCATCCTGTGCAGAGACAGGAGTCACCTGTGACAGTGCTTTCTCTCACTGGTGGGAGAGTGGAGGACCATATCATGGCAGATGTGGGCCAGCCATGCCACCCAGACTGCAGGGGAGCCGATACTACTTGGAGTTGTAAAAATAAGGTACTAATGCAGTATTTGCAAGTGGAATTATTTTTGCTTTCACTAACAATTTTCCAGGCTATGATCAGTTTTTTCAGTAACGTCACTTCTCATACCCCTACAATCGAGGCACACAAAAAGTATTTTGGTGAAAGAAATGTTTAAAAAGACGTTTTGTTGTTCAAGGACAATAGTATTTATAAAAGGCTGGTAAGTAACCTTTCTCTGAACTGTGTAGTGAATGAACATGTCAGTGGGCTTTTTCAAATGAAAATGAAATGTTTGAGAAGAGTAATTAAACTGTTGCAAGCTATGGGGAGGGTAAGGGAGTGAGTGCTTTCAGGGTACTAAAAGTTGAAGAAAAACCACTGATAAGTCAGTGACAAAAGCAATCATAGAACCATTTAGGTTATCTATCTTACTAGGTTTAGTAAGCAGCTAACCCTTTTCTCATCCCCTAAATAATTAACAGCCAATTCCATCCTTAATCTAATTTAAATTTGGCAATGTAAGACAAATTTATCAAACCTTTAATAATGTTGGGGCAGAATTATGAAATACATATATGCTTTGAACTTGACGCAGAAAATGACTTAATCCAAAAGTAAATAGCTCTAATGCTGTTTCTTGGAAAGTATTACAAATGAAAATTCAGCACTTGGAGCTACTAATGTGATTGGTAATAAATAATACACCATCCTGTGAGGAATAGCTTGTGGGGCGTTGATAAGTGATTTATAACCAAAAGATCAGGCTGAGTCCACTGGAAAACGGTCATAATGAGAAAAAGACTAGTGATCTGCAATCTCCCATATGCTTGCAGAAAGTCACTGAGCTTGAAGAGAAGCTGAAAAGCAGCTCTGACACTGGAGGAGCCACGAATAAGATTTTTTGATAGCAGTTACTCGGACTTCTTATAGTCTGTTTAAGTTCAGGTTGTCCCTGGTGCAAGGTTTGCTTACCAGGTTAGGCAATCCAGAGCAGAGTATTTACGTGCACTATAATGATAGTTTCATTGCTTTCAGTGAAGCAGCTATGTTAGTTTGATCTTGCTAATTCCTTTATGCTATAAGCGATCTGCAAATCTATTGGTAGCCTTTTGAAATGTCATTGATCTGGTAATCTTAGGCTATGCCTGTATTAGTAAATTGAGCTGTGCCAGGGCCCAGGCCTAGGCCCCGGCAGGCAAATTGCTGAACTCTCCTTGCCCTCCTTGCAGCCCAAAGCAGCTGCCACGCTCCCAGACAATCCTCAGGCACACTTCAGGAGTTAGGGACTTGGCCAGCCGAGCAGCTGATCCTACTAGACGTTGGATGGAGCCTTTTTTGTTCTTTGTTTTTGATATTTTACTTGTGTGTGACCAGACTGTGCCGGTTGTCTTCAGCTTCCTGGCCTGAGAGGTAGAGAGCAAACTACCAAAACACACCGAAATGTTCTGCAACCTGTAAAAAACACGTTGACACCAAGTAGCAAGTACTTCAATGAAAAATGTTGTCAGGTAGAAAAGATGTCCAAAGCCAAACAATATTTGATAGAATGATATTAATTTGGTGATTCCTAAATGCAGCTCCATATAAGGTAGATTTTATTATGTCAATTCATTCTGTAAATATATTAAAAAATATTATTCATTATATCCTCAGATAACAGCTTGAAGTAAGTTGAGATAATAGCTCGAAGTTGTAGTGCACAGCAAATAAGTCAAGTCCTGGTGGAACAGAAAGGTAAATGAAAATCTTAAGTTTTGACTGCTGTGTGCACTCATACACTTTGGAGATCCTTTAGGCTACCAGTGGAAGATATGCTGAATCTTTAAAAATTGCGTTCAGTAACCGACTATTATGGGAAAATAAAGCTCAGTCAGCAACACTTGTGTATAGGAGAAACAATATTGTCTGTTACGTTTCTCTCTCACTCCATCTTACATCATTAAGGATATTCTCCTTTGGTTTATACCACAAAGTAATTTAGGCCACAATTATTAAAATAAGTACTTTTCTTTCTCCAAGCTGCTTTTAAAAGGAAGAATTATCAACTTTCATGGCAAGCCATGCTGAACTCTTTTACCAACTGCAATGTCTTAAGTCTTTAATTTTAGGAAGGCTGCATGCTGTATCATAGAGGATACTGACACATCCATTTTAAAATTAAGGAAGAGCATTCTGCTTTTTGTAACAGGCTGCTTAGGTCTTCTGCACAAATAAGAATTATGATGTTACATTTCAAAATGTGCTTGGCTGCTTTATTTGCAAAAATGTGTTAAAAAGGAAGTGCTTTTAAATTCTTAATGCTGTTGGAAGGCAATACCAATTTAGGCGTAAAGGAAGCACATTTCTCTGGGGTGCTCTCGAGCTTTCTCTGATTTTAATACTGCTCCTGTTGGTAAGGTGTGTGAGGGTATGCGTGGGGGTAGGTCTCACAGTCAGTGCTCAGATCTTTGCAGGTGGTGCCTACCTGCAGCAAATCGCCTGGATCCTCCACCTCACGCTTGAGGAGTCCCTAAGAAAATGACCCGATGGAACAGACCTCCTTAAAGAGGTGGTGAGCCGTTACAGAACTTGTATTATCAGTATAACTGCAAATGCGTGCGATGAAAGACTATTAATTAGCTTTTCTGAAGCACAGATACTAATATTCAGTCTTGAGCCCTAAATCAGCCCAACTAAGGTTAGGGACATGCCTAACTTTAGAAGTGCTGATCACTTTCTAAGTGTCTTCATTGTTTTTATTTTGTTACACAGAAGGGGAAACACAAAAAGTATTGAGCACATTTAGCATATTGAGCAATATGGATTAATTCCATTGTCAGGATCTACAGGGCTAGATGGGGGAAAGGAAGGTTTTAATATGACCAGATTTCAGGTGCAGTGTGGATTTGGAAGGAGTGGATGAGGAAAAGAATAATTTTGGGAGGGTACTTGCGTGACACAAGCTTCAGTGGGACAGAATTTGACAGTAAAAACTATGGGGAGGTACAGACTTGACATTAGGAAACATTTCTTTACCAAGAAGGTAGTCAAACACTGGAACGGACTTCCTAGAGAGGTGGTTGATGCCCCAAACCTGCCAGTGTTCAAGAGACATTTGGACAGTGCCCTTAATAATATGCTTTTACTTTTGGTCAGTTCTGAAGTCATCAAGCCTTTGGAGTAGATGATCATTGTAAGTCCCTTCCAGCTGAACTATTCTATTCTATTCTATTCTATTCTATTCTATTCTATTCTATTCCATTCCATTCCGTTCCGTTCCATTCCATTCCATTCCATAAGGATTGGAAAGGAATTGGAAGTAGAGGCAGGAAAGGAAGAAGATTTTGGGGAGCATTGTGGGAAAAGGAGATCAAGTTTCGTTAGAAATGGCAGTGGGTGGCATGGCAAGAGTTTAGGAGAGTGGAACTTTGGGAGGCAAAGCATTGGCACTCTGCGATAGGGAAGATTAGATTTGGGAGGAACTGGGACAAAAGAAGTAAAGCCAGGAGCTTTAGGGGAGAGGAGTTTGGAGGAGGAAGACTGGAGAGATGGGAGGTTCTACAGCAAAATGGACCCCGAGTCAAGATCAGCTTCAGCTACCAGAGGCCGTTTCCCTCTCCCAGACATACGCATGGTTTTGAAGTATCTTTTCCCTGACTTTTTGCCTTTGTAAGGCCCTATGTTTCAAATTTCAGGGACCTATTTTCTTAAAACAAACACCAAACAGCTTTAAGATTCTGATTTTCCTTAAATTTCAAAGTTAGCAAACAAACACAGCATTCATATTCTGTCCTTGATTCTCTGCTTCCCCACTCCTCCTATATTGACAGGCTGTGGAGGGTAATTGAGAGCTGTAGCTGTGACAGCTTTTATGCTTTCCTTTTACAGACTCGTTTTGGGGCACGTTGATTTATGTGTGTCCTGGTGTGTAAGTTCCCACACAGGCTGAGACACATCTGAGAACCTCTTATTACACAAGCTATAGTAGAACTGGGTCAAATGTGTTCAAGTAAATATGCTAGAGAGGTAACACAGTAAAAAAGATAGTAATTTAAAATAACATAATACTAAAAATCTAATAGTCTGCAAGACAATTAGGTGTTAATTGTTAATATTGAACAAACTAATGAGTTCTTTTGAGTTATCACCATGCATTATTTAATTTCAGGTATAAAGGAAGTGTGTGGGCAAAGATAAGCCCATACTTACACTTTACAATATGAGCTGTAAGATAAGGCACGGAAGAAGTTGTGTTGGTGGCTTCCTGTGCCAAATTTGGGCCCTCCTGTATTAATGTATAACACAGTAACTCTCTGATAACATGATTTTTCACTTTATTGAGATGAGTACTGTGAAAATGTTGCAGCTTAGTCTAACTGTGTCCATAAAGTGGAGCTGTAACAGTTGGCACGGTGAGGGTCATCTGGAAACTGCATTGTAAGTTACTTTTTGTCCCTTCAAAAGCCAGTTTTCAAATCTTAAGCTTTTAAATAAAATAAGACCAACACCACAATTGGTTGCTGAGGAGCCTAAAGTTCACAGTAGGATTATGGGGTAAATTTATTCATTAAACGTTACTGGGTAGGCTGTGAAAAATACCTGAAGTATTTCCCCCTCTTTGGCCTAAAAATAGCCAAATCAGTTTAGAGGAAATCTTGAGAAGCAGCCAAAAAAAAAAAAAAAAAGAAACTTGTATGCCAGGTATCTGTTCAAATCTTGGTTAAAGTAAAAAAAATTAGAGACAGTTTTCAGTGCAGCCTCAGTTTTGTAGCTGTGATAAGCTGCTTCCCAAAAAAAGACAGTCATTTTTGTAACCCTATTTTTACACTTTTTCATGTAGATGCATTTCCAATTTATTTAAAACAATAAGAGCAGACATCAAAACAGATGAAAGAAAATGGAATATTTGTTTTCAGTCTAATTTTTCAGCACTTTTGTGCAACTCAGAGTTTTTTGTTAAGCTCTAGCAGTTTTGCCTACTGCTATTCTAAGTGTTACAAGGCTGCTCTGGAATATTTTAAAAAGAAGTCTTTTGAATGCACAGGAAATATTCATTGTTAGTAATTTGTTAAATAATCAGGCTAGTAAAAATATAACATATGATTACTCTAGGAGACAAGTAGTATTTCTTTCAGTTGGTTTAACAAGTAGAACAAAACCCCCATTCCAAATGCATCCCCTTGGAAATGTGAGTGAATTACAGCAGAAATAGTTTTCTGATTGTGTACGTTGCATGAAGGGATATTAAAAGCATTTGAAGGCACAGCTAAATCATTCTGCGATTCAAGCACTGAATTTAACTTGAATGGAATACTTAGTGCTATTTTAACATTTTGTATCATTTCCCGAGACTTGAATGGAATGTCTTTTTCCGAGTTGCAATAGTGTTTATTACTCAATTATTCAATGCTTGCTAGTATAGTCATAAAATATAAGCAAAATACAGCATATTTTTCTTTTTAGAAAACACTACATTGGATTTTTTCCTTTAAAAACATTGTGGTTGGGGAAGGGTTGTAATTGCTATGTATTTTAATCATCGATTGAGTACCTTTTCAGTGTCCAGCTACAGGAATCCGTGTTTGTCCTACCTTTTAGTTGAATGAAAGCTGTCCCTCGATAGAGGGAGTGTCTGCTTGCCAGCTGTCACCGAAAGTCCCTGCTTTCTTAACTCAGATGTGCTCCTCTTGCAGCAGGCATGATTCACAGCAGTGCTCAGCAGGCATTTCAGAAGAGTTCGAAGGAGGCAGCCCTCTCATTCAAAAAACCCTTTTTTGGTGGCTTTTGGACTTTTTAACTTACTGAAAAGCTGAGCTGAATCATATGTTGGCTACTGACTGACGGGTCTGCCTTCTGATTCAGTTCCAGGAGAGAATAATTTTTTGTTTCCCAGCAGAAAATGGCTCTGTATGAGAGGTGGAAGGGGACTGGGGATTCTCACTTGTTTAACCCCCGTGTTCTTATTTATCTGTGTTAAAGAGGAGCATGAAATTTATTTGACATGTCTCTAATGGAATGGGCTTTTTTGGAGGGTAGAAAAATTCCTTTCTGTTCTGTAACCAGTAAAAATTGCTTTTTAGGAGAAAAAGTTAAAGCATTTTCCCATGTTTGTTACTCTAGTCATATTATTATAGCAAAACTCAGATTTCAGAAAGTGGAGACAAGCTTCCTAGAAGATCTTGCAAATGCCTTCATATCTGTTACCCATTTTTCTACTTCTGTGAATGTACAGGTCAGATACAATATTTGTGATTTTTTTCCAAATTAAGGAATGATAGGTAAGTCCAAAGTATTAGTGTTTCCTGGAATCCAAGAGAATAATCTCAAATCAAGATTTTCTTTCTTTCCATTACCACTTCTGAATCTATTAATTCAAGTGTTAGATTTGGATGATTTGAAAATTCCATCTTTTAAACACTGGTTTCATGCCTATGATAGTCTCATACCAGACTTTCAAAGATGACTATGCTGTGCTTTATTGAATCCATATTTTATCTCTTGTATTCTTGTTTTTATCTTGTTGATATAAGGTATCTCTTATGCTGCTACTTACATTCAGCATAAACAGTTCTTTGTTATCAAATGAAGAAAACGTTGCTTTTGGAGTGTATTCAGTCATGGCCATAGCCCTTGAGAGAAAATAAAAAATGTTAGAAAATTAAGTATAAATCCTGAAGATGACAGTGCGGTGTGTGAATTACCATCGTATCCCTTGGTTGAGGCAGATTCATCTTTTTTACGGTCACTGTTTCATTTTGACATTTCTCTGATGTGAGACTTGTAACTACATCTTGAGAGTGCTTCTTAAACACTGTTAGAGTTACATTATTGTGCTATTTCAAAATGCAATATCAGAAAAGTTACATCTATTAATTTATATAGGCAACTAACAGTCATGTTCCTTGCACCTTAGTTTCAGAGAAATTTCAAACCATTTTTCAAAATTTAGTGCAAAATACTTCAGAATTCAGATATCAAAATTATAATTGTCTCCACGGCCTTGAGTTTTATCAGCAACGGTATGGGAAATACTTTTTACTTCTGATTCTCTTCTGTATGTAGCCAAAATCTTGAGACTCATTTGTCTATAGCTTTTGATCCTGCTAGATGGAATGTATTCTTTCAGAGCTGCTTATCTGCCCGATTTATTTCAGTTTAATATAAGTCTGTCCTCTCTAAGGGTGAGCAAGTTTCTGAGATAATATTAACTTCATTCAAATTGCAAGTCAGTTACAGCTCTAAACCTGAAATGAAAATCATTTGGCTAAAGATTTTAGTTTACTGCCATAGAGAAGACTAAATGGGAATGCCAACATTAGGGCATTGCTGCGCTGGAGGGAGTGATCCCATTCATTTCTATGGCATTTTTGACAATGACTTCAGGAGAGACAAGTTTTTCACTGAACTGCAGAACTTCTCTACATTTAGAGGCACAAGGCTGTCACAAGGCACGTCTCTTTCCAGGCGATCATTCGGTTTTTGCTGTACCTTTTATCGTCCTTCAGGGACTGAGGGCTTGACATGCAGAAGGGCAAACAGAAGGGCGTAGTACAAGTGAATGGGATTTCTGTTTATAAGTAAGTTTAGAACAAAAAAAAAGTGTCACAGAAAGGGGCACCCAGTATTAGTGGATATACGTGCCACAGAATCTCTCTGCTTCAGGGAACTGGGGATTCTTGTAGAATGGGGATAACAAAATACCAGTGTCTCATAGGAATCTGATGAATGTTCATCAGAAGGATGCCTTGACGGGTGGTAATCCTGACAGTCATAAGAAAGCCAATATTAATAGATTTGCATGCCAAGTATAGGCAAGCATGTAAAAAGCATACAGAAATAGAGTAATGAGCCTGACATATTAAGAGGAAAAAATGAAACTGTGTGGTTATAAAGTACAAGGAATATAACATTGTTTTTATGGAACTTCAGTCTCAGCTGTTTGCTTCACATAATGGACGCATGACTTGATTTTTATGATAGATCTTATAATGAAAGTGATATTTCCTGTCCTGTATTTATTGGGCTGGCCCTTTAACATGTATCTGACCTTCCTTAATGCATCCTTTTAAATTCACAGTTTAGGACTGCAGTATCTATAGACCAGAGTGGTCTACATGCTGCAGGAGTGTTCAGAAAGGCAGGAATTGGCAGCAGGTCAGCTATTGATCTCCATAAAATAGTTTCTGTATATGTGCAGAATTCAGTCTTTGTCAGTTCTGAATTTTTTTGAGTTGAATGCACTTGTACTTGGCCTTTCACCCATCACTGCTGGGCAGTTAACATGGCTGGGATGAGGAAAGGATAAACTATTATTCCTTTGCAGTAGATCATTGCTTCTTCCCCTCTCCCTTCATATTTACCTAATCCCGCTTTCCCATGTCTGTTTCTTAAAAATTTCCACCCTAGTTTTCTCCAAGATTTGTCATTCCTTGGTAGACTCTTTTGTTCCTCTCCAGAATACCAAGGTAGCTGAGAACTGAGAAGCTCATTGCTCTGCTGTGGCTGCTCGTCCACTGGGGGAAGGAATTGCAGGCGAGGTCCTCTTCACGCTAAGAAGACTTGGAACGGGGTGCGTTGAGTTTCTAGGCAGGAATAATGAATTATGTAATCCTGCTGGCACGGCAGCGCTACGTGGGAATAGAAAATGCATAGGAAAGATGGAATCTTCGGAGAATTTTACTGCCTAAATCCATAATGCAAATTTCAGAAGTGTATATTTTAGATTGTTGCTGAAATGTAAAAACAGAGCACTTTAACACCAGGAGACAGCCTGTGCCGTTACATAGTTACATAAATTTCAAGGACCTATATTACGAAAAGTAAGAGTTTCTTATTAGTATGATTTTTAGGTGGTGGTGGTGGTGGTGGTGGTGGTGGTGGTTGTTGTTAGAAGGAGGAGGAGGAGCAGCAGGAGGAAGAGGAGGAGGAGGAGGAAGAGGAGAGGGTAAAACAACTTCTTATTGTTGTTTGCATTCATGGCAGTGGCCAAACAGTTTTCCTGAAACTCTCTACAAATAACATTTTTTCAAAAGGTAAAGAAATTGATCATGATGCAGCCATCTGGTGTGGAAAAACCTGACTGACAGGTAGAAGTTTAGCTGTCACTCAGTTTAGGAATGGAAATGTCAATCCACCCTAGCTGTAGTATGGTGCTTTATCTACACATTCATTCTTTTCATGTCTTTTTCACAGCAAAGGAAATCTTTGAAGGACAGATATTTCTAATTGTGTTTGCATATCTTGTTCTGAATGTAAACCAGACCTGAGTTCTTGTCTTAAATTACATGTCATTGCAATACCTGTAATACTAGAAAATACTTCCAAAATTAAATCACTGATACAAGCTGACTTCATTGCAGTAAATCCTGCATTCAGCAAAGTGTATTTTAGTCATCAGCTATATAACTTTTTAATAGGCTTTTATTTATCTTAAATCAAATCATGTTGTTGTGAACACTTGTAGTCGCATATTTCTTTTCTCAATTCATACTCTATTTGACATTTAACTACACATTTTCTTTGCTGTTTCAATTTAAATATATCATTAGAACTTTGATGAATGTGAAATCCTTGCCATAAAACAAACACATACACACAAGTCACTGTTCAAATGAACACTGCTTCTTTAATCTGAAAAGCTAGTTACTAACCCTATTATAGTGAATGTAATGGCTATTAGTTTTGTTTCCATTAGAGCTGTAGAGAGGTCAGACTCTGTTGCTTACTGTAGAATCCTGGGTATTGTCTGAGTGGTGTTGGTCTGCTTTGGACAATGAACTTTGCATTCAAATTAAAATTTTTATTTGATTTGTTGGCACATTGATACACACTTTTGTACATCTTCAAACTTGGTTTCTGTAATTCATTCTTTTGGACAGGAATCATAATACAAATTTCAACATGTAAATTATATATCAGTGTAAAATACTTCAATTGACTTCTGAGATGTCTTGTTATTAGATACATTGCTTATTATTCTTTGTTAATGGCATTAAAACAGATGTGACTGTATCCCAGTTTTCAATAACGTGAATATATTTAGTGTTAACTTGGGGTTTTTTCCCCAACTAAGCATGAGTACGTGATCCAGTTCTACTGTAGTGGAACAAACAAACAATCATAATCCATTAGATTTTAGTTGCTAAGGAGGAAGAATCTGAGGCCAGATGCTTAACTGAAATTGAGATGTTATAGAGCTGTAGCTTCTTTAGCCATCAAGTGTGCAATTTTGATGGAGACAGAAAAGTGATCACTAAAGATCTTACTCAGTTTAAACATAGTCTTTTTTGTTTCATGGTCCCCAGCTCTTAGCTTGTTTTCTGTGAAGCTTTCTACACTGTTTCTGGAGGCAGAAAAAGAGCTCTTAAAACCAAATCATTATGGAAAACAAGCAGACAGTGGCCAAAAAACTGAGAGGCTTGGTACCATTGGTCTAAGACACTTGTTTTAGTTTAAATAGGTAAACAGTGCATTTTTAAGAAGAGGTTATTTTCACTTTTTCTGAATTAAGGTTTATGCATTTTCTTTTTCCGGTCTCTTGATTAACGCCTTCTCAATTTTCTTTTCCTTTTTTTTTTTTTAATACAGTGGTTAATTATGATGATAAATGTATTTCATCCAAAACATGTTTTTTTGGGAAATTTGAATAAGTACAAATTCTCTTTCACCATTTACTTTTCATCTTTCTTTAGAGATCATTCTGCTACCTTAAGATCTGCCTAAGAAGGCTTTGAATATATTTCTACTTGGAAAGGAGAAACTGGGTAGCATTTCAGTTTTTACTTTGAATTTTCCCTAGTTCACAGTGCCAATAAATATTATGAAAAGTAAGAACAAAAAAACAGGAAATAAAAACAGGAAATGGCAGTTCCTCACAGTTTTGGCATCTCAGTGTTTAACCTCTCTCTTTCATTTAGAAAGGCATTTGATCATTATAATTTGCTTTAAAAAAACATTTAAATACAGATTTCAAAAGATGTTTGTGATTACTTTTTTAATACTGAAGATTAAAAAATAGCCCAAGCAAAAGATGAAAGTGATATACCATAATCTGTGACAAACTGGATCATTTAGGAGACTGGTCATCAACTAACATCTGAGGATTATAATTTCTAATTTGAATTGATCTGTCAGGTAGTCAGTGAAAACAAGTATCATCTGACAGAATTGATCTGTCAGGTAGTCAATGAAAACAAGTATCATCTGACAACAATAACTTTTCATTAATCCATGAGTCTTTTTCCAAGTTATTATTGGAAGTACTGACCTTACAATAGGTACAGCCTGATAGATGGAAGCATTTTCTTTTTGTTACTGTCAAAGTGTCTTAGTGGGAGAGTGTCCATTTTTCAGTGGTTGTATTGCTGATGGTGCAGAGCTAATGCCAGAAGACAGTGGTGTTCCTATTGCTGTGTCATAAAAGTCATGACCGATAGGCATACACATGAAATTGCATAATTGTATAGGAATACGTACGGGTTTATCATGATAGTCCCCAGCCCTGATGACTTCATAAATTGCTGTAGGCTAGGACAGACTACCTGTGACTAAGCGTTAATACACATAATAACCTTATTCGCAATAGAAAGGGAAAATATCTTCCAGAAGTTTTTCTTCATATGACAGCTTAGCGTTAAAGTGTAAGGATATAATTTTAACACGTACGTACAATGAAGTTCAGAATTAGATTCAAAATAATATCTGTTCTTGCTTTTCTTCCCAGAAATTGTTGCAACTGAATGTTGCACACATCATACATCTTGCTTCATTTGGGGATTGATTTTCAGCCTCAAATTTGGAATTTCCGGCTTTTGGTTTATATTGGATCCTTTATGTTGCCTAGCCTTAGATATTTTTCAAGTTGCAGGTTTTTTTAAAAACGAATTAGACAAAGATTTGTCAGTTTCTGATTTTTATGGTTTTTAAAATCTCATTGAGTTTTAATAATGTTGATGTTAGAAAAATTAAGAATTGTCTATGTCTTGTAAATTACAAAAATGCTGTTTCTTGCAAACAGTAAATCTTAATATATGCCTAAATCATCATCATCATTTTGAGGTCCAAATCACGTTATGTTACTGTGCTTGAAATTGATCTAAATAGTGCATGTGGCAAGGTTTGGGTTCTAGATAAGTTTTTATCTCAGTTGGGGAGGAAGGGTTGGTTGGTTGGTTTTAATTTTTGTACGGTGCAAAATCTTGAACTTTCCTAAGGACAATACATATTTAGAGTTTATGATCTGAAAGTTAGCAATATTGCCTTGAGTCTTTAAAATGGTACAGTAAGGGCATATTTTTAATGTTAACTGCAGTTTAATGGTTTCATTTCGTTAGATCTACATTTGTAGGATTGTATAAATAAATTTCCATCCTATGTACAGTGTATTGCCCTAAGAATTCTTCCTGCAACCAAAGCGAGTGGAAAGCCTTTCTGTAATTTATAAATCCACTTTTTAAATATTTAATTGCTTTCTTAGTTGATGATTATTGTAGTTTTGATGCTGATTAACCCTTTGCTTATAGGTTATTCCTTATATCTCATCTTACAGGCCCATATTTAATTTAAACTATTCATGAGTTTTCTATAATGTCTGTCATTTAGAGTGTCTAAGTGATTCCAAAAGAAACTATAATGAAGCAAAACAAGACATTCATAGTCATGTCTTCTGCAGATACCAGGATTCTTTATTTTTCTTCGTCTGTTACGTTGCTCTTGCTTAAGAACTCATTTTTTCTTTAATGTTTTTTTCTTTTGTTTCAAGTTTGCTTTATAAATTAGACTTTGCATCATGCCTATTTATACCATCATATGATAGATCAAAAACTCTACCTCTAGAAGTTTTTTCACAAGTTAATGTTCTTGAGGTATATGGATTTCCCTTTCACCCATGCCATCAGCTGTATTTATTTTAACTTGGTGTGGTACTCTTAAGTAATATTTACTCACGGCCTATTCCTTCATCATAGTTTATTTTCTTTATACCATTCAGAAAGGCAACAGAAGGCATGTTGAACCCATATGGGGCACAGATGCCACATAATATCAATCATGTCACGTGGGTTTCATGAGTATTTGTTGTATTCCACTGAGCACAAGCAGGGACACTGGTGTTGATCCTGTGGAATATCAGTCTTGATGAGTAACTTCAGATACTATTAACATACAAACTGTGTATTCTTTTCTGCTTACATCTATGCAACTTTCTCTTTGTTGCCTCTGCTAATATCCATGGATGATGCATATCCTATCAGTTATGAATGCCCTGTTCCATGTCAGAACGTGCCAAGACAAGCCTTGCACTGTAGCAGAAGCTGAGTAGATTGGGTTATACCTTCAGCCTGGCTCATATCTTTTTTGTACAGGCCAGATCCTCTAAGCTGCTTCCAAACGCCGCAGATAATTTGCTGAGAATTCCCACTTCCCAGCTTTCCTTTCCTTAGCTTTCTTTTCACCTAAACAGAACATAAAGTTTGTGCCATTGTACCAAATCTTACTAGATTTTCATACATGGTCCATATGATAGTTCTTCTGTTGAACAACATAATTCACTATTACCATTTTATTAATTCAATTTTGATTACAATAGTGGTATAAATAAAACATGAGCAAAAAATCTGGTTTTAATCCAAAAAACCTGATCATTTTTCTGTTGCCAAACTAGCTATTGGAATATAATCTGATGTCCACAATCTTAAGTCAACTTTAGGTAATTATTTCAAGTAGATGATAGTTCATTCAAATACATAAGTATTTTTCAGTATACTAACTTCAACAGAGATTTGATCTTTCTTAGAAGTTACCTTATGTGTAATTTCAAGAATATGTGTCATCTTTTCTGTATCTCCTTCTAGAAAACAAAGAAAAAAAATATTTCACTTTATATAAAATCATTAAAATGATGATGTCTTTGTCCTGTGCTTTATTCAGTAAATCATTTCAGCCTAAGTTTTATAGTTAGTCTGAAAAAATAATATTCACAACGGCTTACTTTTTTTTTCTTAAGAACAAAAATTAGTTCTTGAGCTGTTTTGGAGTAACCTTATTCCAAAGTTAACATTTATTTCTAACGTCTTGGAAAGCCATGAAACAAATGCCATATAGATTTGCTAAACTTGTAAATCATGGTACATATATTCTTCATTTTGTATACTCTTTGTTTCAGTGGAGAGAGAATCTATTTTTACACAGAAGTTAAAATGACATCTTAATAAAGAAGAGATGCTTTAATGTTCTGTGGGAAGGAGAACCAGGTTTTTCTTCAGCAGGGGAAAAACTTGTGGTCTCTCAAAATCTCTGGCTGCAATTTTCTCCTCAACTTCAGTTTCTTATACTTAACTGACACTTCTTTCATCCATACGCTTGAAGACTACAATCCCATTCATCCATCAAACATGGTCTTCCCTTATCTGTGTTCTTAGTTCCTTCACATACAGCTCTTCAAACGAGCACCGAGCTATAAATCCATGATAAATCTACCTTGCAAAAATATTTTAGGTCCTTAGACACTCCTATGTCTTCTTAAAATGATTTAGCCTGATCCCAGGCTTTAGCCTCGCCTAAGCAGCTTTTTAAGGCTTTGTGCCATATAAAAATGCAAACTAATTCTGAAAAGATGGACAAAGCTGCAGGAAGGACAGTGTTGTGTTTAGGAATGAAAGAATAGACAACACATATCTACAACACATATCTGAAATGAGCAAAATAAAAACAGTAACTCTTAGCTTGCTGTGAGCTTTACTTTTCAGCATTTTCTGTTGCAAAATGATAGAAATTACATGTAAGTGAGTTTGTTAAGAGGGAATGATACTGCAAAATGTTTCCGACTGTCTGCTTTGCTTAAAAAAAACTCCGCTCTTGAAAAGTGTAGTGCTGACATGGAAAACTTTGCACCTGTTAAAAGATACCTGCCTGGAGCTTGCCCTGCTGTTAATGAGCCAGAGTTTGTTTCATTATCACAGCTGCTGCTGCTGCTCTTGAAAAGAAAAAAAAAAAGAAAGAAAGAAAAAAGTAAAACCAATGTATTTAAAGCTCATTAGGAAAAGCTTTGTAGTGAATACTACTCTGAATGTCAGGTGACATATTACCAGTGTGAAATGGGGATGTCGTTAAAGCTCTGGAGGGGAAAGCATGCCTGCCTCACGTTACGCAAATCAGTTATCTCTGAACCTTAGTCCCATGGGCACAAAATGGCTCCTACTGTACCCTGCATAGCACTCGGTTAACAAAAATATTGGACTGGAACTTGTAAGTATGATAAGCCTTTAACAGAGGAACAGGCAAAGGTACAAAAGGTGGAAGAGCAAGCTTGTCGTCTCAGGAGAAGGATCTGTGCATCTCTTGATCAGGCTGCTGAGCATCTTCTAACCACAGCAACAAAAACTTCCAGCCTGAGGGTCCCAGTGCCTGTTACCAGCTGGATTTCCATAGAGCCTATGGCATGTTTGGAAAATAAATGCATTAACATTTGTAAGAAACCTAGAAATTTCAGTGAGACTCTTCATAGAAATACACAGATAAGCAGGAGGAAGCAAAAGCACTTGGAGCTTGAAACTGAATTTGTCAATAGGAAAGAGGTTTAAAGCTAGGGCTTCTCTCTTGTTCCCTTAATTAAGTTACCATGTGATATTAAAGTATTGTAAAACTAATTAGAAAATATAGATATATAGACGGATAGACAGAAATAAGATAGTAACGGCATATATAGTTCAGTCAGTTCCTTATTTTTCTATGTATTCCTATTAAAAATATGGAAACTGTATTTTGTTCTGAATGTATATGAAATATGAAGACGTCAACACTTGCAGTGATTTTCTGTTCTCCCAGAAAGTGTATAGCTTTTCTTCAAACATTAACCATAAAACCATCTTGATTTAGCAAGTTACAACTAGGCTTCAGCATACGCCATTAGTTCGGGCACAGTTTCATATGTGCTCTATTTTAAAATATTTTATCTATGCAAGATATACCTATTCAATAGCTAATATATCTAGTCACAAATAAAGACCCAATACGGAAGACTGGCTAAATAGATTTGTATGTCTGTTTGGGGTAAGATTGCCCCTAACATAATATCCTTATGTCTTCAACATGAAAGAATGACACTGTAGCTTCCCATAAAGGAACAGAGCAAGTTCATGCTAAAATGGGCCATTACCTCTTCAATCATTACCATGTTCACATGATATATTTTTTTAATTATATGTAGCTGGCAAGATAGTGTGTAGCGTGGAAAGACAGTCAAGTTACTAAACATTAAATTAATGGTTTTGATCTCTAAAAGTGCACTCTTTCTGCACACCAATTTTTCAGGGAACCTCTGCCTGCTATTCTGCCCTGCTTTGCAGTGTTTACTCTTCTTTATCATCGTATGCAGATGTCACATTTCTGTACAATTTTGGCTTTAGGCCACAATTTCACTATTATACTGATCCTTATCTTGGCATGCTTCGAGACTGACAAAGCAATCCTGGATGACACTACTTGAGGTCTGTTCTCCTGTCTTTAAACGTTTAACTTGACTTTCTACGAAAACTTACATGGAGTCTATATGAACACAAAAGAGTAGCTTGTGTGGGTGTCAGGGTAAACTGAAGACCTTTGGGAAATTTCAAAGGAGTTTTACAAGTTCAAATGACAATTCCTAAAAAGCTTCATAAGAGTTGGTAACCAGCTGAAAGAAAGAGGTCTGGTTTACTACCTTTTATGTAAGCTCATTTGGTAACAAGCTGTAGAAAATCCACGTGGGGGAGGGACCGTATGAGCTTCAGCTAAAATTCAGAGTCAGCCTATGCAACAGAAACCCATAGGGTCATGCTCTCGTTTTGATTATACAAGCAGAACTCCACCATATATATGGAGCAGGGTGGGGATGAGCATGTAAGGGATACGTGGTCACAATGCTCTGAGTATGGAGAAAGCTTTCTTGCATGAAAGCAATGCTTCAGACTGTAGGTAGAGCCAATAGGCCATGTACCTACAGCTGCCATATAGCTCTGACTACGTAGTAATATTAGTGCATCTCAGCACAGTGCAAGCAATATCCCCTGACAAAGACAGAAATTAAATTAACAGATTTCTTTTTTTTATGACTAGATTGAAGTAGTTTGTAGAACAGTACAGCTAAAATAATTAATTTTAAGATGTACATATCCCTGAGAATAAAGTAATTGGTATTCCTGATTTTGGACTTTTTTTGTTTGTTAAGACACACCACAGAAAAATCAAGAGATACCTTGATTTTACCTGTATTTTTGGTTTTGCAGAAGGCTTTTCATGTGATTTTGGATAAGCCACTTAAACTTTTCATTTTTCCATTTCCCTTATAAAATCAAGATAATATATGTTTGCTTCAAAGAACTTTTCAAAGATGCATGAAAGAAAAGGTGATATATCAAGTGTAATGTGTGATTTATAGCTTTTTCGTTAACTACCTCCTTTTTCTTGGATAAGGTAATGTAAGGTTGGGAATTGAAGACAAATAATTTTCTTTTTTATCATACATTTATTTTACAGTTCCAGTATTTTTGTCATTAAGTGTTTGTTTCAGCATATGCTGCCCAAGATCTATACTACAAGAAGATGCATTTATAAGAGACATGTAGATTCAGTCCGTAGCTATTTGATGATGCTGCAATTGTGACTGGCATATGACAAAATGACAAAGTGAGATTTGAAGTCCTAGAGGAAGAAATAAAATCTGATTATTCACAGTTGTTGACTCTACTTACACTGAGCTGATTTAAACTGGACGTGCTATAAAACCATGTGGTGGCTGTGTTGTAGGCTTTGTACATTCAATTTTTTTCTGAAACTCTTCAAGCTCTTTTTCAAATTTAGATAAGGACATCAGAAATTAAGTAGATTTATCTCAATGAATTTTAAACCTTCTATTTCATATGAAATTGCAAAAAGATAGTTATTGAAACAAATTCAAGTTATAATATTTATTTTAATTTTGATATATATTCTTTCAGTAATAATTTAATTTGCTTAAGAATGTGTACATACCAAAAAAGCTCAAGGGGAAAAAAAGAAGTGGAAAAAAAGCTCTTTAATAAAAAGTTCATGTGCTTGATCTGTCCAAATGAAAAAAAAAAAATTAAAGAAGTAGTGCATTTGAACATATTTCAAGGGAAGGCTCATCTGTATAGTTCAAATCACTCTTTCTTTGTTTCTTTCTTAAAAAAAAACAACACATAAAACCAACAACCAAATGTTTGATATGATTAGATTAACATGCCCCCATAAAGAAAAGCATTAGCTTTGGATTCAGACATTTGTTCTGTTACTGTCATCAGAATTGACAAATCTGTTATTTCCCTCTGAAAACCTGTATAAATATACTAAGGTACACTGGAAAAATATTTTAAGAGCTTGGGAGATGGCTTTTGGGGTTTTTTTTTAAGTTTAAAATAAAAATTTTCCAGAGCATTTCAACCCATTTCCAAATTAGTTAGGAGTTTAGCTTCTTGAGTCTTCTTTCAAGCAAACATAAAACTAGCAAGATCCTCCCGGCGCACCAAGTACAACCTCTTCTTTTCAGGCCCTGCGTCATATAATCTGTTTCATAAAACAATTCAGCTCACTTTTAAAACTCTTCAGGTTTCTAGCCTTCAGTAGCTCTTCTGGAAGGCTGTCCCACAACCTCGCTGTTCTGATGGCTGAGAAAGTTTCCAGCCTAAATCTGTTTGTGGCAAGTTTATAGCCTGTTGCTCTTGTGCTTTTTTAAGATTGAACTGTCCTTCTCCCTTGCAGGGGAGGTCTAATGATATGATGTATTTAACTATTCACATGATTCTTGCTCTTGCAGTTGTTTTATGCAAGACAGGCTGGCTGTGTTTTGAAAGACTCTTGCAGAATGTGGACAGCCAGATACTTACTCAGATGAGATCTCACTACTGTTTTTCACACTTGTATTAACTCTTCACTGTTTCAATTGAATTTACCTTGTGTCGTATGTCTGAAGAAGTTATTTGCGTTTTACAGAGTCCTGGGTCATACCAAAAATGCATGTTTTCCTCCTGTCTGATTTCTGGCTGATGAGCTACTGTAATGACAATTTATAATAGTCCTTGGGGAGATTTTTCTCATCAAATGTAGAACTTCAAAAGTTAGGCACCTAAACATTCTCTGTGAATGACTATAGAAAAAGGGAGTAATCTCCAAAGAATCTCCATTCATCCCATTTAGATATGTGTCTAAACTAGATAATATAAAATTACCAGCAGACTTGTTCACATCTTTCTAGTGATTATACAAGGACACTCAACAGCTGTGAAGGTACAAAGTTTTTGGATGGATTGGAGGAGATTAATCCCATTTAAACTGCAGGTTGCTGTACTTTGCACTGTTACATTTCATCACGTTTACTATTCCAGTCCATTTTTCCCTTCACATGGTGTTCTTCCTCCTTCACACTGGCAGTACTTCTCTTTTTTTTTTTTTTTTTTTTTTGGACTTGCATTCATTCCTATTTTAGGGGTGAAATAGTAAACAAAATGAATGCCAAGACTAATCCAGGAGGAGCACTACTGGAGTAATCTGTTTTCGGCCCAGAGGTTCCCCTTTCAGCACAGTTCAGTGGCATTTCCTCTGCAACAGTCATTTTAGTCAGCACCTTCACAGTCTTTTTCTAATCTTCCTTTTTTCCAGTTTACCTGGTAATCTCCATTGTGAGACCTTAACAAATGTTCTCCTGAAGTTCAGATAAAATCAAGTCTCTCTATGCAGTTCTTTTGTCTGGAGAATCAGGTATCCTATCAAAGGAAAAAATCAGGCTAGTTTGACATGACCTACCTTTACTAAAGCCATGTTACATTTTATTCTATTGTCCATTTACCTTCAAGCCATTAATTATTCTTTCCTTCAAATTTTATCCTAGGATTAACATAGAGCCTGAGGTGTGAAAGGATAAAGAGTTTTGAGTCACTTTTTATTCTCTGCTGTTGGCACAAATCCTGTTATGATTTGAGCATATTTCATAACATCTTAATTAAAAGTCCTTTCTATTGGATCTGGTATTCTATGGCCATTTTTCAGAGTTCTGAGATGAAAATGGGCTTGTGAGTAGACTCAAGTGCATTAAGCTGTTTAAGGTTTGCTTGTGGCCTGACTGTGATTATGGGCATACACTTGTCTCACCACATTGTCTTCACTGAAGACTTCCTTTTAATTTGGGGATCACGCGTTGATTTCTACTATGGTATTTCTACTTCTTCATTAGAGCTTCCCCCCCCCCCCCACTAGATAAAGGAGTTGTTGGCATTTCCTTGAGCTTCTTTTTATCAAGAAGTAATTAATTTTGACAGTTCTTTCTTTTCCAAGCCATTTTAGGCTCTCTGCTTTTTCAGATATGGTTATTTGTCCATTTGGATCCGGAGACATTATATAAAAGGATTTCCCTTTCCTTGAGATGCAAGTTCCAATTAATATGTGAACATTTGACATAAAGAAATTCAGGTGCCCTTCATCAATGTGTTGGTTTTTTTACCAGTTTTTTGTCCGAGAGGACTAATGTTTTCAAATAAATCTCAAGGGAGCTCTTGAAAAGGTGCTTTAAAGTATGTCCTTTCTGCTGAGCAGTTTATTTTACAGTAAAATAAATAGCTATGTATGTTTAATAGTAAAATTAAGCTTATATTGCTTGCACACTTTTAAGAGTTTCTGGTTAATCAAAGCTTGTTTTCAGTGACTGTAGCATTGCTTAAGTAGAAAGAAAAAGGCTTTGATATTAGTGACCAAATAACTTTTACAAAACACTTTGATACACTATTTTAAGTCATTAAAAGGTAGTAGACTAGAAGACATTTTGCAAAGGAAATGTAAGAAACTAATGCGGTGGCATTACATTGCTCAGTAACAATTACAGAATTACTGTGCTATAAGTTTGCCAGGAGGATGTGGAAAGGAAAAAAGACGAAAAGCCTGTAGACACGTGGCCCACACAGTGGATGTGGCTCTCCCGTGACAGTATGGGGCCTTTTGCTCTCTAGATTTAGAAGTGCTTTGAGAGGCCAACATGTTGAGCCGTTTGCTTTACAACAAAGGAGAAATACAATTGATTAATGCCATTTTGGACTGTAGCTGCTTTGTTTGCTCCTTCATTTGTTTCTCTGAACTAACTGGACCATAATCCTAGCAACCTGGTTCAATAAACAAGGGAGTACAGTTACAAAGAATATCACAACTGAGTATTTTCTTATGAAATCAAAACACCTCACCATCAATGACACTTGGCTGCATATTTTTTTCTTCTGTATTAAGTGGAGAGAAAGAGGATTATTTAGCTCAGAGAAAGAGGATTATTTAGCTAGTTTGTTCAAATGTTTAGTCAATGCAGTTTTGGAAAATTGCTAATGAAGTACAGAGGCCAATATTCTCTTTTGCAAATGTGAAAGGAGGCTGTTATGTGCCCCACTGGGAATATTCTGTGCTATTTGCTGTATGCAAAAGGCTTTACATGACAATCAGAGGTCACCAGGAGACACTTTTTCAAAAATCTCTATATTACCAGTTTCTTAATCCAGGTTATGGAATGAAGGAGAAACACCTGTTGTTCCCCACTGGAGTATCCTGATGTTTAGTATTGGGATCAGCTAGTTACCCTGGGTTTTTTTCATTCAGCTTAGCCTAATCTAAAATGAAATACAGATAATTAATTGCAGAACTTGCCATAAAGAGCATAGTTGCAAAGTTTTATGAGAAAAGTGAATGCAAGTAAAAGGAGTAAACCCACATAACTTTGCTTAGTGTAAATATTGGTTTAAAGTTTTTATTCATCTCCATGCCCTCTAACACAGGCCTGTATTCAAACTAAGATATTTCATTTTTCGCAATTTATGGGTACTTGCAGAAGACAGTCAAGATTTGGGGCATGTCCTTTTTATCTGCATGGTCAACATTCATGAAGGAGAGGAGGAAGAGGATGGAAAAGGAGATAATTCATATTCAGACAGTGTTATGCCTCTAGTCATTTGGTATTCGTTAATCCGATTCATTCTTGACTAACCATTGTTTGCTACCTCCAGTTTTAGAGAGGTTCATGTTTAATTGGCCCAGCTGAACAAATCTCATCCTTCCAGACAGACTGGGTTTCATGCAGCTGAACATGGGACATCGACAATTAGGCATCTGTTGTCTAGATTCCTTTTTTAAGCAAAGGAAAGAAACGGGCATTTGTAGCGTGTGACTCACATGATCTATTTTAGACATCTGTGTACACTGGGATGGGAGGAGCAGCATGCTAGAGACACCCGTTTGTCTCCACCGACTATAAAAGAAGCCTTGCCATCCTGCACAGATTTAGGGATTGTCAGCCTTAGGTGGGGTGATTCCCATCCTTAAGGACTGTTCTTGTACTAGGCTAGGTTTTTACCAAAGCAGCGATTCATGAGGAAGCCCACTCCTTTTCTTGCAGAGCTGGGAAATTTCCATGTCCCAGGGAGAAATTCCTCATTCTCCCTCTTTACACACTCACAATTAGAATGTAGCGGTACGTTACCTCGCTGGAACTGTATGTGCAGCTCAGGGGAGAGCTCTTGTTTAGGACCAGTCCCAGAAGTGACCCATCAGTGCTGGCATTAACTGCTTTGGGAGCTTCTGACTCTTCTTCGTGACACTGTGATGAAGGCAATGAAAATCTGCCTTGGAATACCTGGGGGGCAGACAAGAGTTCCCAGCGTTGCTCTCCTCTGTGATCTCATATAGTTTCAGGACTTTGCCAGCATTCTGTTTGCACCTGCAAATGTTCCTGCAGCAAAGGGAAACAGATTAGGGTAACCAATATGGAAACTCAAACAAAGCAAAGCTTTCACAGAAACTGTGTTTGCAGTAAGTAGAAACTATTGTAGATGTTCTAAAACTGGTGTAATTGTTGACAACCGTAAAAGGGCACATTTAGAAGCATCCTTAGTGTCTGAGTATGAGCATCTTCAAACACTTTTGAGTTGAACCTGAGTGCGTGTGCTCTTAGATTCAATGATGAACCGAAGCTGGCTTAAAGCTCCTAATGCCTGATCCAGAACACCGCATGACATAAAGCAGTGGTGTAGGGTAAAATCACTTTGCTGATAAGATTTCTCTCCAGAAATATCATCAGGTTAACTTTGTCCCAGCAGGCTTTCTTTGAGGCCTTCACCACTCAAACTTTATAAAGGATCAGGTATTTGATCTGCATTTAGCATAAAACCAGCACAAAGTCATAACGTCAGCATAAAGAGCTTATTATAGTGTGCTTTGGGAAATGTGAAAGTAATGTGATTATGTCTACACCTGACCTGGTGCAAAATTGGGTGATCTGCTAGAGCACAGATCTGGTACAAATGTCAGTCGAGCTTAGGTTTTACCCTGTTACACTTCTGTGAACTTACCTGCCTCTTCTAAGGACAGTAAAGACAGAGTGGTAAAAGAAAAGAGAAACCAAGTGGTGAAGGTATTAAGATGAGACAGGTGCTTGTATTGGAACTGCATTAGTATCCCCTCCCTGAAGGAGAAGTGAATATTGTTCTAGCTCCAGGAGGACTGACAACAAGGGGACGTTCTTGTTGCAATTAAAAAAGAAAGAAAGATAAAAGCACATTTTAATAAGGCAACGCTGGTGGTGCTTGATTTATTCATTTTTAGTTCTAGATTTCTTAGTAGAAAAAAAGACAAAATGAATGAAAAAGACATAGAGATACTGAGCCTTTAGTACTCCTTTGTGGTTCAAACAATATTCCAAACTTTTGCTGGTGTAGATTTCATTAATCAAAAAAAACAGTAATACTCTCAATATCCTCGCTGTTCCTTTATGTTACAAAGCACAGTAGGGCTTTGGTTTTGAAAGCTAAAATATAGCAAGCTGTTAATGGAATTTTATATTTGTGCTCCCAAGAGATTTAAATGAAGTCTTGAGGGTAACCACAATCCCTGGTGAGAATCCTCTTTCCTATTAAAGCTGACCTGGACAGGAGTTGCTTTCATGCCACATTTAAATTGTCCAGAGAAAATAATCTCTGTGGGAGACATCACACATTCTTCTTGCCTCCCTGCCTCTGACCAGCCTAGCAGAGCCACTACGTCTTAGTCATTAGCAGGGGAGAGGGAAACCAATACTTCCCAGTTCTGGAAAAGAAAACCGTTCAAGAAAAAAATACTTACTAGATCCCACAAACTAATAATGGAAGGTCTGTTTGATCACCAACAACTTGCTCCTGACCTCATGAACTGGAAAATATTTTCTGTTCTCCTTGGGTAAGTCTTGTCAGTGAATTGTTTCAGGATTTCTTGGGATGGATGGAGTAACTTAAAAGGTGACTTGTTTAGGTTTTTAAAGTATTTTTTATTTATTTATTCAGTACGCTTCAGTTTGCTAATTATTTAGCCTGAGCAGAAGCAAATTAGCTGCCAGTAGAATACTAGCAGTAAGCTTTCTGTGATGTTCCCTCTACAGAGTTAGCACCTGCATTAAACTTGTTCTATATCACCACCTGGACCTGCCTCAGTCTCTGCGTTAATAAATTAGGAAAACTGGTTTGGAAAAGTTAGACAATATAAAAAACTCCCCTCCTTTAAAAAATTTAATATGTTATTTGCATACATTTTTATATCAAATAGATACTTTAAGGCACATTTATTTATGCATTTACATAGTTTGAAGTTACTGAAACTGCTTTATAAGTCCAAAGCAGAGATTTGCTAAATATAAACTTGCTTGCTAAATATAAACCTGGAGTGAATTCTTATGGTCAAATGTATAAAGTTCTTTGAAATTGGATGTATAGTATTGTTATTATACTACTTTTTAATGAGATTAAAAACAAAAGAAAGAATACTGATGGGATATGGGATCTAACTGTGTATGGGATCTGACTGTGCGGTGTCAGCTACTTTATAACTGCTATCAGACCTTAGGAAAAAGAGATCAACTTCTTTTTAAAAAATCAGGAGACTTAAAAAAGGATGGGAGAGGAGAAGGAACCAGAAGTTATGTGTGCAGTTTAAGTAGGCTGAGAAAAGATTTTAAATCATTTTCCATTAAAAACAGGTAAGTGTCTGCTAAATATTGATACTAGTGGTAACTGATTTTCTGACAACGCTAAGAACAAAAAACGATACATAATCATGTGCTATTTTTGGAGAATTGTAGGTGTCAAAGAAATCTGTCAGGAAGCCAGATAACTACTTCAACCCAGAATTATCACTCTGGTAACTTACATCAGTCTTAGAAGGTGACTTGGACCGTCTTGCTGGTAAATTTGAAAACTGCGTCCAATCACTGGGGATATGGCATGCATCCACCTTCCAGCATGAAAGCCAGTATGTGGCATTAATGTGTATTTCAGAAGGAAACTGACTTCCAAACGGCCGGAGGATACGGGCCAGCTGCCTGCATGGAGAGCAAGGGAAACCAAAACCCAGGGGGAGAACGCCACTGCTGAAATCCTTTAAGTCTCCTGCGCCTTTGCACCAGCTATTTGCCTTACAGAGCTCTGAGCAAAACCATACAGGAAAGATCTTAGACCTGTTCCATTGCCAAATATTTTGTGGTCTCTGGGAGCTTGAGAGTTGAACTACGAGACCTGTGTGGTATGTGGGAGGGCTGGAAAGAATTGTTTCAAGTAGGGAGGCAGTGACGGTGCTGCTGGATCTCAGCAGCCTGCATAGGTGCCAGACAGCCTCTTCCTTGGGGTTTAAAAAGGGCGAGTGAAGTGATCCGACAGCTATTAAGTTTATCCCGTAAGGTCAGGTGAAGTACAAGCTCCCTGATTACAGTGACCTCTCTACTTACCACAAGGAGGGAGAAACGCTCTGTGGAGTTTATGAAATCAGAGGTACCTTTCTTTCATTCAAATACACCCTCCAGTCCTTAAAAGCTCGCTGTTCTTCCATAGACCTGGTATACCACTTTCATGGTGGAGTTGTACTAGTTGCGAAATATAGTGACCATATCATTCCTCTGAGAAAAGGATGCGTTAGAAAAAGCTGTGTTGCAAGGCTGTCCCTCCCAGAGGTGGCTGTCATGGTAGGAATGGCCTTTCTTTGGATGAGGGTTGCTAACAGCGCTGGCCCGGAGCCCTCTCACCACAAGCTGCCACTGTATCAGATCCATGAGCAAACGTAAGAGCTGCAGTTGGGCAAGGTAAATATCAATGATCCAAAGAAAAAGAGAACTCAAGTGGCTTCTCACAGAAACTTTAAACTCACATAACCGCACTGAATTCCTGGAAATGCGAGAGCTTGGTACTTTAGATGAAGGTACGTCCGGAATGAAGGGCTACCATGCCATTTGTGGGAGCTGAAACATTGTGGTCACTGGGCTACGAGAGCCATATACTCTTTTTACATGCTGTGAAGTAAAACCCAGCACTTCAAGCTAGTTATGAAGGCAACTCTCTAAGAAAAAGTTCAACACAGTGTTTCACAGCATAATATTACCTCAGCAACAGGCCTTCAAGTCACAAAACAATGGGAAGGAGATAGAAGGATGTAGTTTGGGGACAAAGTCCAAGAAGCCGTGACTTGTGTTCACTTTGGGTTCCTTAAAACCCCATTTCAGAACCTCCCTAATTTCTGAACAGCAGTGTGCGCGGTGTATTAGAGCAGAGAAATGATGCAGCCATGAGGCGATGGGGACGAGGGATGAGCTTCTGAAGATCTCTTATCACAGAGGGCGGGCCTGGCAGGGTGCGGCCTTCTCCACGTATGTGTCTGTCTCCTGTCTCGCCCCAGTCACGAGGCTGTGCTTGCACCCCAGCAGCCCGCACTTTGCCAGATACTGTGGCGGTTTTCCTTTTTTCAACCTGTGCTTTGGAAGCAGGAAAACACTTCAGGTCTAGGCACTAGAAATCCTCCTAATGCTGCCTAAAGGTGGCTGGGGGCAATAAGGCATCTCTAATACTATTTTTTGTTTGACAGACTTTTAACTTAACTTTAACTTAAAAAACAGCTACAGGGCATGTTGTGAAGTACTGTCTTTTTGTCGTTTTTGCTTGCTTCTTTGTCCTGGTTTCGGCTGGGATAGAATTGATTGTCTTCCTAGTAGCTGGTACAGTGCTGTGTTCTCAGTGTGGTATGAGAAGAACGTTGATAACACCCTGATGTTTTCGTCTGTTGCTCAGTCGTGTTTAGACTCAGTCAAGGACTTTTCAGTTTCTCCTGC
>JAVKLA010000014.1:22444319-22468971 GCA_034782735.1 Sagittarius serpentarius | reverse complement strand
ATCCCACTGGGTGGGGGGGGAGCGAGTGAGCGGCTGTGTGGTGCTGTGTTGCTGGCTGGGGTTAAACCACGACATTCTTGCACCCAGATCTTTGCTCCTTGCAATAATTATGATGATCAAATCCCTGAGATGATTAGTGCCTTTCTCCCATGTGATCATGAAGTGTTTGGAGTTAATGTAATATAAGCCATTTTGCTCCTACAATGCCAATTAGATCAGCTCCAAAAAAACCTGTCGTGAATTCTGCTTTCTGCTGCTGTTGCTGGTCCCTGACCAGAAACTCCCCTCACTCAAAAGGCAGCTTTTTTCCTCTTCTCCCTCCCCTTCCCAGGCTTGGCCCTATGACTTCCTCTGCTCCCCCTCCCTCTTTTCTGAAACTCATTGTTCGTAGATTGAAAGCAGAATCCAAAACCACCACAAACTGTTTTCTTCTGTTTGAAACAGCCCTTCCTGCGCATACTGTATATATGGAGTGACTTGCTAAGAGTTTGCATCAGGCACCATTCACTGGAGAGAGCAGGAAGGAATAAGATGATGTGCATGCATATCAATCCCCTGGTCCCACCGGGGTGTAAGAGCATCAGAGGACATTTTCTTCAAATATCTTTGATCCACTTAAAAATTACAAGCCAGATAAAAGTTTTACTTCTCATTTGGCAAAATTCAGATGGATAATCTTTCTTGAAGAATTTGAGCATAACCGTGGTCAACAGTGGAAAGATTAGTTTAACAAAACTATGCTATTTTCCTTTAGAGTCACTGAGCTACTAACTCCATAAGGGTTGGTTTTGACACTTAGCCGCCAAATACATTACTCATATAAGGTTTTATCTGCTGAGCATGAAATGTTAGAATTATTTACAACTTTCTAATTCTTCTTCTGTTTATTGGGTCAGGCCAACAGCTAGACATAAAGCTTCGTAATACAGGTATGAGGATTTTAACAAATTTGTGATCATTAAAGATGTCCCGGTCTGCTGCACTGTGTGAAACAGTTGGTTTCTTGTATTATATTATTTAGCTTCTGAATCATATAATTTCAGTACCCCACACTGTTAGATGCCATTTGAATGCTCAAAAGTATATATTACATCAAGCCTGGGTTTTTGTGTGAACTGGGGGGATGCTTCTAAAAGATTTTCACTGTATGTCAGGATTTCTAAGGGAAATGCCACTGGAAGTCATTAGAGGCTATACGAAATATTATCAAGCTTTAATTTTCAGGCATGTATATGACCATCAATTAAGCAGATGAATAATCTTTTCTGTACAGCAACAATTACATCTGCCCCCTGTGGATACTACAAACTCGAGCAAAGACCTCTTGGCCACCCAGTCCCAGCAGAGATTTTCTGCATTACAAATAAACCTGTTACTCAGTGCCTGTTTTGTTACTCAGTTCCCATTTTGATGGAAATGGAACATATACTGGCACATCGTTTTTTGTAAATGTGGATTGAGATTAAATTATTATGGTTTGGCAAAAGGAAGCTGTAGGTTAGAATCTGTAATAAATTTCAAGAAGGAAAGGGAATTAAAATGAAAAAGCTGTATTTTAAACTAAAACAGAAGACCATCAGCAGTCTGAACAACTAAGAAAGCTGAAAAATTCTCTATGAGGAAAAATTGTACTAATGGGAATGGAAAGACTACTACTGACTTTAGAGGTCCCTCTGGAGCAGGGCATCACCAGCAACTGGGCAGCCGTTGTGACGAGAATCCTTTGGGATCTCACCGTGTAGTTGGTCGCAGTGTCTTCTGGCCAAACCCGGACCCAGTGTAATGACACAGAAGGGGTTTTATCATTGCTAAATTTTAAACAGTATTAACGATGCAGGCAGGCATTGTCATTTGGTCAGTCCTTAAGAGCAGCTAAACAGTTTCAGTTCCCAGTTAGGACTCAGCAGCAAGGTCACTTCTGATTCAGGTCTAGGTTTTTCAGACATGCATCATTAGAGAGACAGCTCATTTGGGGGGATTTCTCTTTTGAGCCTTGCCTAGGTTTAGTACCTAATGGAGGACAAGAGAATGTGTTTTTTCCAAGTAATTCAGTTCATTCATAGGTGGGTTTGACTTTGATAATTTCTGTGGCTTTTTTTTTTAATCTTTTAGAGGACGTGTGACTCACAACCGAATCTGTGACTTTGTGCTGTGAAGAAGTGTGAGTCGATTTTTAAAAACCTGTCTGTACCAAAATAATCTTTATTAGACAAAGACAGCAAGACTGTGAGTTCTTCACCCCATAGTCAGAAGATTTTTAAACTTTGTGTGTAAAAACCTGCAGCCATCCGAATGAAGCACATCATCGCTTTTTCTGCTGTTTCTTAGCTCCTTGTTACATATTTCATCACAAGTTGAAGGGCTTTGCTTCGCTGGCATATCTCCAGCCGTTCCAGGTAATCTGACTAAATTCTTTTGCATCCTACTAAATTATGAAATACTGTTAGTAGCCGGGAGTCTCAATAAAAGCATTAACTAACTCCTCTGTGAAACTTGCTCCCTCTGGTGTTTCCACAGAGCCAGTGCTTGGTGACATTTGAATCCAGGCTTATAATTTAACTACATCATATTAACAAGGAAATTTTTTTCTTTACAAGATCTGTAAAATTATTTTTAAAACTTGCTGTATCTTACTGTAAAACAAGATTTTGTTCAGTCTGTTTTCACAGAGACACTCAGATGTCATTGCAGTGAATACAAAGAGCAATACATGTACCTTCCCATATTGCTCCAAATGCCATCTTCTCTATAAATAATCCTTCCATTTTATTATATTACTTCATTGTATTCCCAAGTTTTATGCTTACAGAATTAAAGAAAAATAATTTGTCAATCTCATTTTGGAAACTTTATGTAGGAACGTAGCTTGTTGTTTGTATCTGTCAAGCTAGAAAAAAAATGGCAAGTAAGCATGCTTCTAATTTAAATTGTTCCCAGAATATTTCTAGAAAACCTATTTTGGGAACATAAGTTATACTTGATACTGAACTGGAATTATATTTAAGAATACCATATTGTGGATAGAAGGCAACTTTCTGTATCCATCTGACACAAGGTATTTCAAGGGTTTAATCCCACTCCCAGTGAACTTGATATTACAAATCCCTTTTACTCCTTGAAGGATCAAGACCAGTCCATCATGAACAGGTTGTGTGGATAGCAGTGGAGGTGACAGAAAATACTTGAAGAAGCAGGAGGTTGACTGATGCCTGGGAAAGGCAGATTAAAGATAATGACAGAGATATTACAAGCTCCCTTGCAACTATCCGAAGTATTTCTCTTGTACCGATTTTAGTGGATTATTGCATACTTTAATTGCTCCCACTGAGGTCAGAAAGGTGTTCTTACTAAAAATATTATTGGTGAACAGAACAACCAAGTTGAAATTTCTCTTAAACTTGAACAAACAGTGTCTGTAAAAATGAACTCCTGCTTCAATTATCAGTGTAAGACGTCTTATGGTCCTTCAGTTCTCACCTACTGCGCAAGAGCTTGGTATTTCATATTACAGCTTTATTTGGGAAAAAAAAAACTCTCTACCTTAACATGGTAGAAAACTTTGAGTAAGCCAGTTTTTTGGGTTTTTTTATTTGGAATGATGTAGTTCTGCTACGTTAGAATTTGGATACCTGCTGACAGTCAAATAAGGTTGACTGAGTAACATGAGACACGGATTGTGTAGATGGACTTTGTGTGTAGCAGTGGGAATGTTTCTTGTGTGCCTAAGACTGTAAGTCATTCAGACAAGCTTCTTACTGCACTGTGGGGAAATACTGTCACCTGTTTGGTTTAGTTCTCTGTGCTTAATAAACCAGAGTGCTTTTCCCAGTCTTGGACTCCTGCAGTCATATCTATATCCATTTTGTGTGGCTTGCGTAAAGGACATTTTAAAGAAGCTGAAAAGGAAGAGTTTAAACTTCCCAGATGAGCACTGTGAAAGGTGTTAGATTGGCATTTTACATAGGGCATGTTCCTGGGCTTGCAAATGACATAAAAAGTTACTGCCTGCCAGGTGAGATGGAGTGACTGATTGCATATGTGCACGTTAAACCCGTCCCCATGGTGAAATAAAAGGTTTGCCTGAATCACAGAGAGAAGGAAGCAGGTGTGCAGACACAAGTTCTCAGCTGCCAGATGGCAACTACTTTGATTTGTTTCGGCGATCACTTGCAATCATCTGCAACACAGAAATTAAAATGAGAGCAGGAATAGGAGCAAAATCAGCTTGTGTCTTTTGAGTGTATAAAATTTTGGTAACATGCTCAGCCTGTCTCTTGTCACATTTAGGAGGATAAAATCCCTGAAGACCCTTAGCCCATTGAAGTCAGTGAGAATTGTGAGTCAGTGAGAATTATGAACAAATCCTTAAGAGGCATACTTCTGTCGATCTATAAAATATCTCTTAGTAGTACACAGTCACCTGTGTTCCAGTACCAACAGATACACACATATCAAAGTGTATATAGCTAGAAAGAATCAGATAAAGTTTTTTAGACAGCCTATGGCATGATACCTTTTGTTTCTATATAGCACTCCTACTCTTTGGGCAAAAATATTTGTGCAAGAATGCAACCATAGATCCAGGATAAATCAAGACAGACTTCTATTAACACAATGATTGTGGTGAGCTAATCATGAAAGAGCACGAGGTTTGTAAATAAAAATTCCAAGAAAATTTGTATTATAGCCTTTCTATATGTTTTCATAACAGTGTGTGCTGCTGTCCTCATATTTTCTAGCAGTGCATTTCTGTAATGAATGATTATATTCTATAAATGCAGTCACATTAACTGATTTCATGAACAGCAGCCAGTCATACTATAATCACATACTGGGCATTCATCTTTGGCAACTGAATAGCTACCACGTCAAGGCACCTTACAGTTGACTAATTTTTCTAGACATATTGCAGCTTACCTAAGTACTGATTGTTGTCCCAGTCCTGCCTGTACCAAATCTGTCCACAGCAGACTATTCTTGGGTGGACTTCTGTTGTTCTCACTTACAAGGATATATTTCATTCTTCTAGATTGTTGCGTATTTTTCCACTTGATTGTCTTGTAATCACTGTCTTATATGCTCCTCTGTTTTACTTTCTAGTATAGTTTTTATTGTACGCTTAGTCATTCTAGCCAGCAGCAAAATTGTATTACCACAGTTTAAATGTCTGCAAAAGGCAGGTTTAAGTTGTAACAGCTGGATGCAGGCATTGTGTATCCGTCCTTGCTTTTGACACCTTATATTCGATTATGTTAATACGGAAAACACACTACTGGCAAAACCCCCTACATCTTTCATCTGTTAGAGACCTTATTTCTTGTATGCAATGAATGAAGGGAATAAACACTAACAGCATTACATTGGATTCCCTGGCTTATCCCGGGATACTGACATAAACCATAGGCCAAAAATTCTGAATTTTCAGAGAAAACCAGCATCACCTTTTACTGTCACAAAGATTTTGGCTGTCTAACTATGGGAAGGTATGAAAGCAAAAAGAGAAATCCAAAGACAATTTTATGTATTTTTTTATACTGTTTTATTTTAAGAGAATGTGCCAAGCGTATGCCCACATTTCACAAAAAATACATTTCTATAAGCAATAATATCAAAGATTTCATATTATCAAGTAAATACTATGATTGCAACTTGTGCATGCAGCTGTGGCAATTGGGTAATTTATACTACTGAAGCACCACACAGTTTCATAGAACCATAGAATCATAGAATGGTTTGGGAGGAAGGGACCTTTAAAGGTCATCCAGTTACTCTTTTTGGTCTTCTTATGCATTTATGGCCTTCCAAAATCCTTATCTACTGGTCTGACTCTGTTTGTACTAAGCTATCCATCTCATGGCAGGATGTTCTTGAGTGGATTTCATATGTTCTTACACAGATCTGCTTCCATGCCTTCCATTATGTTAGCTCTTTGGTGCATACAGAGACTTGGAATTTCCTGCAGCTGAGCTCCTACATGAAAATTATCTCTATTTACAACTGAAGATATTTTTGTCTCCAAGTTTGTCCTACATCATTTTTTATGTTACTGTATTCTGTATTCCTTTTTCCATTATTGGTAACAATACAATTTTTAGAAATTTTACATGTGGAAAAGCCATAAGTTATCCAAATGTCTAACCATTATATGAGCATATAAGAAGTTACAGTCCTTTCTCTAAAGATTCTTAAAGTCTTTATGTATACACAGACCTGAAAATTTAAAATTTCTTTAAGTACAGTTACTGATTTATTCTATCCACTAGCCCATAAATTTATAATTATAATGGTATGATGGCATTTTCCATAGAAGTATATTTATCTCTGTGTACAAATACATCTTACACTCACGTATGTAATATGTGCACATACAGATTTTGTTTTATAGCAGCCTTTAGCAATGATAGGGGCAAATTCCTGAAAGATCTGCATATATGTATATCTGGTATAGTGTTATCACACAGAGTTATGTCTTTGATACTCAAATGGTTTCTGATGCCTGACAATTTCCATTTAAAAGGGAAAAAGAAAACCTTATTTCTACTTCTGTTTCTTTTTGCTTGAGTCCTTATACAGCAGGGAAATTCCTTTTAAAAAGCAATTGTGACTTAGCTCCTATTGCTAATATATTTGAATATTGATCCTGATAGGAGCATTTTAATGGTAAAATAGAGTTCTGCTTTGTGTCCTATATCACTATAAATAGTCCAAGACCAGCATTAATTATAGATATATTTTCCATACTTGGTTCATATCTTCTAGTAGAAAGGAGGTAATAAAAGAAAGCCCATGTAACACAATGTTAACACAAGGATCTGACATTATTGTTTAGATGTCAGTCCAAAAAATAAGTGAATAAGGATTAAAATGTTAAGTCTCATTATTGCAGAATGCACAGAGCTACATGCAAACATGCTGTATATCTCCTTACCTCTGGCATGAATGGTAATTTCAAGCCTAAAGCTGGGACTCCTTATATGTCTGTTTTCTTGGGACCTGATAACCGGTCCTGCAGTCTGGAAAACAAAAGAGCTGTTTGTGGAGCATCTGGTTTCTTCATAAATATTCAGGGAAGAGTTTCGTTGCTCTGTGGAAGCTGCCTCTACAAGCATTTTAAATGTACCGTACTTACAAATACAATTGTTCATGCAGTATTTACTTTCATAAATACTCCATCCTGTTTGGCTTAGCCCCATGTAAGTGGGATTTGAGTGGCAGGACTTTCTTCCTTGCAGCCTAGTGAGGGTTCGAGTGGTAACCAGGCTCTTGCCTTCTGTTTTTTCTCATCAAAGAAGTGTTTCGTTGAGGGTGTAGCAGGAGGGGAAGAGAACGGGAGCAGGGCTGTTGGTGGGGGAGTGGAGGTCCACAGAAACCCTCCTGCTCCCCAGCCCACCCACCCAGCAGAATAACAGGAGGATGCCCAGGAGGGCCCACTGCTGTAATGAGCGGCGTGGGTTCCCAGACACCCCCCACCAGGCTGCCAGCCACTGCGCAGCCGGGCAGGGGCTCAGCCGCATCCTCTGGCCTCTGCTGTTATCCCTGCAGTTTGGGGTGCTGTAATATTGGCATTGTTGCTGGCTTCTGCCCGAGGGTGTGAGTAAGGCAGAGGCTCCTTCTCATCAGCACAAGGCAAGGCAGAAAAGAGCCCTGAGCTTTACGGCGCTGTCACCGTGTAGAGGAGAATCCTGAGATCAACCAGCTGTTGTTGTCTGACCAGGGGACACCATGCATTTCTTAGTAGTTTTATAGCTCTGCAGTTAATATAGGTACCTTGAAAATATGTACCTTAGTCCACATCCTTTGTAATTGGGGTTTTTGATGTAAGCAGGCTTGGATTGTTGGCTCACAAGAGAAAGAATCATTTCCAACAGTAAAATGGAGGTACTGTATGCTCTGTAGTTGATGAACTGCAAGCAGATTAGTTACAGAGGCAAAAAGAAATGTTTTTTCAAGTATTGTGCTCAATACAAAGCTATTATATGACTTCAGTAGACCTGAGAGATTAATCCCTGTAAAGTTTGCATCAACAGAAACAGCAACAGCATTTCAACACTGCTGTAAGAGATATTCTGTTGTCACATGTGTTCTCATCAAATATATAAATTGCCTTCAATTTTCAGAATTTCCTGCTAGTAGCTGCAGACATCTGTACAAAAATGGCTTCAGAAAGTCAAGAGTTCTCACTTGATAGAGCCTATAGACGACCTGAAATGTCAAAGTGGTCTGTCCAAATACATACAATCTGTCCAGAGTATGTTACCATCCAGCAGCTGCAAGAGGTCTCTTTTAAAGCCAGAGCACACCAGGATGTGTATCCAAATGTATCTTCAAAAATGTTTGGGCTCCACTGTCCTAATTGTAAATGTAGCTGCTGTAGCTGCTTAAACATGCAAGTTTCTTCAAGCTTGTACGCTAGAATGCTATCATCAGTGTGAATTGCCCATGGTCGCATCGCTGCGACTCCTTCATAGAAACAAAACCTGACAAAAAGTTGAGATATTTCTTACAAGAAAATGGCAGTGGAACTGGCTGTGAGAGTACACAATCTTGCATTAACAGTTAATTAATTTGTGATGAGAATGAGAAAAAAGGAGAGATCAAGCATAGCAGCTATCCTTAGACACATTTATGTGGCATGTAAGAGGGCCTGTGTTCATGTCATTCCTTTTTTGCCAGATTTAGGTTAGAATTTTGGACTAACGGAGATTTCCGAAGTATGAACTTGAAACACAGAGCCAGAGACTAATTCCAGGTTTGATGATTAGGACACCCACATGCAGAGAGGTATTGTAAAGTTTGAGTCCCTGTTGCCATATGAAGTGGAGAGAGTCAGATAAGTGAGATTAAAGCACAAAAACAAAATCATGTCAGCACCAGGGTTCAGCATATTGGAACCGTGTTCTAGCAAGGCAGAAACAGTACTTCTGCCTGGCTTGCAAAATGGACTTGTGCGCAGTAAGCAAGTGCCAGTCCATGTGCACGTGTGTTTGCCCCTTATTTCTTTTTCTTTTTTTAAGGGCTTCTGTTTAATCTTGATGCAGGACAGGAGAAAATCTGGAATCCCGAGAAATTTGTGAGCTAAAGATAATAATTTCCTGCACAATTCTGCTTACAGAAACCCTTTTTCCTCCTGCTCACTCCTGGAATTAATCTGCGCTAGCCACTGTTCATCTGGGATCTATTTTACATTAAGTGATAGTTACAAGTTTACTTTTCATCTGTTTGCCCCTGTTTGGATAATGTTAAAATAGATGAAGAATCAAACCAGGAGAGAAAAGAATGCAGAATCACAAACAGAGCACTGGGAAGATTTTTCTTTGTAACTTTTAAATAGATTTCCTTGGGCTCTAAACTCCAAAATGCTTGTAGACACGCTGATCAGCAAGGACCTTTCCAACAGCACTTTAGGTATAATTTTAAATAATTTCTTCTTTTCCATTCTCCATGAAAGAATGATGAACTCAACACACAGGCTTTGCACAAAATTAGTTAAATTAGTTTTGCAATTTTTTGAACATTCTTAATGGTGACCATACATGTTGTTAAATTTCTAGAAAGCAGCTTTTTTTTCTTTGTTCTCAAGCTGATAGCACTACAATAGAATAAACAGGTCTTTGTGCTCAAAAGAGCAACATCAGAAATTTAATGTTCCTCTCAGCTTTCCTATGGCAGGTTAGCTGGTACAAATGGGAGGGGGGTGGTCTGTAATGAAAGTAGCATGAAGTCAGCAGTCTGTCTCTCTCTTTTGATGAAGTTGTCAGACCTCTCATTTGTGTATTGTTCAGATTGGCAAAAACTGTGTTATTAACAGCAAGAAGACAAAAGCTGTGCTGCTGCTCCTTGCTAAATTCATTCCTTTTGCTGCCTGCAAGGAAATTTTGTTTCTGATGTGATTATAGGCATCATTATCCGTAGGTGAGGTAGATAAATATTAACACTAGCATCACCCATTAAAGCAATGGGTAGAGATGGGGGTGCATATTAATCTGTAATATGTGATCATAGTACTTTAGGGAACTAGAGAAGATATCTTGCATTTAGCCCACCACTAGCAAAGGGATGCGTTAGATGTTCACTTCCTAACAGATAATTTTCTAGCCTCTTTTTAAAGACCGGCACTTACAAAAATCATACAATCTCCTCGGCAGCTTTTCCAGTCTGTCAGAGCCCTTAAAATTAGAAACTTTCTTACCATTTCTAATCTAGGCTTGCAGAAGTGTAAGCTCACTGCTTCTTGACTCACTGACCTTAGTCTCAGGGGACAGATTATTCCTTTTCTCTTTTTTTCCCCCAAGCAGGAGCTTTCTACATGTTTGAAGACTGTTACTATTTCTCTCTTAGATTTATCTTTAACCTGTCATATCACCCAGTCTTTTCCATTAAGCCTTCCCCCACACCCTGACCTCTGATGGTTGCTCTTTGCGGGTCATTGCCATTTTGGGCTTATTTCTATGGAACTGCTCATTTCATTTCTGTCTTCTACAAGTTTTATCGAAGAATCATAGGGGATTTCCCAAGGCCCTTCTACCTTCATGGAGGCCAATAAACAGAGAAAAGGAGAAAAATTGCAGAAAAAAAACCGAACAGCCAGGAAATAGCAGGGATTTGTCCTCCTGACACCCATGTTTTGATGGTTCTTTGTAATGGAGAGGCTGCGGGGCTTCAGGGTGATGGGGCAGCTCCCCACCCGAGGGCGGTGCCGGGGACTGGGGGGTCCCCTACTCACTAGATGGCACCACCCGCACGTTGTACCAGAGAAGGGGTGCGTTTCCAGTGACTCTCCCTCTTTCCGGTACCGTATGGCTGAACTATTTGTACGGCAAACAAATATGCATACGTGTAGGTTTTGTTTCCTCCGACTGTGCCTTTATAGAACACGTCACTGCGGTGTCTAAATGTAAGCTGACTCTCATCATTTAAGCTCTTTGGGTCTTATCCTGATGGCCCTTCTTGGTACATCTTCCTTTTGATATTTCTTTAATGTGTGGGGACTGGAAATACACTCCTGCAGTTTCATCCAGGAACTGGTTTATGAAGCTCTAGAGGCCAGAACCGTGAAAAGTACTTGGTATATATGTGATTTGAAAGCTGTATTATCAGGATAGCTATTGTGAGATCCCAGGCAAGAAGAGTAAGACTTTCATTATATGTAATAAAATATGATGATAAGCTTAACAGAAGGTGGTATATCACCTACAGTAGAAGCAGTTATTATTGAACACTACCTGTAAGTTAGAAAAATCATAAGATCACAGAAAGCACACACAACTCGTAACTTGAATTTTCTGGATATATAAGTTAATCATAAAGATGAACGGTGAATAAGCTGTTACAAATCTCCCTTATTGTCACACCTTCTGTATTGTCTTTTATTTTCTGGTATGTTTTTCTGATACAATTTGAAATGGATCATTTTGCACATTGTTCCCCCTACCCCATTCTTCCGATGCTAGTTGCTTGCAGTTTCCCGTTGCGCATCAGGTTGTTGAAGTGTGGATGTGGCATATGTACAGGAATGTTAAGCAGCAGGCAAACCTGGAGCCTAAATACAGCTCGTGGTCCATCTGTACCCATTTGGAAAGTTTGCAACTGTAGACCCAGAGGTTGGAATTAACACCATTTGTTACTGTGAGTGCGCAATTCCTAGGGAGCCAGAGAAAGATTGTTTCTTGTTTTAAGAAAAAATGTGGGTTTTCTTTACAATGTGTGCACATATATATATCTTTGTGTGTGTGTGTTAGTATGTATATGTGATTATAGAAGAGGTATATGATGCTACTGCTTCCCATAAAAATATTTCTGAAAACTTTATCTTCATTCTTACTGTAACAAGTGCCTCAAAGTAACTGGTGCCTTCAAAGCTTTGAAAAGAGTTTCAGTTCCTCCCCAGAGCTATTTTAATTTGAGATCTACAGAAAAGCGGATTACCTGTAATGTCTTCTTGGTGGAGCAGTACAGCTGAGTATGACTTTTAGCTTGTTTAACTTTATCAGCAACCTGTATTCTTGGTGTCATTGTAAAATATCTATGGACTGTATTTTATTTCTTCATTATGCATTTCATTTCCACACCAAACATAACAGCATGTTTCATGCAAGCCCATGGACTCAAGTAAGCCTGATCAGGTGTATAAATAAAAATGTACTCTAATATTTGACTTCCTGCCAAATTAGGTGCCAGCACTTCTTTTAGACTGCAGCAGCATCCTGAACAGATCTCACTTCCCACCTTCTTAGCTGTATTCAGTTGAACAAAACAATTTCCTCCTTCTGTCATAAATTGTTTTGCAGTTTTTTTATGATGTGTTTACCAGGGGATGTATTTTAAAGGTGTGTGAGTTGACCCCAGGTAGAGTTTAACAGGCATTTAAGTGTGCAAAGTTTTTTGGGAAAAGAAGGTGTTCAGTGCAAATAGTTATAATGTATATAGGAGAATAATCACAAATATACTTTGATGGCAAAGAGCAAGCTTTTATGACAAATGAATGCATAAGGATCCGTAGATTCAGCAATCTTGAGTATAGGTGAGGATGGAGATTTCCAGAAAATTTATGATAATTTCCCACTGATAGGTTGTCTTGCTGTAAATATTAATACCATGGAGATACTTGTGATATAAGTGATCCACATAAATCTTTAACAGGAGGAAAAAATGTGGATTTTGTTGCTCTGAGTAATCACTATATGACCCTTCTCTCTTTTCCTTCCGAGCGTAGGTAAGCGTGTTGCATGAATCCTATAAGAAGACATTCTTGACCATAGAACAAAACGGATTTTTCCACCTGCAGAATATTCACTTTAGATGTTCACACACTGCAGCAGGGATTATGAAGTTCTGGAGAATCAAACTGAATGAATATGTTTGTCCAAGTAATGGTAGTTACCTCTGCATGGGTTTAGTGCTCAGCCTGTGGGTTGCAAGAGTGTCATCACAAATTAATTGATCTCATACAGTTTGATAAATCTGGTCTGTTACACTGCAAACTAGCACAGTAATGTAAAGCCAGGAAGTGAATTATTTTGAGAAAGAAATAATTTCCTCTCAAATGTAGCAACAGATTCTGTCCTACCTCCAAAGTACATCCTTCCTGCTTCGTAGAGTACTGTGGAAACATTGCTGTGTTGATGTAAACATTAACAGAAAACCAGAAGGAAAATCAAAAACAAGGAAAGAAAGAAATGCCGTTTCCAAGTTTTGTTTATACAAAACTATGGAAGGTCATTCAGACTACCCACATGTAGACACCTGTCTCACACATGCCATGTGTTAGCAGTCCTCGTGAAATCAGGCTGCAAACTTTGCCATATACCATGTGCTTCTTGTTACTTTTTTTAATTTGTGTTGTTCCCCTTTACTGAAGGAAGGGATCTGCAAGCGTGGGATGAGACAGGGCAAGGACCACAGAGTGGGGCTAACTCTGGCTGTGGGAGCAGTTGTACCAGCAAGCTAGAAGCAGTCTGGGCTGGTCTCAGCCATTTGGGAATGCTAGTAAGAACAGATAACATGAAAATAGCCTGGCTTTCTCTTCCAGTGTCTGTGGACCTCAACAAGAAGAAAGAGTAACTCTACGTGCAAAAAAACATGCAAGCATCTGGCTGTGGCATTGCCCTCCGTGGAGCCTTGACCGTTCTGCAGCCCGGACACTGCTGATTCAGTGGAGATGAGGCAGGACTAGGGAGCAAGAGGGTGAAGATTAGGGGCAGACTGAATGGGGTTGTTCTTTCAGATAGGAAGCGGGGGCAGGGGTCAGGAAATGGTAGGTTTTAAGCTTGCTTAAAAGGCTTTTGGGAAAAAGTAGTTAACAAGTTATGTTTTCAAAAAAAAGATGACAGCCTCAGTTTGAAGCTGACTTTGGTTAGGGCCAGCCCTGAAACCTGCAGCCTTGAGGTTCTGGGCTGGCCACCGTAGGTCTTCGGTCCGCTGTGAAACACAGAGAGCGGGGTGGGTGGGTGATGTTCAGCTGAGAGATGGCAGAGCAGCAATAGCCTCTAATTTTGATGTTATGACTTCCATTTAAATATAGCTAAAGGTCCTGTGCTGTTCCTGACAGCCTTTGGCACGGGAATCTCACCTCAGAAACGCGAGGGTGGGAGGGAGCGTGGTGGTTCCTGCCTCGTTATATGAGACCAGAAGAAACAACAGCTGCTCTTGGCTTCCTTAGAAGAATTTCCAGTCGTTCAGCCTCCTTTTAGTTTGAGACCTATCTTTAGCTACCAAATCATTTAAATTTTTGCAGTAAGCTTCTCATAGGCCACAGGAGTAGAAAACAAGTAGAAGAGGAAGTGACCCGTGAAATATTTGCAGAGGTGATGTTTTGTGTGTGTTCTGCTGAAGTGTTTCGTTGGGTATATTAAATATTTATATAGCCCTGCAGTCACTATTAATCTAAGTAGTCATGTTTTCCCTAGCCCACCACAGATCCTTACCTTATGGTCACCCCCTTGAAATCAATCAAGGTGAACATGGAGTTGTCATCACTGGAAAATAGTTTATTATTTTAGAAAATGCAATCTATTTCCGCCTGACCAGAGCTGGATGTTGCTAAAAATATTGAGAAGGTTAATGTTACATGAGCTGTAAACATTTTCTTTAACAGATACACAGGCAAAAGAGGCAAATGGAAGATCAATTGATCCTGTATTTCCACTGGTAATATGCGATTCGTTCAAAACTGAAGTGCCACATGCAAAGTGTTTACTTTGTGATCATAAAAATCCTTACTTTTCTGGGAACATAGGAGGAAAAGTTTTCTCTTTAATTTGATCTGACACACTGATACATTTTCCCTATCTATGGGTATGCATTATTAATAGAATACGACTTACCCTTAATACTGGTCTATTTTTCATTTCTCTTCATATTTCCTAGCTCCCCTCTTCTGTCTGATTTCTGTCATTTTTTTCCTTTTCTTTCCCATTCTGTTCCACTTGTACATACAAGAGTAGCTTGAAAGATACTCTTCTTTGTAGGCAGCCACTCATATATGTGGGCACACAAGCTAATTCTTAGCTACGACAAGCAGAGGTTCATCATGCTGCCAAGTTCAGCCTCATGACGGGCAGCGGCTCACTGAGGTGTCATTCTGAATTCCTGGTCTCCACTGGCCAACCCACTCATACTCCTTTATTCCGTTCTCTCCTCCCAGAAATACTGCTTCTCTCTTTTTTTTCAGGTGAGAACAAGAGATTTGGTACCATAATACTAACATCTCCTTTGTCTCCAAACTCACTATACTCTTTTCATGTCTGCTCCTAGTTAACTAAGAGATGTAAATAGCTAGTATTCTTCCTGCGTGAACTGGACTGGGATCCTTAACTTGATCTGTTAAGAAACTGAACAGTAAGGAGTTGAGACAATTGCAGAAAACATAAAAATACAGAATATATTTGACAGAGGTCACACTTCTTTTCTTGCTCTTATGACATTTGCCTCTTCCTAACCTCCTATCTTCCTGGACTCTCATCCTTTTATTCTGTTTATAAATGTCTTTATCTCCTGGGGGAAGGAGAGGGATGATTTATCTCTTCCTGCTGCTCCCTGTTCCTGATATCTGCCTGAAGCCAGCCCTCCAGAATGTAACCATATTTTGACCAGTCATCCCTGCTTAATGCTTCACTCTGCTTTCTTATCTTGCTTTATGTTAACATTTCCTTCCCTCTGTCTCTCGTTTTGCTTCTGCGGCTCCTACTAGGATACACACTTGAGCTTAAATGAAAGGAAGTGAAAGACGACTTGTCTAATGTAATTTTAACCATCATCCCCCTTTCTCCTCTACTTGCTTTCATGAGATGAAACGTAAATTCTTTTGCAAATTCTTCTGTAATGAAGGTACTTTTCTTGTGTTTCTGTTGAACGCACTTGTTAGTTGTTGGACATGTTTATTTAGACAAGAGAATAAGACAACAGTGGTCAAAGAAGTGTCTCTGCTCACTCTAAAAACCTGAAGTGCTGTAAGAATACAGTGGAAAGCAATATACAATGAATATAGTTGTCTGTATCATTGTTGATAGTAACACTTTATTTCAGCTCTACTCTCTTCATCAAATTAAATAACTGTTACCTACAAGCCTGCATTCAGACAGAAATTAGGGAAGAGGTATAAGTTCTGCGTCAAAGCTGCAGAGAATCTGGCTATGGGCATTAAAAGCTAAGCTATCAGATTGCCTTGAATTTAAAAGAGAGAAAAGTCACATTCCCAAATAATGCTTTCATTGTAAGAGATGGTTAGTTGTTAAAGCCACTAAATACAAGCTACAAATTGGCAGCTGAAAGTTTATTTTTCTTGGCTGAATTCTAGGGATTTTTTTAGCCTCATACCTCTCTGCTTAGCTAAATCATATAAATAGTGGATAAATTCATTTTAATTCAATCAAGTAGGTGCCCCTTAGAAGCAGTGACAATACTGAAAAATACACTGTGTTCCTGTGTTTTAGTTCTGGACTGAAACCTTGCCAGAAACATGCCTCTTGAACATTTGCCTTTTTTATAATCCAAATAACAGTTAAGGGATGAAAACTGCAGTGTCCTTGTAGCGGGGATTTACAGACACTGAGTCCAAAGGAGTCCAGAGCCAGCGGGGTGTAAACTGACCCTGCCAAAGAGAAGTGGTGTAAAAAAGAGCACAAGAGAAATCCATAGTTATTTTTTCCACAAATAGAGGTACTCTATTAGAACATCAAACTGCATACTTCAATAAAGTAATTTTGCGACTGTAGTAGAGGAGGGCGGTGGGAATAAAGACTGGATTACTGTCTGTGCTGGAGGACTTCTGCCAGTCACGGCAAGCACTGTACAAGCTCTTTCTGAGTTTGGTCTGGGGGTTCTGCATTTCCAGCTATACATAATTCCCATCACACTTGCAATCGTAGCTGTATTACAAGCAATTAAACTGTAAGGCAAGACGATGCAAAGAACATCTTGATCAAATTACAGTGTCAGATGAGACAAGAAAAAACAAACCCCAAGCTGGACACTAAGGCAAACTCTGGTAACATACATAGAGGAAACTATATTGCTTTGAAAATACAACCGGACGTAGATCTGATAAGAGGGTCTGGCAGGACTTTAATATGTGGCAGTTCTAGACAACTCGTTTTAATTGCTTATATTTCTATCTTCTGCTTAAAAAGGAAACGTATTCTTCTGAAAGGATACTTAATGGACTGCAAAGGCAATTACTATTTTTGAAAGTGTATTTGGAAGATGATTAGAAATCCCTACAGAGGCTAGTTGCCAGTTTGCTATCCCAGGCTGTATTTCAGAGATTTCAGATAAACTCCAAGTTGTTTAGTAACAAGAATGGAAATCGAAAAACTGCATTTGCTCCGTGGCAATATACATGTAATAAATTACAAAGTTGTGCATAAAATGCTAGGCATTTGCTTTCCTGCTCCACATCACTGGATTAAGTTTTCTCATACAGTCACAAGGGATAAATATGTTGATTGTTATGTTGATTGTCACGGTCTTCTTGTTTCCATTTGTTTGATGAAATGCTTTCTTGTATTTTGAGAAAGTGTTCACACTGCCAAAGAGCCAGAGGTTACTAGTGTAGGCTTTGGCATGCATGCAGATAACTCAAACCAATCAAGAGAGACATTTGAGGTGAAAGTTGGGACATTTGTTTTGTTGTTGTTGTTTTGCTTTCACTGATTTGTGGGTATACATTAATACATGCCAATGTCCGTATAGCCGTATGTTAAGTGATATTCACAAAACAGAGCCTAAAAATGTAGAGATTTTATTTTAGGCAGTGTACAGATAGCAAACTGTCAGTTGTCCATCTGGTGGTGATCACAAGTCCCCCATTTTGATACAGGGAATTTGTGGACCAACAAAGCTTCTCTAAAGCGTGCTTATAGTTCCATTTTTAAGAGTATTTTGAAACTTGGATGGTCCATAAGCATTATCAGGAAGGTACTGCAGGCTAGAGACATTTCTTATTTTTCAAGAATGGTGTTTGTCTGAAGAATTACTTTGTTGTTTTTCAAGAACAGAGCTGTATGACAGTTGCATAAAATCACTCTTATTACCATTAACTCACTTTCTCCTTTCCTCTGTTGGGTCCGGTAAAATTAGTTCTTTTCTGATTTCTCACTGACTCTTTGGTCAATAGAGTTTTCTTACTATTCTTATGGTTTTCCTGCTTTAGAAAAACGAAGTGCAGCATATGGCATAGTGGTAATATATACCCTGGGAAAAAAATCATTTCTCACTGTCAAATCATTCCATTTGATTGTGAAGGCTTAACATAATGCTGTGTCTCCATCACATGTTAAAATTTCCACAACTCTTTTTGCCAACAAGGTGCCTGTGGCTCTGCTGTCCTCCTCAAAAACTGACTCTTGGCCTGGGATAACGAATGGGGTTTTCAGCTTTTATTTTATTCGGCTTTCAATAAAATCTTGCCAGCTTTGGTGGTTAAACCTTTTTGTAGGTATGAGTATATATTCGACCAAACTGTCTTCACCAGATGCAATAGTATGTTAGGAATTCAGTTAAACTCTACTTTCCCGGGCCATGTTGGCCTAATTAGAGTAGAGTATGCTTTAATGAGGGTTCTTCTAAGGTACCTCTGCCTGATATGGCAAAGAGCCCAGAGGCAAACTTCAGATCCCAGTGTCAAGAACTGATTCATTGCTTGTCTGCAATTAACTGTGGGGCTTCAGGGTCTGGATAGAAAACTCAAATAAGACTCTCTTTCAGTTCATATGTTGAATCCGGAGTTGTTGACCGTTTCCAATGCAGATGTAACTCAAAGGCCAAATATCATACATTTATCACATAGCAGATGCTGCACAGAGTATGGACAAAGAAGACAGTGTTGATTAAATTTACTCAAAGTCTTTAAATTAGTTGCACATCAAAGAATGGTCAACAGAGGGTGGGAGGCATTTGATAAAGAAAGAAAAAAAGAGTGTCCAACAGTGAATTTCATATAAAATAGATCATTTTACCTTAGGGTAAAAAGAGTGATAGATCACTGTATATATAAATAAACTTTGCCATCTTTCTTTTAAACTGTTTCAACCTGTGAGAGCTAATGCCAAGCCTGCTTTGTTTGTGTCCCCCTTCGTTCTCATGTAATGTTGTGCATTTTCCAAAACAACAAAGAAGAAAAATTGCCATAGCATAGCATGTGAAATACAATTACTAATAATAATACTGGAAAAAAAATGCAGTTTCTGCTCCTAATAACTATATTGCTCATCCCAAACAGTACTTACGCCCCAGGAAAGAGGGGGGAGAACACTACAGGAAACCTTCTTTCGTAAGTCTGCGTCCTTTAGTCAAAAATATCATTGGTCTTGGCTAGCTCTGAAGGCAAATGTCATGGCATCCCACAATGCTGGCTGCAGGAACAGGCTCGTATTCCCCTGGCACAGGCTGTTACACAGCCTGAGCTAAATACTATGAAGAACTGGAATAGTGACCTGGTTATGAGTTGGGAGATTTTGTTTGAGAGACTTTCCTCAGGTACAGTAGTCCACTTGGTAGCTTTAGGGAAGAAATCTGTCAAGTCACGGTACAGAATAAGACATTTTTGCCTCCTGTCTAGCTGCAGTGGTAACAGCCAATTCGAAACTTCTTCTGGGAGACTTTTTTTCCTGCCATCTGTAGATGTTTGAATGTGGAATTATGAAATAGTGTTATGTTTAGCACCCAGCATCTTTCAGTCTTTCTTTGATACTACTGTTTCAAACATACATGTTCTCTTTCATTAAACAGCTAAAGTTCAAGTGGTTTAAATCTTATTTTTTCAAACTAGAGAATAGCATTACTCACATACCAGAAGGCTAAGTAATGTCTGGGATTTATTAAATCATTCAGCAAAGTTGACCACAGACAGTTGCATATAGAACAAATACTGGAAGAAAAATAATCTTCTATGATGATGTTCATTATACTATAACGCACACCTACTGAGGGCCAAATACTTGGTATCATTTCTGTCTCTAAAGTTATTATATTTCTTTTTAGACCTTTAACTAACTTGACATTTTTGGTTATAGAGGGTTTAAGCACAGAGGAAATATGTAGTCTTAAGAATGGTAAAAAAAGGTAAATTTAATGTTAATTTGACATCTTGGTAAAGCAGCTATGGGATATAACAAGGTAAATATTTACTGGTGACTTTAATGAACTGGTAGCTTTTACTGCCAACTTAGTGTTATTGCACACTTCTTAAACTCTTACATTCCAAGTGTATTTGCAAAATTCTATTGCTGTTATATTCGGCAAAAAGGGCATTATTGAAGCTGGAAGTGGAATTGGGGGTTTTTTTGCATCTGTTCCTAGTATTCCACATACCTGTGAGTCTTTGCCAGTTTGTTTTATCAACCTTTCATAAATATAGTGCTAGTTGTGCAAAATGCAAAAATATTAAAATGGGTGTTATTGATCAGACAATGCTAACCTAAAGTGTCAGAAGTAACTGAACAGATATTCCTGGGAATTTCAGGTCCTTACCATTTTCTAAACATTAAACTCATTTTAAGATCACAAATTCATTATCCAAAAACTGAGCAAAGGCAACAGGAAATAATTATTTGCTGTGTAAGACTATAATCTGTAATTTATGTATTATTTGCTCTTAGAAGCAAAACAACATCAAAGAAAATAACTATGAAAATTCCATAATAAAAGAGAAAAGCCATACAAACTTATTTCTGCTACAGTGTATCCTCTTGGTTCGACTGTTTTTTTGGATTATATTGAGTTACAAGCCAGGGAAATTTTTAAACTTTTCTTTGCCTTTTTAAAATTGTATTGTTTGCACATAAAAGGATATTTGTTGTGTGGATTAAGTGGGTTTTGAGCAGGATTGGATAATACATAATTATGTTTTAATTTTTTAGAAGACTGTGGGATGTATTTCCCAGAAGTGAAAAATCATCCAGACAAATATTTACAAAGATGTCCCGAGTCTGTAAAAAAGTGGCTGAAACAACTGAAGAGTGCTGGAAAGATTCTGCTGTTAATTACTAGTTCTCACAGTGACTATTGCAGGCTCCTGTGTGAACATATTCTTGGGTAAGTGCAATGTCCATTTCAAATTATATCTGCCAGACAGCAACTGGAGATAAGCCTGAGCTGTAGGGAAGTTAATTTGAGTTTCTTTAAGTGTTGTGAATTATTTGGGTATGAAGTTTCTGGTGGGTCTCTCTCTAATAAGAGTGTTACAGAGTACTCGAGGCAAAGTAGTCCATCTATAAGCCTGTGAGCTGTATCTGACTCACAGCTCATTTATATCCTGCATCTTTTCTGGGCATCATGATGGGACTGAAGATGACAGGGAATATTTTCAGGCCAACAGCCAATACATCAAATGAATCCCAGTTTTATCAGAAATTTTTGCTAGACTGTCTTATTCAAGCCACTTCCTTTCTGTGCTTCTCCAGTGGTGAGTGCAAGTAAATAGTAATATTTCATTTCCTTGCAGTAAACCTGGATGGAAAAGCTTACAAGTACTTCTTCCCAATGTTTTTTTCCAAGAGACGATTGTGCATGAGAAATGTGCATTTACAGATCACAGCAGAAAAGATAAAACAGGTAGTTCATTGCACTTGGCAACTGGTTGAGATTGTAGTTGCTGATCACAGCTATTTTCAGCTGTAATGTTACAAACCTGGCTGGTCAAGCCAAATTCAGTGAAATTCAGCAGAACCAGCACTTACACCCTTAGAAACGAATTAATCAGTGATGCAAATAGCTAGGTGGGTGACGCGGTGAGGCTATTTAATAAATGAATCAAAGAAACGAAGTAGGGCAATGAGAGCCGACATTGGCTATCTGGATATGCAAGGGAACAGCAGAGTGAATACAGCAACACAGTAAGAAAACCACAGGTAAGGTGAAAAACAGAGCTACCTTCCAAAACCAGTCCTGCCAGTATCACTTCTCTTTTGTACTTGCTTGGTTAAATGCTAAATGGAGCATCAGCTGTGCCAGTTCTCACTGCCTTGCGTGAACATTATACTTGCTCATTTGAGGGGAAAATCTACCTCCTCACAAAAAGCAATTCTCCTTATGAGTAAGATGCCTGTGATTAACTCTTTTGTGTAGATCTGTCTTGTTGTTTTCTGAATGAAAATTTGGTATAAAACTGAATTCTTGGCCGCATATAATGATTTTGGCTTTCTTTTCCTCAGTGAATAATGTCTCAGCTGTTTAAGGCAGCTGTACAGATCCTGCTGGAATACACTAAGCAAGGTAGCAGAGAGGGTCGGTTGCCTTTCAAAGGACAGAAAAGATGTTCTGCTAGAAGGATAGTGGATCACCCTCTCTTTCCACATAAGTGTAGGATGTTCTGCAGTGTTTATTACAATCATATTTTCCAGTGACTCATGCAATGCGGCTTCCAAGACATCTTCTGGAGAACTGAGTACTTCACTGTCCATTAGAAGTTACTGAAGTCTTTTTTTCCTGAAAATAATTCTAAACTTTATTGCTTTTGTTTGTTGCATACCTCTTATATCAGACAATAAGACTCCACACACCCGTGCTGCTTTTTGCCATACTGGAACATAGTCTAGGTTCACACCTATTATCTCTGCCCTTAACTTTAATTTGACCAGGCTATCTGCATTTTATTCTTGACATCAACCCTTATGAATTATGTCTATGTAGTCCTTTATTAATTTCTTTCCCTACTTCTTCCAGTTAATCAACATGATACTGAGAAGTTCAGAACTGTACAGTATTAAATAAAAAAAAAAGGATAAAGATGAAAAGTGGAGATGTATGTGAAGTTTTAGCCTTTTACTCCTAAATACCATTACCTTGTAACTGTTAACTTTTTTTGCACTTTATTTAAGAAGTTCCTTTTTGGCTAAGAAATTATTGTCCACATAAAATCAGCGCTGCAAAATTCATGCCTAAGTGTACCATTTACCATTTCAAGAGCAAACTATCCCAGCTGTGTTCATCTGACCTAGCTGCCCTTAACTGAAAGACATTTTGGTAAGGAGAGAGGAAATCTAAGAGAAAATCTCATTTTGAAATAAAATGAGAACAGTTTCCCAGCCAGAGCACACACGTATTGCTAGGATCAGTCTATAAGGTATGTAAACCTACAGAAGCAAGTGCCAGTTCATTCACACAATTAGCAACATCATGATGTGACTTTTCAGGCTTACCTGCTATGAGAATGTGTGTCCAGTTAACTGAATGTTTAAGTGCTGGCAGGAACACACCTAAAGACGAGTCAGTCATCACCTAGTCACTGAAGGCAAGTGTCATTTCACCTTTTCATGAATGTTAGCCATCTAAAAGCTAGGAATTTTTTGAAGCTGGCCATTTTGATTCCCTCTGTGGTTAGTGGAGAGAAAACACTGGGCATCATCCTTGGCAATTCATTCTGTACCATAGAATTATGTCTGAAATAAGTGGGATGAAGTGCCTTCTAAGAATATGGATGTTTCTCCTTTGGCTCTGTCTGTGGTGTAGATCACTAGCTGTGAATTCAGCGTACAATTTTTAGATGGCTAAAGTTATGTGAGATACACCCTACCCTTTGTCTTAGCCACTTACTGTAACCACAGGCCACTATAGCAAGCACAAGCAGTAACTGGAACAGACTTTATCATGTATAATGTTACATAGTAATGTAACACAAGGTACAGGCTCTCATAAAATCAGTAGCTTTGTACAGAAGATTTACTATGATTCAAAAAAGGCTGTAGATAACACCTCTCCACACAAAACATAGTTTTTTCTTTAACAAATCAATAAAAAGTTAACCAAATGTAGTGAAAACTATTCATTCTATTTCAAATTTTTTACACAAAGTAGTCGTCACTGTTCCCACAGCTCGTCACTGGGCTCCTGAAGTGTTGGCTTTATTTTGAAAGTTCAAGCTTAACTTACCGATGGAAGCATTATTTGCACTGTATGTAATTTGAAAAATTTATCTCTATCGATACTTTTCACCTAAGGACAGAAGAGCCATGCTTGCTTGCTCAAATTCTGGAATCTTCCACATTTGATACTGGTTCCTTTTTAAAAGAAAAGTAGACAAAGCTAAAATTTCATTAGAAGAAGGAAATTTAAAGGCATCCTATTTTAAAGCTGGAGAGTGATTTAGAGTACAGAATAAAAGCTTGAAGATAAGCTCACAGGGAGAGCATTCAGTTTTTTAGTTATCTCAGTCTCATGGGAGATTGTAGATTATTTGAAAGTGACAGTTAGCTAGTTTACTTTCAGTAAACTTCCTCTACTGTAGATAGCATTTTAGTGCCTGTGGCCATCCTGGATTTGCCATCTGTGACTTCTTTGTTCCATGCAAGAATATCCATCATTTTGGGGATTTTATAGGCAATAAACCACCTAAGCAATGAAACGTTTCTAATAAAATAAAATATGTCATAGATGGGGAATATTTACATTTTCCAATAATAAAAAAAACCCACTCTTTAAGCAACATTTTTCTTATTTTATATTTTAGTACCTTCAAAATTTGTAGGTAGGCATTATTATTATTTCTTGATATTGTTCCCAGCTTGATGATGTAATAATCATAGAATGGTTTGGGCTGGAAGGGACCTTGAAGACCATCTCGTTCCAGCCCCCCTGCCACAGGCAGGGACACCTTCCACTAGACCCGGTTGCTCCAAGCCCCATCCAGCCTGGCCTTGGACGCTGCCAGGGACGGGGC
>JAVKLA010000014.1:22389022-22431539 GCA_034782735.1 Sagittarius serpentarius | reverse complement strand
TTATTTTAGGATATTAGCAGAGAATGGAACCGTGACACAGCCTGATCTGGACTGTACCTGCAGTACCAGAGAGATAAGGCATGAAAGCTCCCACAGTTAGGAAGCCCCGTTCATCCAAAAAATGCAGCTTGTTTTTACAGCAGAATGAGCTGCTAAGGGCCTGTCAACCCCATCCTCTCTCTGTAGCGAGTCCCCACAGAACTTGAATTGCCATATCCTAGTCTGTGTTTTCAAAACCAAAGCCAAAATACCTAAGTAACCAGTTTGTATTCCAGACAAAACTATGTTCAGCGAACAGACTTCTCTGGCTTAAGTGAATTCTCCTCCAACACATGAAAAGGTTATTAAGAGGAGATGACTTTTTCCTCCATAGTCGCTGAGAAAACACAGGCAGATACTACGCAAGATTTAGAAGCAAAGAGGTCAGCACTCAACATAGATCACATTTATTGTGTGGTAATACTATAACAATGTGTGATGCTGAAAAAGACTTGGGATTTAGGGAAGATTTCTCACTGACGTGAAGACCCAATTCTGTGTGGAAGACAAAAGCAAATGAACATCTTCCATATGTGAGCAAGACTTGCAACACTAACTCTTGCTGCAGGATTAGTAGGACCCTTTCTGAAATAGTACCTTCAGTTCTCATGTTCCTTTAGTTCTCTTCCATAGAAATGCTAAAAGTTTGAAAGGGTTGGCTAAGCAATCGTGTCTGAGGGACATGTAAGCTCACTTAATTTAATATATTGAAGAGAACATTAAGATGTAGTATTAATGAAGAGGTAGTTTGTGGCTCCTTTACATTGGATGCATGGGAGCTTAGACTAGTTTAACATAATACCTGAAGAATGTCTAGGAATTATTTATACAGATAATTCAATATTCAGAATTCTAGACTAGAAGGTTTTTTTTAATATTGCTTCTGGTTATATGAAATATTTCTTTTCACCTTCATTCTATTTCCCAGCACACATGAGTGTCCGCCCATGACTGGGGAGGAAGAGCTAAATTGGAAATACCAAAAGACTGAAAGGAGCACTAGGGAAACAAACCATGCGCAAGTCAGCAGCTGTTTTGGCATAAAGAGAATGTGTATTTCCTTTTGATCTGTTTTGTGCATTTTTAATATAAGATGGTTAAACACATACATTTTATTTCATCCATGGAATAAAAATGGTCCCCCTGGAAAGCTTATTAAATTGTGCAGATCATTACCAGACTGTACGGCTGTTTACAAGTAGGATGTTACGCCCTTGATAGCTTAGTTCAAAAGCTGGCTTCTCTTCTTGCCAAACCTGTATCAGAGAGATGGATGTCTTCAGAAGCTATTTTTAGATGCAAGCCTTTCCCTTAAACAAGAACTGACTCACAACTACATTGTAAGTGTGATGCCGTATGTCAGAAGTCACTGAGGTCTATCTTGAAATAAATAAATAAAAAGTACCAGGAATGGATATAGAAAAAACAGCGTATAGAAACTCCTCCGGCTACCTATCATTTGGTATTCCCCAGCCGACTCCCATCGTAGGCAACGAAGAGCTGGCCAACACAGGCAGCGGAGGGCCGTACAGCTGCCCCAGCGGCAGTGCCTGCCCTGTACTCTGCAGAATACGTTGGCCCCGTTGACGCAGTGCTGCAACCTGCGGTGGCTGTGCTTGCTGTCACAGAACCTTTACATTTTATCTCTGCATCTGGAGCTGAATCCCAGCTGTGATGCACTCGTTGCCTAATCATAGGCCTCCAGTGCTAATCAAAAGCCCCAGGGAATCCAAACACAGGTCTTGCAGAAATGGCACAGGACCTATGGAAGGCCTGTGCCTTCCCAATTTGGACTAAGGCCCTGGAGGACCTTAGGGCATCTCAGATGTCTCCAGGCACCAGTATATTAGCAACTGAATAGGCTACCTGCTGATTAAAAATCTGTGATCTGTGCAGGTCTGCTCATGTGCCTACAGCTGCCAAGGTCTGGCTGCCTGCAGGGTGGATCAGTACAGGTTCATAAACTTTACCAGTAAGGTTCAGTGCAAACCTGTGTGAGTTAGGTTGACGGACATTTAGTTTAAACTTCACATTATAGTTTTTAAACAGCTTTCAAAATCCGCATGGAATTTCTGGAAGAAAGATTACCTACATCACGGGGGGCGGCTTATCAATATGACTTTGGAGGGAAAAATCATTCTTTGGCATAGATCACGTATGTGTAAGCAATAAGTGATAGGTTTCGGGGGGGTGTATTTATCTTTGTTCTCCATGTAATTGTTTTCTTCTGTAGGATTCGAAAATAAGTGAATTATTAGACAGAGAACCTCGTAAAGAGTTACCTTGTGATTTGACTTTTAATTAATTTGGAAATTGGGATTGAGATAGTTTGTAGTAGAGCAAAAATAAGAGGGTTGTGTATGGTACATTCCTGCCAGAACGAGGGCTGGCAACCACTGCAGAAAGCTTCCCTTCAGCATAGTTTCCATGAATCTGTATGTGCTGGTTTTCATTAAGAAGCTTTAGAGTTCTCTTGTGTGTTCTTCCAAAATGTCAAGCTTTTATTAAGGTTAGTCTGCAGAATTGTTTTTCACAGAAAGCACATGTTGATTTTTGTACTGAAGGCATCAGAGCTGCTATTGGAAGTAAGTAGTGAAAGGAGCTGGTTAGGAAGCCCTAGGCATGAGCTGGGAACACGAGGAGGAATCATGACCAAAGCCTGGCCTGAGATCTGGTTCACCTTGACGTGACACTGAATCTCTGCCTCAGTTACCCAGTGTCTAAAGACCAAGGCTTACCTGATGCTTATGGAGCACCCGGGAGCACTGCAAAGTGGTGAGTGGCAGAGGGGAGCTGCCACAAACAGCAGGTGTGGATTGATTGTGCACGGGGGAAGTCTCGGGTGGCTAGATACTTACCTAGTTCAGCAGCAGCTCTGCCGCTCCCACCCAACAAAGGTCAGAGAAGACAAAACTGGAAGTTTCTTGGATGGCAAGCCATCGTGGGACACTGCATTGTTTAGATGAGCAGGAAGTCCTCTGCAGCTGATGTTTAGAAGGGAATTACTTCTTGCAAGCTGAAAGCTCAGGAAAAGGTAAAAGTGATGTGCCGTCTTCTTCCTCGCTCTCTTTGTACCTCCAATTTTTCGTTATTATTCACATTGGACTCCAGATATCTTTAACTTCAATACGTATGTTGCATGTTTTTCTAGGCAGAGTTAGCGACCCCAGGACTTTTTCTCTTCATTAGTAAACACGTTCTTTCTAACCTGATTCTTATCTGCTGTGAAACCACTTTAAATATTATTACTGTCCACAGATCCCAGGTGTCTCTGTGATACAGTCAGACTAAGGCTGAGCCTTCCAAGATGATTATTTTTTCTGGAATAATAGTAGTGAGAGATTTTATCTGTGAAATTCCCGCGTACGGAGATCTGGCACAACGCTCTTGGTTCTGAGAAACAAGGTAAAGCACATTTTCATATAGACACTAAATGGTTTTGCAAACTACGCAAAGTGCACGGATAAGGAACTGGAAAAACATTATAGGAAGTGTCACAGGGATCATTTCTCTTTTACTTCTTAAAAAAACTCATTACTACAAATCTTTCATGTCGGGCTTCCCATCAAAGAGTAACTAAACGTACTTTGCCAGAAAGGAATAGTTTCCATTTTTCTTTGCCATCTGCAACCTGGTTACATTGTTCTGAGATTTACAGTGACTCTTTCACACATAAAAACCTTTCCTCTTTGTTAGAACATCAATTTTCTAACATTTCATTTTGTTTATTAAATATGAAGTTCTACTGTATCTCAACAGATCTAATAGGAACAGAGTTTCTTGTTCTTTTTCATTCTGGTGTTCCCTGACACGCCTGGCCCCGTAGCAGACCTTAAAAAGCATCTGCAATCTGTGCCCGGTGTTCTAACCCTGTCACGTTCTTTGTCCCTCCTTTGAACTCATCCACGACTGTGGTCCACAGGGCCATGGAATTGTCCCCAGACCTCAAGACTGAACTTGCCGTCACCTCTCTGTCTTCTGTCACATGCACACGCCTTGTCCTTCCCTTCTGCTCCCCATCTGCCACAGGTCGTAAGGCTGAGCAGGGAGCTCGGTGTGCACACCCTACATAGACAGGAGCTGCAGAGGGGCAAGAGAGGCACAGAGCAATGGAAAGAAGGTGAAAATATTTCTTAGTTTCTCTGGCCCCCAAGATTTTTCCCGCTGTCCCTCATCTCTGCATTCATGGCCCAAGCAACAACATAGCACAGTTATTTCTTATTTTGTCCAGAGTCTGCATAAATCCAGTTCTGCCTCTCTCATCTGCATCTCACTTTGCCCTCCTAAGCCACTGTACCAAAACACTTCATGAACCACTCACAGGACTTCTGCTATGTGGGAGCTTTTAATGCTTCTATTTATGCACGAAGCACCTGAGGTCAGGTAGAAAATCTGTGGCAGAACTGATGACTCCCTGTCCCAAAAGCCAAACTAACCCAGACCAAACCATGGGTGCAGCGTCCTCCCCGTATGCAGCTGACCGCAATTCCCCAAACGCTAACTGCATTAGGGTGCTTTTTCCCTGCCGCACCCCCAAGGACAAGCACCCTTCCCCAAGGACGAGCACCCTTCCCAAGGACGAGCACCCTCCCCAAGGACATCCTCCGTGACGGCTCCCCCACGCCTCTTGGCAAGGCACGCCACTGGAGGAGCCGGCTGCAGCTTGGCCATCCTGCTCCTCAGCTGGCCTGCACGCCAGCACACCCATGGTCTGGGGAGTTTTCCTAGTTTACGTACTCCTTTTTCTCCCGTTTAGCTGAAAATTGGCGTAGTGCCGCCTAATTACTCACCAGCGCAACTCCAAACAATCTTCTTTCTATAGCACTTTCTGGTAAAGGCTTTTTGTGATGGACCTTAACGTGCACATTGCTCGTGGCAAGGGTGCACTGCCCAACCCCAAATTTTTAAAGGTTGGGGTTTTTTTGCTTAATCTAGAAGGGATAGTAATAATATCAAATATAGCAGAGAATGTAGTAAAAGCATCTAAGGGTTCTCCTTATTGCATTAAGATTGCGAAGTTCCCACTGGGATGATACATGAAGAGGGACATCTCCCAGGGGAGATTCTCTGAAGCTAAAATCAGTGTTAGGTCCCGAACTGGTACTTCTTGAACATTTTCTTAAGCAAAGGGAAACAAAAGATAAGGCAGAAAACGTATCAGGAAAAAAAAGCCTATTTGCTACTGAACATGACCTCCCACTGTGATTGTTTTGATATTTTATTCTTTTCTGGTATGTTTGATATTCTGTCGTATCTATGGTCTTAAACCAGTTTCTATATTTTCTAATAGAAAATGGTCCTTGACTATTTAATGCCATCATATTCTAATTAAAGATTTTTTCTTTTATTATTATTTTAAGTGCTAGTATTATTAAAAACTTATAAAAATACTCACAATTTAGTACATATATGAACCAAGGCCAAGGTAGTCTCTTCCCTGACAGCCATATTCAAATGGTTTTAATATTGGTATGGTTTTTAAGTGTGCAATGTAATGCTTCTCTTCTGCCACATGATAAAAAGAAGTCTTGGGTCAACAGGAAACAGAACCTGTCTCTCAGTAGTCTCAGGTGTTATTTTTTATTTCCATAAAAAATTGATTAGTCTAAGCCATCCAGTTTTGTTTAGAAATATTGGGAATGAGCATACTTCACAGCTTGTTCCAAATAGCAGGATAGCTGTGAAGCACAGAGAAAATAAGCTATTTTCAAATTGTCTCTTTTTTCCTTTTTTTTTTTTTGAGAAATTTCCCCTTTTCAGACAGGAAAAAAACCATGTTTGAGTTTTTAACATCCACACAGCAGCAGGGATATGCCCGGGCTCCAGTGGCAGGCCCCTGCACTCTCCAGGAACGCTCTCGCCGTCGCTTGCTGAGCTTGCCGGGCCCAGCAGCAGCACCGTGCTAAGGAAACTGTTGTGGGTTGGAGTGGAGTTCTTCTTTTTTAATTACTGAGTCAGAGGGACAGTCTGCGCAAGGTTTTAATAATGGCTATCTGCAGCTACGGAATGCTTGTACGGTAATTAACAGGCAGAAAGCTGGGTGGATTTTATTTTTTTAATTCCCAAATTTCATTTCTTACCTGTGGAAATTTGGATCTTAAGTTAGTCTTTGAAGGTTGAAGTAAAACTGCCCCCTTCAGAGGCAGCTGATATTTGGAGAGCTGGAACTTCAGACAGAACTAATCAATGAATTTAAAGTAGGGATTTTAGATAGTGTAATAAGTTAGAAAAAAAGAATGGAGCTTTCTTATAAATCATAACTCAGCTTGGCTGTATAAATAGTTTTCATATAAAAGTCAATGAAAGTATCTATTCTGTATTCCAAGCAAATGAGTATGTGCAATAACTGTGCATGCTTAGGTCTGCTTCGCAATTATTATGCCCTTTGAAATAACGTATTTTCGGGAACTGAAGAAATAAAAAACAAAGGCCTCTTGCAGCAGGGTCCATATATTGCTTTGTGGAGATATGGCTGTTCAGAATCAAATGGTCTATTCTAGTTTCTGTAATTTATTTTATACCTGAAGTATTAAGATGTAGGAAAAAAAAGTTCTTAGTCTTTCTGTAACTGAGGATTAAAGAACTTTTGTTCTTTTTTTTTTCTGTTCTTTTTTTTTAATGTCTGAGGCCAAAGTAAACGAATGGCAGGAAGTTTTTCTCCACCACACTGCAGTGTCGATTTTCAGTGTGGAAGAGTATGATCCAAGAGCAAATTCCAATATGCTTTATTTCAGTAGGTTTGCTAGAGAGACTTTGAGTGTTAGGATAAGCTGAGAGATTACAGTCTGCACAGTGCAAAGAAGATGCTCTGTGTGTCTCAGTTTTATTTTAATTATGAAAATTAATTGAGACATTTTTCTGAAGTGACAGGTTAGGTCAGAACTGACTGGTGGCCCTCATCTCATCTTCTGTGCTTCCCTCCATCTTCTGCTTCCGTCCACTCTTCAAGCTTTTGTATAGCAGTGAAGCACACCCTAGTAAGAAAGGTTATAGACAGTTGCTCGAACTGAACTGCACATTCCTGAAATGATTACATCTTTTTTTTTCCTCAGTTACCATACCTCTCCTAGCTTACTTGAATTTAAAATGCTTTCTGGAAAAGCCTGTCTCTCTCCACAATCATATAGGGATCTGTAGGATGACTATGACATTAATATCGATAGGGTTATTTGGGGACATCTCTCTGGATACTGGGAGTTCCTCATTTATAAGGCTCTGGAGACTTCTTACAAAACAAATGAGGTCCAGAATAAAACTACTCTGGGGAAGGAATTTATTTCTTATCTTGCCATTTTGTACCTATCCAATGATGCCAATTTAAAAAAGTTTAAAAAAACCTTACAAATTATGTGCAAGGAAGAAATTAAATTCTGTACTTATGTCCCTCTTACCCTTCCAAAATAGAAGTTCTCTGAGTTATAAATACAATTAAATAAAATTATGGAAAAAGCTTCACCAAATCTGCACATGAACTACATCTAAAAACGAACTTGCAGATGAATCATTTTCAAAAAAACCTGATTTTCCTTTTCCAATGAAAAAAGGCCTTGCTTGTATTTCATCATACCAATTTTTTAAACAGAAACACTTTGTTCATTAGCCAGACTGTTCCTGGGAAGGTATAAGTTAATGCTTTGACAGATTTGAAAACAAATTACTAAATCTGTAGTAGCTGTTACTTTCAGTTGCTGTAACATAGTAGTCAAAACTTCCTAAAGAAACTTACTTGCTGACTTCTCTAAAGGAAATACTATTTTTCTTAGAAACAAGTAGAACTTCAGTCTTGTCTCTGCATAGCCTGTTCCTTGGCACAATTAAGCAGTAAGGCAGATTTTTTTAAAAACTAAAAAGGTTTTAGTAAAACTAAAAGTCTAAAACTTATTTATTTATTTATTTATTTGTCTAAGGAATCTGTGGTTCTTACATGCACAGGGCAATTTGAAAATACACTATCTTGTACTTTGGTCTTATCAGGCCTTATAAATGAGCGAAAGAGCAGACGTCCATCATAAGAAAAGGAATTGTTAGTAATTGGATAAGTAGCACTTATGAATTAATATGAAATAGTTTATTTTTTTCACAGGATGGTATCTGTATTTTTCTCTCAGCTTTACCTGTGGTTCTTTTGGAGTATTTGCAGCCTTTAGTAGTACTGTTACTTAGTCCTGCATGCGAATGAGCACATAGATTTTGGGATTGCTAAGCATAAGAAAGATGTGTGACTGCCTATGTAAAATTAAAAATCATGTTCCAGTTTTCAGAATTGAATTTTTATGTTGATTATTTTAGCCTTTGTCTCACCAACCATAAGCCACCCCAAAGAAAGCAGAATGATGCAAGGGCAGGAAGGGAAGATGGTCTTCGTGCTTTTTCTGAAAAAAAAATCACATTGGACAGCCAAAAATGGACATGGCCAAAATCACTAGTCACTTTGGGAAGCCTTAACCTTTTATTTCAGCACATCATGCTAAGGGAATAATTTGTTCTTTATCACTTCCCTGCAGTCGTCCAGTCAGACGGGAGACTGGCGAGTGCTGGTGCATGTGTTGGGCGGACGGCTTTCACAGCTGCTTCCAGGGCACAGAAGTAATTCAGGGATGGCAAAACACACAGTAATATCTACATGAATCCTGGAAACCACCCAGCAAAGGCGGATGATCTATACATAGGAATTTGGGGTGCTACCCTACAGAAGGGTGCCCGTAGGGTATTAAGTTTTGCCCCCAGCAAGCTCGTGAGTACTTGCTTTCTTCATGGAGAGCATGCCCACAGGGGAACTCTAGGGCTTATGTCATCCCGTCTCATTCCCTTTACAGCTGGAAGAAGCCACCAGAAGGATTTTACTTATGCGCGTCCCTTTGTCTTGACTGTAAGACAACGTGCTTTCCTGCCCCGAGTCCCCTTCTGGAAAAGAGAGTTTGCGTTTCTTAAGTGAGCTCAAAATGCCATCTAGAATCAGACTGGGCTTGCAAGCTGGGCTGGAACATAACCTGGCTTTTCTATGAATGCCCTCAGGGCCTGAAATGACATTATTTTAAATTGCAGAGAGGCATATCAGTATGCTACTTGTGGATCATAAAACGTCCTTGTTTTACAATAGCCCCCTGAGGCGGTAACCCGGGCTTCGGTGTGCTAAGCACGTACGCCCATCTGCGCGAAGGGCCTGCGCGCGGTGAGAGCCCGCAAGAGCCGCCCACGGGTAGGAGGAGGCCGGAGCAGGTACGGGCACGAGCAGCGACAGGGTCACCGCGTGTTTTTATCCTATTGCGCAGTTCAAACAAAAATGCCAAAAAATACCAGTAACCCTAACAGCTGGTCCAACTGAGTTTGTATGGGAACGAGTAAAAGGCTGTCAGGAGAAAGATCAGAAGGCAGAAGCAGGGGCTGCTGGGGAGCTGTACACACGCTGCAGTTAAACCTAGCATGTCTTCGGCCGGCATGGCCTCCAGGCACTTGGAGTTGCTTTCTTACCCCCATCTCTGCCCGGTCAAGTAGGTGCGAGGTGTCCTCGGGCTCTCGGGTGAGTCACTCGCGGGTCCTCGCCCCGGCGCGCACGCGGCGTAACCAGCACTCGCCGTAGGGCACCCAGCTGGAGGAGCAACGCAGGGTGGTGGCCTCAGGGGCGGTGAGCTGATGAAAATTAACCTTGGTGTAGGTGTGGCTGAGTATAGGTGAATAACTGTCGAAGCGTAAATTCACCCTCACCTCTTAGCTTCTCTCTTAACCTCGGGCTACCCAAACAAGAGCCCCGTCCCACGGGCTGGGGTTTAACAGTGTAAACGCCAGCCAGGTTAAGGATAGAGCTCCAGGTTTAGACCCCGGGCTGAACATTTAGTGCAGACACGACCTCAGCACCGCATGTGTTCAGGTTTCCATCTGAGCGGGTATAACCCATAAAACCCCAAGCAGACGGCAGTAAGCAAATGTGTGCAGAGTCTTTCCCAAGGAGCGATTCTGTGCCAAAGTAAATTACCGTCAGTTGTCATTTAAATGGGAATAAGCTTCACTGATTACTTTTTGCATATTCATTCGGAATGAAACCAGATGTTTCTCAGCCCATGTTAATAAACCTGCAACTCACATTTAAAGGCAGGCAAGAAAATTCTCATTAGAAAAAGGATGTTGAGTCCTGTTAGTGAATTGGTTTATCTGAAAAAACATACCTGATAATGGTGATGGGAGTACATTTCCGAATCAGAAAACATTTCCCAAGCTGTTAGACACAGCAACATGAAAATTGCCATTCCAGCGATATTAATATTGCCCCAGCATGAGTCAAGCTTTTGTTGTTATTTTTAAAAAGGAAGAGTAGCTTCCCCTCAGGAAAATTGCTCTGAATCACTGTTGAGGTTTGGGTAAGTGTTTTAATAGAACGATTTTCTGCATTTAATTATTTTAATTTTACTTGCTTGCTACCCTTACGTTTCTTGTTGTGGCACGTTTTCAGTCTACAGCTAGGAATGCAGGTTGCAGTGATATATTAGACTTCAGAAGGAAGCAACTGGCTCTGTCTAAATCATCTGAGAAATTCTTTTTGGTTATCCAGTCTGTTTGAAATTGTCAAGACGTCTCCTTTTCCTCCCAGCTTATAAGACCTGAAGCATTAGCATCCCCACCTATGTATGTGTTGCTTCCTGCTGAAGGAATATTTATAGCGTTTCTGACCTTTGAATGAACTCTTATGAATCAATAACAGCAAAGTGGAAGGAAGGTCAGCAACGGTTTTCCTCTTGTCTGAGTGTAGCCAATGTTAGGCTTGGAATATCTAAAATATATTAGGAACTATCATAATCACATGTATGCAGCATTTTTGCAGGAAATTTGCATATTTCTTCATCACTGTCATATAGCTGCTATCTGAAGTACACATTACAATGCCAGAGCCAGTGGTGTCATTAATGGGTTTTGAAGTTGTTGTGTATCAATTTTTACATGGCAGAACTACTACAAGAGGTCTTAACAGCCAGAGCTGAAGAATAATTTCCTTGACTATATTTTGCCACAGGGAAAATATAAGTGGATTAGAAACCCTTCTTGTTAATGACTTACTGCAACTGAAACACCATTAATTTTCTCCCAGTTAAGATTACAGAAGTAAAATTGACACAGTCGTCCCTAGATGTGTGAGCACAAGCAGCCTATAGGAGACGGTTCGAGGCAAGGTTTGCCAGTTCAGATTCATTATCCCTATAACCCTACAACTCAAATATTATAAAGGACCTTTCCTAGTTCCTCAGATTTCTGAAGCTCCTTCCAAAAGCAAGGTGCTCCCATAATGAATTAGACATCTCAATGCTTTTTGCTGCCTCCAAGCACAGAGGAGGAAACCAGGCTTCGCATTTCCCTTCATTTCATTGCCTAAAAGCAAAGTTCCCAACTTAATTAAACCCTTTCCTTCTCCAGAGCTGGCACCCTTAGGAAGTGCTGCTTGCGCTCTCTTTTGCCTACCGAGGGAGCCTGGCCAGCTAGTTCGGATTGTAACTGTAAGTTAGAAGCTTACATTCCGGATGCATTGAGTTAAGTGAGATGAATCCCATTGCTAGGGGTGACAGTAATAGGTCTCACAGAGTGAGAGAGCTTCTGCCTTGTAATTAGAGTGAATTTTTTTCTGTCAGGACTGCCCCGCCTGCCTTTCCGTAGAGGCAGCAAAGCAGGGTCTCCCTCTTCCTATTCCTCTTCCTCCCTTCTCCTATTCGCAAATGCAAGGTTGTTATCCTGAAAATCCCTCTCATAATAGCTCCATTTTTCTCTAGTATTTTCCTGACTGAATGGAGATACAATGATAGCTATACAGACCTTCACAAATTTCAAGAAACTTTTGATAGCAGCTCAAAAGAGTTGTTTACATAAGTTTCTTTTTCTATGTCCATATCGTTTGAAGATTGTGTCTTCTTGTTCAGCCAGCCTTACAAATATGTCTAAAAATACAGGGAAAATAAAACAAATTTGCTGAAGTTTGACAGCTTCTGTTTGATCAAAAGTTGTTTGGTCAAATGTATTTTAGAAGTCAGGAAATTAAGATTTTTTTGTGGATGCTATCATACTTATTATTGTTATCACTACGTTTCTGAAGAACAACAAAGGAGAAGACATTTCCACATGAGTTCTACATGAATTGTTAGTGTCAACTTCGAATTTCCTTGGTTTTCCCTAGTTTATAAAACACCCTTAATATAGTTTTGTTTTGTCTGAGAATAAATCCTGTGTTTATTCAAATTCTTGAATTCATAATGTCAAAGAATGATTTACTGCCTCTCTCCACATACCTATTTCCCTCTTTCTGCTTTTTTTTATTTCTTTCAAGGACCAATGTCCTGCACCATGTACATCTTCAGTGCTTTTAAACGTAAAGCTGTCTTGTCATTTCACTGTTCTCCAAAATTTGCATTCCAGTCTTCAGAAGTCTCTAACCAAATGAAGTTTGCTCTGTCTTAGTATTCTTCCTAACACATTTTAAGTACTCTGAAAAATTCTATAAAGGAGGAGAAAAACTGAAGTCCTGATGTTACACCTAAGTCAGATCAAAGTACTGTATTGGCTTCTAACCCTGCTGTCTCTAGCATAAAAAATAAGACATGTTTGACTGAGACTGAACAACAAAATCACCCTGCTGTTTAACTACTTCAATAGACAGAAGACATTAATATTAATATTTCTGATGAAATTCTAGTTTATCGGTTCACTAAGGCTAGTATTTTGGCTCCAGCAAGAAGCTAAAAGAAGTTCATCTGGCAATAGCACATGGATCTGAATGAGCAGTAAGGTTAGATGGGCACTGGGACATGCTTTGGGACCAGCTAGAAACCCAGCCTGTGGCACACTTGGGTGATGACCGGGGAGTTTCAGCTGTTACTAATTTTTCCAGTTCACTGACAGCTGCCAGCGTAGATATGTGCCAACGTGGATTACACCAGCAGCAGCAGCAGCAGCAATATTGTCCGCTCGTCATTTCTTCTGAACTGGATGTTAACTGGAACTGCTCATTCATTGTGCTGATCTAAGGCTGGCGAATGCCCGTAAGAGCTACCTCAGTCTGTTTTGTTGTATTTATGCCAGCGTTTAAAAGCAGTAGGTAATCTGTCTGTGGGGAAAGGTACATGCTGTCTCTTAACAGTCTCTCTTATCTCGTGGTTTCACCTTAGATCTGTAGCAGCTCCTCCATCAGTCTGGTCCGTGTGGCTTCCTGCCTTCACTGCTGCAGTGTCTGGGAGGCAAAGCCGGTGACTTTGATTCCTCAGCTCTTCCGTAGCCCTTGCAGATGAGGCTCGGCTGCGTCTTTTCTCACAAATGTCTTCCTTCCCCCAGCCACCAAACACCTTGACTGAACCCGCAGTCAGTACCGGGACTTGAGCCAGACACTGGAGCTGGTTTAATGTCAGAACAGACCACGATCTCCAAGCTGTACGGAGGCAGCTTCTCACACACCTCATGAATACAGGAGCGTGGGCTGCTCTCACTAACGGCGGGCGATTTTGCTTGGTGATTTCAGAGAATGACGAGGAGCAGGAGGCTCTGCTATCACTGGACAAGCCCGGCTGGTACTCCCAAGGTAACGCTATCCAGCTTTACGAACTACTGAAGAAGATGACTGGCAAGTTGGATCCCAAGGTCTGTTATAAGTGAGAGTAAATCTTTCTGAAAACACCCTGTTTCAGTCTAAAAATCACCAGACAAGCTTTCATTAAGGTTGCGGATGTGATGGGTCACAAATATTTGCTCTGGTTATGCTTGCTGTTGTCTAACAGGCTGCAGTACAGAACTGGAAGGAGCATATTAGTCTTCTTATCTGTAGAATATGTAAACTTTCTACGTGTTTTATTCCGTGTGCATGGTCATGCATTTCAGCAGCTTTAGGGAGAATCAGACTGTAATCAGGGAATAAACAGTCTCCCTGAGGAAACAGATCAGATCAATTAAAAGGTGGCATCAGTGAAAACTGGGATCGTGTTATTGTAATTACAGGCCTGGATGGGTGAAAATGCCACTGAAGACGGTGGGACCACATTTTCCCTAGAGGGTGAACTACCCCCTGGGCACAGAACAGTTCTGAGTCACCAAGACATGCTCCGTGTTCTCCCTTGTTCCCGAAGTCGTCCAAAATTCATTCCCGTTGTTTAGTGTATTTTCTTGGTAGTCTTTTCCACTGCTTCCTGGCAGGCTATTTCTGTCAGTCAAAAATCTCAGCGGCCGTCCCCTGTGCCGGTCCCAGCGCAGCATCCCCGTCCAACGGCCCTGGAGGGTGTGCAGGGCCGGCCTTTTCCTTAGCGAGCTGCTTGAAGATAAAACCCCAGACTGTGACATTAATAAGATCTGTGTGTGTCATGGCCAACTGTAAACACGGAGGAATTTTTATTACGTTGTTTTAAAGCTCTTTTTCTCTCTCTGTGAAATACAGTTTGCTTGTGTTTTCCTCATATACAATGAACTTTTAATTTGCTGCTTCTTCCCTCGTAGGTTGTTTATTTTGGTGACAGCATGCACTCCGATATTTTCCCAGCCCGTCACTACAGCAACTGGGAAACCGTCTTCATCTTAGAGGAGCTTCTAGGGGACAAAGTTACAGTGCCTGCGGAGACTGAACCTGAGCCCTTGGAGAAGAAAGGAAAATATGAGGTAAGGGCTCCTTGCAGGTGTTTCCTGGAACAGAAGAGAGTAAGTTACAAGAAACCCTCGTGCCACCTGCGCTGAGAACGAGCCTGCCCATCGTACCAGGCTGCCAGCAGCATCCGCATCCCTCGCGGACGTACCCTCCTTTGCCGCCCTGCGAGGCGCCATCCTGTCCCGGCCCGGCATTGCTTGGGCGACACAGAGCTTCTACCCGGAGCTAAATCGCGGACCTCAGAAAAAGAGCTGTATGTGCAGCGCCTTAACCAAAAAACCTAGTCTTTTTTTTCAGCAACAAGAACCTGCCCTCAGTCCTCCAAGGAGAAATTCCGTGGCGGCTTATCACCAGTCCAGCACCTGAACTCTGCCGAGTTGATGACGTTTCCCTGCGTGTCGGGGCCAACTGTAAACACGGAGGAATTTTTATTAGGCTGTTTTGAAGCTCTCTTTCTCTGTGAAATACAGTTTGCTTGTGTTTTCCTCATATACAATGAACTTTTAATTTGCTGCTTCCCTCATAGGTTGTTTATTTTGGTGACAGCTGTGCGCAGATAAGAGGGACTGTTTCGAAGTCTGGTCCAGTGCAGACTACTGAGTTACCTCAGATAAATAATGTGATCTTCAGGTTGATCATAGCTGGGAAGCAGGGCCTTAGCACAACTGCCACACTTTAATTCTCCCACAGATGTCGGAAGGTTACTATGGTTTATTCTTCTCTCCACTGCCGAAAAACGCAGTAGATGGGGAACAGCTCTCAGACGGCTGACGTGGCAGCGTTGTACCTCCCATGTCTCCTGTGTAGGAACTACAGTGCAGCTTCACTCTCCATCTGGAGTGTTTCTTTTCTTGTATTCCTAAATAAACAGGTCTTTTTCTTCTAATTGCAGAGAGATGTATATGCTTTTTGCACTTTGCTTTGAAAAGCACTTAACTTTTTTTTTCTTCTTAAATAATTACTCTTTGTGATTAAAAAGTTAACTTACTGATAGGAAGATTTTTGTGGAGTGCTTTTATACCAGAAATGTTTTTGATCTGACTAAGAAGCATTTTAAAAGCCCCTGTTTTTTATGGAGAAAAGGATGACTTCAGTGTGATGAAAACAAAATACGTGACATCTATTTCTCTACGTTTTTAACACACGTATCTAATATTTCCCCCCACTATCCTGATTTCTAAACTAAGGTCAGACAGGGACATTTCAGTCACTGAAATAAGGAAATGTAATCATTAATGTTTAGGCTTTTTCCTGGGTTGTAGAAAAACAAAAATGAAGAAAAAGAAACGTAAGTCTCCTGTCAAGAAAAATGTGTTTCTCAGGAAGAAAGGGGGGGGAAAAAGGAAGAGTGGGTAGTAGTGCTACGTAGGTTAATATAATTTGATTAATTAATTCTATAAAAATAACTCATTCTCCTCCATAAACTTGTTCACTCCCTGACTGGAGGCTCTGCTGCATTACTGCATAAAACTTACATCTCTGTGAGGTTTGGGGGTTTTTATCCAGCCACGGTTTCTTAAGCATGTTCAATATATGCTTTTGAAGCGCACGTATTTAAACATGTTTCTTTTCCTGGAAGTACAAAGAAGGAGTTACTGAGTGATGTGTTTCTAAGCCCTCGATGATGATTTATTTGGTTTTCTCTTGTTGCAATACCTGTGGTCGACTGCTCACAAGATCCATCTTCTCTATCACTGCAGTTATCAAGCAGGAAATTGAGACTTTTAGACAGGTGCTTGACATTTCACTAACACTGTAGTGTTCCTCATAAGAGACTGCAGTACCTCGGGGAGACACCACCCCTGCCACACACAACCCCTGTTCAGTTTACATCCGCTTCCAGTGACAGCAAGCAAGCAAGGGAGAAATGAATTGCGTTGATTAAAGGAATCTGAACCAGGGGGGCCGTGGCAGGTCAGTGGTGTTATTTCATTACCATGCTGCTCACTGAAGTCTGAACAACAGGTCACATCCATATCTCTGCAGTTGACTGGACACCACTAACTTAACAGGACTAGTTCAAAGGGACTCCCTTTACAAGCCCCTGAAAGTTTTATTTTCATTCCCCTAATCAACTTCTCCCATTAGCCCTTTGGTTAAGAGGGGAGAAAATCCAACTCAAAGGACTGTACAAAGTCAGGCGTTTTTGAAAATGAGGCACTAACAAATTACATTTAGTCTTATTTATCAGCCTTCTCATTCATTGGCAATAAAAAAAATACACTATTGCAGACTTTCCATGCCATGCTGTGCGTGCAGAGAGGGATGAATATTTAATACAAGATGCAGTCCTCCCTTCTATCAATCTTTACAAAACATTATTAAAGAAATACAGTATTACTTCTAATTTGCAATTGCATCTTTCAGAAAGAAATGACAAAAAACTGTTTTCAGTTGTTTGACTGGTATTTCATCACTAACAGGGAGAGGGAAAGAAAACCTCCTCACACACAAACTGGGAGGCTAGTAATTTCCATTTTAATTAGCAGTTTTTGTCTTTTCCCTTCAATTAAATGCATGATATAAGCCAGATACACATAACTGTGAAATTATGGTAACATCTGCAGTTCTTTCAAGTCCATGAGTCATAACCAAATGAGCAAGAGAATAGCAAACTAAAAACTATTCCTGCAATTACTCGGCTCCTAAGTGAATTGCACCATGCAGGGGAAAAAAAATACCAAGCATTGTGTTGAAACAAGATTCCCCCCAGATCTGGGGGTTTGTTTGCTTGGCTGGAGGCTTTGTTTTTGCCTTCTGTTCTTTAAATGTGTGATCAATTCCATCAATGAAAACTCGAAGAAAAGCTGGAATTCGTCCCAGGATTTCGAGGGAAGCAATTACAGAGGAGCTAGTCAGCATGTAAAAACCTTGGGCTATAGGAATGAATGGAGCAGGAATTCAAGAAGTTATTGGCAGATATAGATGATATTTTTGCTGTTAGAAGGAAAAACTAATTTTTACAGTATTGCCTAGTGGCTGGCTGGTTGGGGGCGGGTCAGGGCCCCTTAACGGCCTGAATTTCCCTGACTCCCTCAGCATGACCTTAGACAAGGGCTAATTACTCTGTGCCTTTTGGCTCTGTCTCTTTTAAGACAAATCTAATAGTATATTCAGGAACAACCTGATGGGCTGTCGTGAAGCCTGGCGAGTTAAAGCCGTATCCTTAAAGCAATATCCTGAAGTGAAATGCATTTTTAAAGGAAGCCTGCTTACAGTGATCCACGCTGAAGTTTAGCTATAATGATCGTGGGTAAAATGTTTTATACTTGCACATGACTTGTTGGGGGGAGGTTCTGTGCAAAAGTTGGACCAGTGGCAGGTTTGCACACCCAGCATGGCTGTGTTATTCGAGAACATCTGGTTGTTGTGACCAGCACAGCTGTGCTGGCGGAAACACCTCAAATACTTGCTGTTCTGCCGGCAAAACTCTGTTTCGAGCATCGTTTTTTTTCTGGCACTAAGAGTCGGTGGTGGTGTTACTACCTTGGCACGAAGCATACAGCCATCAGTACCATCCATTCTGTCTGCTCTGTTAACAGGCCCTATTTGTCTGCAGTTAATAAAGCAGAGGTGATATTAAGTATTCCAGGTGGTTTAACTTAGTGGAAAGCCTTGGGACTTGGGGAACTCTCATACCTTCCTTGCTTCTCTGAAGTCTAGACGAGTCTTTGAGGCTTTGTACCCTCAACTGACACAATCAGCCTCTGACCTGCTACTGTCTGACCAATATGCCTGAGAGCAAAACCGCACATTTGAGGGGGGGTTGGCTTACGAAAGAGGGATTGCTCAGCACTTCTTGGGACCTACTGCCCTGCTGGGAGAGCAAACCCCATGTCTGGGGACTACGGGAGTGGCTGATGCACCTTCCAGAGCTCCTTGGCCCCACTGCTGACCGTGTGTCTCCAGGCATGTGAGGAGTAGCGATGTTACCAGGGGACTTTTGCCTCATTTCACAGATGTGTAGACTTCACGATATGTGATCTCTCCTTCATTGCAGGCTGCGTATGCTGCAGGCGAGATACGGACACCTTGTAGGCAGCCGTTAGGGATGGCAGGGACAGTGATGTCAGATGTTTCCAAGGGATGTGGGCAAAGTTTTGACAGCTCTTTTCAGATCTGAGATCAAGATTTAGCATCGCTACCAAACCACCCTTGTCAATGTGGAGATAAGCCAGTAGCAAAACGATGGGAGTTCTCTACCAGCTGGCTTGAAGACACCTCTCATACCTAACCGGGTTTGGTTTTATTAAGGGCTTGGGCTGTAAATCCAAAATGTAACTCCCTCCTCCTTAACAAGGAAGCAATTCCCACTCTTAAGAAACAGACCTCTGAAAAAATCAATTCATTTCCTCAGACTGCAATTTTAGTTGCCTATTGAACCAGTCATACATTTCAAAAAGCAGAAGCCTCAGATTTTTTCTCTTGTCAATAAACAAGGCCGTGTCTTTTGTGCAAATGCTTGTGTGGGCCAGGACTGGGGTTTTTGTTTTCATTAATCACCTGAACAGCTGGAACGGCCTTAAGAGTTTTCTGCATGTCATCCAGCTGGCAAACGGATTTTAATTCAGCGTAGCATCTACATTTAATTATAACTGATGTAAAATCCTGGGATTTGCATGGAAAGATAAGATTTGGCCAAAAAAAATGTCTAAGATGCTGTCCCTGTGTGTGAGGCAAAAAAAAAAAAAAACAACACAAAAAAACCCAGCTTTTAAGTTAACTGCTGGTTTTGAAACAAAAGATATGGGGGGGGGGCTTTCCAACCTATTTACATCAGAAGATAGAAACCAGTATCTATATTTGTCCAAATCAATACTTCCTCCCCACCCCCAGCTACGCTCGGAGAAAAAACTGTTACACAGGATCACAAAAAGAATGGCTCTGTGTTTGCTGACGTGGTCTGTTCGGCTGGATCAGCAGCTTGCTTGTGATCAAAAGCCACGGACCTCTGTCATAAACACAAATTATTCCAGCAGATTCTCAAAACTATTAAGAAAGGGGTTAAATGGAAAAGAAAGTACAAAAGTTCACGAATCTGGAGGCACACGGTAGGGTATCTGTTCTTTTATGCTTTGCTGGTCTGAAAAGTTACTTCGCACGCAAATGACTTCAACAGGTTTTCTATAGACTAGTTCATAGTTTTGTTTTCCATTTTTTCATCTTTCTGTAGAGGCCTCCGGGAGCTTTTTCTGCCTGCTCATGGCAATATATAGCAGGTTTCAGGATGAACTGCTAAAAAATTCAGTTTTCCCAATGCTGCTTTAATGCTTTCTTTAAAACATAATGAGTCTACATGTTGTTGTCTGAAAATATAATTTAAAAAAATCGATTTTTGACAATTTGCTAGGCAACTGAATGGCTCTCCATTGATCCTGCGGCTCTGTTCTCACTCATTCCTCAGCTCAGAAACAGATAGCACGACAGAGGTGGCACGACGCGTTCTTCGCTGTTACTCCATCCAGCACCGGCAGACCCCTTTCTCCTGGGAGGAGGTCCAGGCTGGGTTACGGTCTGTGCCGCAGTTGACCGGCTTCTCCAGCAGAGAAAGGCAGCAGGCTATTCATGCTATCGAAAACAGAACAATGAGGAAAAGAGGAGATTTTTTAAGGGAAAAATATTTAAAGCCAACTTTTTCTGTCCTAGGGAATCCGTAAATTGCTTAAACAGGAGCTTGGGGAGTTACGGGAGGAATATTGTTATAGTTTTTCTTTACAATATTTTAAAGTCACATTGGTCCTGAGATATGATACAGTTCTCCCAGAACACCAGCGAAACACTAGAGTTCCTTAAACTAATGCTTGCGGTTGGATAGAGAAAGAAGATTTCTTTTCTTTAAGATTACATGTTTATTTTTTTTTCTTTCAGGGAGACCAGCTTAAAGCTCCTTACTTTGTATCTAAACAATGGGGCTCTTTCTTCGTGGACAGATTGCCAGGCCTGGAAAATGCAGAGGAAACCTTCATTCACACGTGGTCCTGTAAATGTATTAGCACTTACAGCACTATTGCAATCCCTAGTCTTGAAGCAATAGCAGGTAAGGAAGATGGCTTTTTCTTTTTAATGAACATACAGTATTCATAGTAACTTTGTAATACTGTAGATTATTTTTGAGATTACATGTACCCAAAATACGTTCAAAAAATACTCTGTTCATATCACGCAACAGTTAATGCTAGTGGCTCTTAATTACTTTGATGTTTATGCTTTTAATAGGTGTCTGATACACCAGTTTTTTGTTTGTCTCTGCAAATATTAGATGTTTAATTTATCCTATGTTGGAAATAGGATGCAACATTTAACAGACTGTAGATTAGTTCCTGATCTTGGTCAGGACTTCACCACAGTATTTTGCTGTTTCTACTTCCACTGGTGAGTTACACTAGGAAACAAACACACGCAAAGTTACTTGGGGTTTTTACACTTCCAAGTATGTTTCTCTCTGATCTGGCTTGTTATCCTTCCTCAGTCAGCTCATTTATCCCATTACAGCTGAAATGGAGATGAACAAACGCAAGAATGTAATGAAGCCAAGAACGCCTAGGACTGTGCTTCTCTTTCTTTTTTTTTTCAATGTGTGTATCGCTTTTGAAACTGCATCATTATGGATGGAGCTGGAGTCTAAAACATTCTCCCTATCTGGAAAACAAGGCCATCACAAGTAATGTTGTTCTCCAAAAAATGCACCTAATTGAGAAACCAACTCCGGCTTTCTACCTTCTTACATCAAAGCTGCGTCAAAGGGACAGTTATGGCTGATCATCTGATTTCCACTAATGTTTATCCCCGGAGGGAGCATACATTATTGTGGATGGTTTGTAGCAATAGTTGTAGCAGTAATACGACAATAATTTTGCAACTGCTGTGCGTATTGGTTGATTACGAAGTGGTGGTGAAGACCCCCTCTCTCTCTCCCCCCCCTCCGGCCCCCCCAGTCTATCATTTTGCGTTACTGAACTTTATTGATGCACCATATCTAAAGGAATAAACAAATTATTAAATGAATGAGGTGCTTAGCTGTATGAAGAACACAGCAAGCATTTAGTTTACTAACCCCTCTGTTCAGCATCTGTTGCCTGCTTCACGCATAAGACTAAAGAATAGAAAGTTGTTCAGAGAGAGCATTTCAGATTTGCCCCGCAACTATTTCTACACCAGAACACGTGATAGACCTGTTCTTTGCAACCGTGTTCTACGCATGTACGTACACTGTAAGGGTATCTCAAAACAGAAAACTCGTACAGTGCCACAATTTATTTATGCTTCCATGTTGCAGTCTGTATTTCAGCCTAAAGGCACGAAGCCCAGATATACCAAGGGAAATTGCCAAGAGGGAGGTAGCTTCTGTAAAACTCCCTTCTAATACCTTTTCCAGAGTCATTCTGTGGCTTGCTTTGGAAGTGTTGGCCTAGAGGAAACACATCAGTCAGCCACACTCTGTGAAACTGCCTCCCGGCCAGCTCCCCCAACCACAGCTCAGTTGGCAGGGCTAGCAAAGGCTTTAGTCCGCGAATGTACCACCAAGTTTCCAGCTACAGGTGAAGGGGTGAGAACCAGAAAGGCTTATCTGCGTAAATTAGTGAGTACTATAGCTGCCCGTCATCGGTGGTGAAGCCCCAGCAAAGTCTGTTCCTCCCTTAGGAGGTTTGCTGTGTGCCATCCCTCGCCGCGTTGGACCCGTGCTGGGGCAGGGGCTGGTGTCTGCAAAACTTATACCCCAGAGCTACAGGGCAGGGGAGAAATAACATTTTTAACTTGCAGCTGTGCACCTGAAAGCAGACTCAAAGCTGAAGGTACGAGAACATCTCTGGTTTCTTACAGAGAGAGGTATTTCTTGTTTGTTTGTGCGGAAGAGCAGATGTTCATTATTATGGATGTTGAGGAATTCCTGACTCCTCTCGAATACCTTATTTGACTCCTGTCACAGCAAGCTGTGAGAGCCCCTGCTTTGCCAAGCCCTGAAGTTTTTGGCTGCAGTTGCAAGTCGTAGCTTAGGTGCAGCTATTCGGGAATAACTAGCTAGAAGAGATTCAGACGGGTTACACGAGCTTGATGCACTCCAGCTTTTCCTTTCCTATTCATCTGCTTTAATTACCAGCGGAGGACTTTCCGCTGCCAAGCTCCAAAAACACAGGCCTTTCTTCACAATCCCCCGAGCCCAAAGGCGCAGCCAGGCTACCGGTGTACCCACCGTACGAGCCCAGCTCCTGGCACCAGCTGGCACGGCCCCGGCAGCACCGGGCTCAGCCTGACCCAGCCGAACGAGCTGCAGCCTCCTCTGGGTTGTGGGCTCACCAGGGCTTCGCTACCAGCAATGTCTGACCTGGCCTGTGTGAGCAATAGTAAAAGCGCCACGTACAAGTAAATATCCCAACAGCTTGCAATCTGCAAAAAGATTTGGTGAGAGGCAGACAGTTGCTGCTATGTTGACTTCAAAACTGGTTCTTGTTGTTTGGATGCAACATACATCTGTGCATAAAGAACAGCTTGGTTTACTTCTCAAGACACATTTTTCATTGAAAAAGATTATTCCAAAAATTATTCGGTATTATTCAATAGTAGTGATGTTTTACAAAAACAACTCAGTATTCATCAAAATTCATATGAGAATTCTTTTGAGTGAGTTATCAGAAATTCATTTTGGGTAATAAAACCCTTCAAGCCTGTTTTCTTTTTTTTTTTAAATAGAGGCAATATGTAAAAAAAGTTTAAAATAAGGTATAGATCTGGATTGAGAAGCTGGAATAGAAACAACTTTGACAGTTCTCTTTTTTCACCAACATGTCCTAAGTTTGGTGCAGATGCCTTCTGGTAGTTTCACCTGAAGAATTTATACATGTACCTAAAGGGAACGATATGATACTTAGCGAAGAGCATTGTAGGAAAAGGGTTTCACAGGGAATGCTGCTGTTGCAGTTTTGGGCCATTCAAAGTATAAAATAACAGAGCATATACACAAATTATATGTGTAATTAGTAAAGTGACAGCTTGGACAAAAGATAATCCAATCCATTCTTCATTAGCTTTCTGTGCTAATCGAATGTAGTCGTTTTTCTACACTTCTGTCCCTGTCTTTACCTGAAAATTCAGTATCTGACTCAAAAGGGGGTTGCATTCAGAGATGCATTAGAAATTCAGAACTTTAATCTCACTTCTGGCAGAGAAAGTATTAGTGGGATTGCAGATTACTGCATCACAGTTTGTCATCTAAAGTCCCCTGATGGTCCCTGAAGAGAAATTGGCATTTTCCGTGTGCATGAAAAAGGACATTTTGTTTATTGTTAAAATTGCCCAAAGGACAGAAAGGATCTTCTGTAATACCTTCTGTGTACTTTCCTCAGTTTGGAGTGGAAATCAGATGAAGGTCAAATAAAACTCTTCATTTAAGACATTATCACCTTGACCTTAAGACGACATTAAAAAGGTTTAACTGAAGAGCAGCATTATGGTTATATCTTTGTAATACTAAGAGAAGATGAGTTAAGTTGAAAGTTTTCTAAACATTTTGTAGGTCTTTTATGAGCTAATTCTCCTTACCCACTTTCAGGGAGCAGAGAGGTTTTTCTCAAGTATTGGAAAGCTGATGAGCTCATGATTATATTGACAGTACATGGTTAATGAGATAGTCGAAGCCAATGCCCCTACTCCTATTCTACATGCCTCAATCACAAATCCGTCTGTTTCTTCACTTTTCTGCTATCGAATCTCTCCTCATTTACAGCTCCCTTACAGATTTTGAGCATTTTAAAGCACAACGATATCGTAAGCCAAATTTTCCAAACCAGGATCTGTTACTGTGGGAATGTTACATTCGAGCTCACACATGGAAATTAAAAGGTGTAGGGGTCTCTCTGAAAAATGGCATTTTGCATAAACCACAGTTTCTAACACGTCCTCCTCCACTTCAGAAAGTTTGGTACGAGCCAAGTAGAGGCAGGTACTCTTATCTATCATACCTGAATAATCTGAACTTTACATTCAAGGAGCAGGCAACCGCTACTCTGTGGCCGTTTGATCAAATTTCCAGATACCTATGTAAATAATTGTATGTCCTGCATCCCATAGGTATTCCAACAATAATTACAGAAGATCTCTCTGATTAACAAAGAATATAAAATATAAATAATACCTTATTTACTAAGCAAGTTTTTGTAGGAAAAAGTTACTAAAATAACTAGCCAGTGCTACCATTTCAGATGGATATTGGATTAACAATTCTTTGATCTCCAAATGATATGCATATTTCAAGCTAATGCTTTTCCTTTGAATCTCATTATGGTTGGTATTTTTATAAAAGTCCCACTTCAAAAAAGTCCACGATGAGTAAGTGTGGAGTTTTAGAGCTTATGGGTGAATTTTGGTACTTTTGTTTTGTTCTTTGTTGTAAAGAAAAGCTTAAGAAAGTGAGCTCTAAATCCTAATAAGAAGAACCCTAAAAAAACTGCTTTTAAATTTCATGATTGGTAACCTAATCTCCTGAGCTTGTCTCATAACCTCTGAATGGTGAGGTTTGTCATCGGATTAAAAATTACTGCAAGCCAGAACTGGAGACTGAGCAATGTTGCAGCTCCAGAGAGTTGCATTTCAGAGCAGAATTAGTGCAAATGTAAATGTTTTATGGAGACAGAGTTCATTTCGCACTTTGGAGATTCAATAAACAAGCTTGTGTCATGCATGAGGATAATGCATTTTTTTAAATCTTACATGCCATATGAAATCTTATCATGCTTTGCCCATATGGGTGCGTAAGTTTTTCTTCATGCCTTAGTGTTATTTCAGTTAGCTAGTACAAGAGAAAAATCTGCGTTACAATTTACCAAAGCGGCCTCTTTAAAAGACACCTACAGATCTGTACCCTGCCACCTTCTGCGGGAGTTTGAGTCGTCAGCCTGCTTGCTGTATAAATATAATGATAAAATTGCCAGTGAACCATGGCAAAGAAGTTCATGTTTCTGCTTAAAGCTGCAAATTATCTGCACAATGGAAAGCCCAAGGCAGCTGGGGCTGGGGCACCAGAACTGGCAACCCGTGGGTCGCAGATACACGGTCTGCCCGTCATAGATCAGCTACAATTTGCAAACCTCACACTCTTGCTTCAACAGGTATTTTAAAGGTGAACACCCTTGAAGAATCAACTATTACCACAGAAGTCATGAATTCCACTAAGCATGTAGCCATATACTCACCTCTATATCCTGAACAGTATCATTCATAATTATTGCTGAAGTGAAACAAAAAGTCCCCTATATTTTATTACATTAGTTCTATGGTTTTTCATTGAAATTACATCATTTAAACTTCAAATCCAGCTCCTGTTAAATTTAAATTAGTCTTTCCTGTAACTAGAGTGATAATTACGTACTCTTACTTATTGAAATAATACGATAATAGCATATAATTTCCTTAACATGTAGAACTATCTATATTATACATTACTTGTTAATGAGCGGTAACCTTTTCTGTTTAATGCCTTACCTTACAAACATGCTTTTACTTACCAGTTTCACCATAAGACTGTATCTATACAATATCATTTAAAGACAAAGTTTATAAAAATGCTTTGAGGATTTAAACTGCTTTGGGGCTTAGCTGCTATAAATGGTAGTTGCTACTAAAAGGCCGAAGAGGTCATTTTTATAATTAAACTTTTTATGCAAGAAATGTAGTTTTATGTTTGGTGAAAAATTGGTATACATGTACAATGGCAACATTTCTGAGGTTTTCTGGTTCTGAGGTTTTGATGCAAGTAAAAAAACAGGTAGCAAAGATAATTGACTAGAGAGGATATACATGTTCTGAATGTATTGACAGCACCTTGCTCTATGTATAAACTGAAAAGCACCAGATAATGTAAATCTGATTCATCTGTTCCAGGAAACTAAACTGTTCTTTGTTTAAGAGAAAGAAAAACATATTCAACACCATAGACAAATATAATGCATTTATTTTTTCAGCTGCAAAATACAACTGAAACCGACAATAAAGAGCATTTAAACCATAACAAATTATTATTCAATACATCAGAACTAGCTTGCAAAAAGTCTTCAGGACCCAGTTATTTCCCAAAGGGTCTGAGACCCCAACTTTTCCAAAGGATTTGACTACTTGGTAGTAATTTTCAACATAAAAGGACAGCTTTCAGTGTATTACAATTTGTTCAGCCTTTCCTTCCTCCTCCAGAAAGGTGCATTGACTTGTGTCCCTGAAGGCCGTGTCAAATCATGCAGAACCCAAAAGATTACTTCCTAGCCAGCAACTGAGAGAAATGTTCCTGCCATCGTTATTCTGCTCTGTGAGATGTCAAAGTACAGCCACCTCTAAAAGATTAAAGGGAGAACTCATGAGCAACTCATTAAGAAAGGGGGAACCACTCGGTAATTTCTGCTTTAAAGTTATCCTTCAAGTCAGGCAGCATAATTTCATTTGCAGGCTGTAATTAAAGCTATAATTGGGTTTTGACTAGATCGCAGACTTACAGGGTGGGTTTAGATTGCTTCGTTAAAAGCACTGGTGGTAGTACAAAGTGCTGATAGTTTTTGAGCGTGAAAAACAGTGAAAATAGGCAAGTCACCAAGTACTGGAAATATTTCTTTGACCAGGTTGGAATTTTACATAACCTGCAACTTCACATGTACAAGGAAAAGTTGCTGGAAACATTTATGTGCTCTGGATTGGTGCCTAACATATCCCCTCTGGATTAAGATGGTAACACACACACAAAAAACAATGTAGGCTTTGTCTTCACTGCTTGAAAAGCTTAATGTGTGTCTGTGTGTGGCTTTTTACCTTGAGGTAAGCAGTGTTTGTCACCCGTCCAGAGGAAAAAGTAGGGAAAGGGAAAGAAAACATTTATTTTACAAGAGAGGGGAACGTGACAACGTTAACCCAAGTTTGGAGAGTAAGGCTGATCTTGCTGAGTCTACCTCAGACTGAAAGTAAAGGGGTGTATCATCACTGCATTTATCTTACTATTGCTGCTTCACAGTCTCAAAATGCAACTTATTTCTTTTTCCTAATCAATCAGAAGTGCCTGTCATCTCACACAATTTCTTGTTTTCGGGCTAACTTCTTCAACTTACCTCAGAAGCCCTTCCCACCGCCCTTAGATCCAAGATGAGTCATTCAGACAGCAATTAAGTTAACAGATCCCTGAAAGACTAACACCTGCTGGTAGGATCTTGGCATTCTCTTAGGATTGTTTTTAGATTAAGTCTTCATCTAAATATTTAAAGATTTTATAGTCTAATATTTTCTTTTGATCAGTTCCAGATCAAGCAAAGAACCACACAGGGCTATTTTCTCAAAGGATCGCCAAAAATCACCATTTAAACTAAAACAAAAATGAGAGAAATTTCTCTCACATACAAATAATGAGTTTTCTCATATAAACACAAAACAGCAAAGGGATTTCTCAGGCTTTCCTTCACTACAGACTCTTGTCAGGCTCAGATGCGAGTTTAGTGCATGCCTTGTGCACAGCTGTTTTGTTCAAGCCAGAGTCAGCAGCTCCTTGGCCATAGGGTAGACCCAAAGTAACGTGAATTCTTGCTCCCAAGATAATTGCGGTGAAACTGCATGCTGCGGTTGATCGCAGCAACCACGATGGGATGGTCTTCCCCTCTCCTGGGCACTCATCCCTCTGCAAAACTCTGAGAGCAAAGCTGCTGCTCCACTTCTCCCTGCAGTTTGCCACTTGGGTTTTCACCAATGTCACCCTCTTCTGCGTTAGATACAGCCGAAGCGACAAACCCCAGTGGCAGTGAAGCTCTTCTCTGGCCAAGCTCATGCTACGGATGTCTACTGGCCGAGCCGCAGGCATGACCTCCGACCAATACACCTGTGTTGGCAAAAGCTCTTTAGGTGCAATTAAAGCAGCAGACCCGGACTCTAACTGAGGCTGGTTTTAGTCTTTATTCCTGTCTGCCCAGCAATAAACTGCACTGGCTGATACAGCACATTGCAAGTGCCAACTACATCCAAACTCAGCAGTTTTAGCAACTTCCTTCCACAGAGCATACCTGTACTGAAGAGTCCCCCCTTTCCCATACCATACCCTCCTTCCTCCACCTCCTCCTCCTCCTCCTCCTCCTCCTCTTGGAGTCACGGAGTATGCAGAAAGCAGCAATAACTTTCATGTAACTGATAGAAGGAACACTTTCCTCGTGTCAGCTTCAGTATTTTGGGAGCTTTGTTTTAGTACAGCAAACATCTGACCTCCTGTTTAGGAAAATCAGCCTTAGAAGTTTTGCTAAAAATAACTGCTATCAGATCAATCTGCTTGTGACCTTGAGGTTTTTTTCTTTTAGTCACTAGTACACTCCCTCACATTCTGAGCTCTTGCTGCAAGTGCTGCTTTGACCGTTATGAAATGGAAATGGGTCAGGAGATAAAAACATTTAGTATTTTAAAAAACCAACACCTGTTATAGTTTACCTGTAGAGTGGCAAGTCAAGTAGTAGATCCCTCGACAGTGCAGCCAAACTCGTGAGCTCTCCTGCAGCAGTTGTGCTTACTCCACTGTTACGAAATTTTTATTAGAAATTGTTACCATTAAGAAATTAACATTTTCCTTTTCCTTCAACAGCAACTTTGAAATATAAGCAAAGTTTTATGGCAAAACTTCTAGGCCAGTGTAAATTACTGGAATTCCTGTAAAAGCAAAAGAATTAATACGGGCTGACGGTCTGCCCCTATAGTTATACCACCTAGATGCTGAGCTGTAAGATAGATCTAGCTCTCTCTGTGTCTTCCGAGATTCGCCACGATTAAGCAGTTTAAAGATTTTTCGAGCTTAAACTTGGGTGTCGCTAACGAGGTTCTGGTTTTCCTCCCTGTGCCTTTTCCTTGGTGATAACCGGGAGGACGTATTCGGAGCCACGGAAGAGCACAAACCCTGCTGTTTACGCGGAGGTTTCTGCAGCGGCTGGCTCCCGCCCTGCTGACTGGCAGGGAGCAGACCTCAGAGAGGGGAGGGGCGTTCTGCTTTCTGTAGGGCTTCTCGCTCGTCATGGGGATGCTGCTGCGGTGTCATGATTAAAAAATGTTGGCTTTGCTTTTGTTGGTCAATACTGCAAAATGATTCCTGCCATTTCGGCTGTGTATTTGGGGAGAAATCTGTTTCGGTCTTGGACTGTGCTTTTAATAGAAAAAAATGCCTTCCATCTAAAGAGCTTACTTAAGATTATATTTGTTTAATGTATTGGTCTGTTCAAGGAAATCTCAAAAAAACGATTAGACGTTAGTATTGAGTTTATCAAGCAGGCCTGTGTCTGGATTAGATTATAATTGTCTTCCATTCAGTTACCCAAATATTTTCCTGATCACTCATCGAGAATATTACGTTTTCCGTTCTTCTTGTGGTTTCCTTCTCCTTCCTTGTGGCTGGAACTCTAATTTTTGTTCTGATAAAAGCTTGTGGCTTTCATTTAGTTGGCTTACACTAATGGACAGCACACAGACACTGAGATGTTGTCAGCTTAGTAACTGTGAAATAAATCCATCTGTAATACTTAAATACATGGGTATACATGAGCATCAGAGCACAATGTTGTAATTAATGTGACTTAATACCTGGATCTGGATAACTGGAACACAGCGGCTGGAACACAGTAACTGACAGTGGTTACCGTTCAAACATCATCATTGCCATTTTATTTGCACCAGGGCTGCTGGAGTCCTGCAAGCGAGGTAGGGCAGGGCCAGAGTCCTGCTCCTGAGCTCAGGCTAAGGCATATAATCCATGAGGGCTGCCCAGGCCGCTGCGAAACGCTAGTAATGCTGAATGGTCACTGCAAAGGAGACTGGGTTTCATCGCTCACTTGCAGTCAGGCGCTGGCATGGGAGCAAAGAAATTCAGGGTGATGCATCTAATAACTGACATTTCTGTAGATCTAGAAAGGGTCATAGACCTTGAGACCCTCCATGTCTGACTTCTTGGAGCCTTTGGCTCTAAAAGTGAATATCCTATTTGTCTTGGGAACAAGATGAGTCTGGGTAGAATTATCTAAGTATGACAGGAAAATTCTGGGATTGTGGTCCTCAAGCAATTGGGTAGAGCCAGATAGTTCGTTCTTCCAGCCTCTAGCTGTTTAGTTTGTTCAGGGTTTGGGTTTTTTTGGATGAGTTTTGTGCTGAATTCATTATCAGTGTAGGTTAGGACTGATTAGAGCCTCGCTGTCAAATTATATCTCAGAGAGGACTGGGTATCTCCCCCCTGCCTAATTTATGACTCTCCATCAGGGTTAGATGAGAAGTGGGTGCCAAGATGCAAAGGTCTGCCACAACAGCAGCACTTTGGAGCATGCACAGTAGCAGAACCTGGAGAAAGTTGCTGGCAAAAACACTAGGAAAACAATCAACTTGGAAACAAGCAATGATTTTTCTCCTGAGGCTGGCCTTATTATCAAATACTATATCTTATTTTTTGCATGCTGCTGCATCAAGCTGTGGCCTGTGCAAGCATTTCAGTTTAGCGAAACGGAGCTGCTTATTTCTTCTCTGTGTCATCCGTGATAATATGGAGTAAGACCAGATATGAAATGAATTGCTGCTGTGTCCAGGAGGCAGACCCCAGACCTGTATCGCTGTTCTTTGTTGATGAGCCAGTATTGCTAGACCTAGTGATACCATTGGCATTTACATGAAAAGAAGTCGGATTGAGCTTTGCTGTACAATTCACATGATACTATTGCAATCCAGGGCAATGGCAATTTATTTTAAGTTGCAAACGTTTCAAAGACCTTAGTTTAAATGAACTTAGAGCAGTCTTCATCTATGACATTTTCTGGATTCTCATTTTTCCCCAGGAAAAGAATCTTCATTTCTCTTTCCCTGTATACTTGCCCTTCTTCTTCAGCATGTGTAGATGTATAGCCACTAAGATTCCAAGTATGCCTTTCTGGATCAGTCCAGAGCTTTCTCATAAATATATTACACAAATAAAGCAATATAAAATGTTGCATATTCCAAGCAATGCAGGCGCTGCAAATGCAATTATTGATGAAAAAAACACCTGGAAATACAGGAAGATTTTTCCTGTTTGTGACACATAAAACCTGCTTTATGAGTGAAGAACAGTACCTGCTTCATGCTTCGTGCAACTTTCAGTGTTGCCATATTTTTAAACATCAATACCTTTGGGTCATCTTCCAAAGTCAGCTTGCTCGGACAAAAGCAAAATTTGAATGGATCGGTTGGGGTTTGAATATGTAAAAAAGTGACTGTTCTCTTTTGGAGCCTTGTGCACAGAATGGGTTTGGTGTTCAGGCTGATTGTGTAAAGCTAGTTTACCAGGAAATATGACCAAAATTACCATTTTGATCCAACTGTTTCTTTTCTTCAGCATAAGCAACTCTGCAGTAAGCCTGCCCCATTTGTGCTGCCCTTTGGTTAAACTACTCTTGGGAGACTCCAGACTGCGAGACTAAAAAGCTAGTGAAAGCTTTTATATAAAAGTAACTGTATGGCATTTGTTTTTTATAGCTCGTAAAGATATTCAGAAATATTTGCTTTCTTTTTTCTTATTATTTGTTATTTTGGAAACCTTTGTTTTAAACAGAGCTGTCATAAATAGACTCAGCAGCCAGTAAATCCACTGGGCCCTCCGCAGACTAGGAAAACATCTGCCTGTTCTGCCGTGCTCGGAGCAGGCTCCGGAGATTCCCCTGACTCAGACAAAATGAGAAAATGTACTTCTTTGACAAGCTGAAGTCACCCGCTTCATAAAGTGTAATTCACTTCCAATCAAGTCTCCTCCCATTCCTACTTTACTCCAGCCTCTATCTGATTTTTCAGCTGGATCTAAGCACTAATTTGCTTGCTTTAGTTATGTTTAATATGGCTTTAAAGCTGCGGACCTGGATGCTGCCCTGGTGCCTGCGTGTGAATCGCTTGCGAGACAGACCTGAACTTCCTGTTGTTTGTGCCGAAGCTGCTAAGATTGTGTTTTTCTCTTTCACAAAAGCTGCTGAGCGAAAAAAAAATTGTAGCATACAGGGACAGTATATCATCACCCCAAATTTACTCCAAATTAAAAAAAAAAAAAAGTTGTCATTTATAACTTACTGTTCAGATGAGCTGAGTAATAGTTTTTATGTTTTGCTTTGGTTCTAAACAGACAACTCGGGAAGGAGCCAAGCCTTTTTTTTTTTTTGTTGGGTTTTCTTTTCCACTTCTTGGAAGGGTAATTGCTTCTTGAATAAAGTTTTATTTGTATGGTTTTTTTAATTTGGTTTCTTGAACTTTGAATAAGAGGTGAGCATGGAAAGTATCAGTTTTCTGGCTGTGAGGGTGGGCGGGTCACTGCTGGCAGCAAAGACTTTTTTCAAAAAGCTGCAGAAAAGAAAGCTTTGACTGTTCAGAGCTATTTTAATGCATTCAGTGTTCATTACAGATTGGAAGTGATGAGTACGCCAAGTTACAAGTGCAGATTTCTAAGAATGCTTGGTACAAAATTGTGTTGTTAACACTGGACTGCAAGAAGGTCTAAGAGCGGATGCCTTTGGGGAATCTTGCTAGAACAGCCATAAAAAAAAAAAAGAAATAGACTTCTTTGTTTTAAACATAGCCCTCTTATGAGTAGATTGCTGAGATAAAAGAGAAAGGTGACAAACTGAAGAATGAACTTGAAAGTGTTCTAGTGGGAAAATTCCATCTAGGCTCACTGAAGATTTTTGTTTAGTTTTCAAGCATTAGTTAAACCGTTTTCAGTGACTAGCATTATTTCAGCAATCAGGGAACTGAATATCCTTTACTGCAGTTGAGTAAACTCCGAAAGTCAATCCCTTGGACAGCTGAAGATGTCAAATAAATATGTAATCACACAATCTGATTGAGTTCTAATGCTGGTGAGCAAACAGCTCAAGGCCTTAAGAAGTACTGCTATTCACAACAGGTTTATTTTTTTATGTGATAGGGGCTGTGTTGCTAATCAGATGTGGTATGTTTCTGTCTTTCAGATTTACCGCTGGATTATAGATTTACACGATTTTCCTCAAATAGCTCAGCAACTGCCGGGTACTACCCAAGCCCTCCACGAGCACTGCTGCCAAATGAGGAGTCAGCGACTATGAAATAGGTTGTCGGCTTTTTCCTTAAAAACCCCTGTGGCCCATTCTTAAACTGCTATCAAATGCTAATTGGTGAAAATGCTGTGTGATGCTTCATAAAGTAGAATGATGGATTAAAGCAGACTCCTGAGTAGACTTGTGTTTCACTTGTTTCTCTAGTCCAGCCAGAGCAGGTGAGCAATGCATCCTTCTCTCTAAATCTTCTGACCACCACTACCTTTCGCAAAGTGCTTTTTCCATGGCTTTTTTCCAAATGGCTTCTTCCATGCATTTCCCAAAGCCTTCAAGAGAAATGTAATAGTAATAACTCATCCCAAGTTACATTGTGCATTTTCAAGGACATTTTCGGTACTATCCTTATGTAAGGTGATGCTGTTGCTACTGTAAGCCCCGGGAAACACATGAACCAGACCCTCAGCCATGTTTCATTGAGTTACCTTGGACAGCCCAGGTTATCACCATAGATGAGTGTTTTGCAGACTTTGAGGAATTTATTCTCTCACTGTAACTGTTCTTGGATATACAGAAAGACTGAGGCCCAAAAAGGAAGATCCATCATACCCCAAAAGAGACTTGAATGGGTTTTAGGCAACTAGATGCAGACTGATAGTCCTGAAAGCCTTTGTCACACGCTTCGTATTCCTGAGAGTGCCTAACCACTGTTCAACAGTAAGGTTCCCTACATGCTTTGTCCTCCTTTAGTCTTCAGTACCTCAAGGGTCAGAGCTCTTCTGCAGAAGGAGGGAAACCTGTGTACAGTTCCTTTCTCGGCTTGAGTGGAGTCAAGCCCGCACTCTCCACCTCCCTGGGAAACCCTCCCAAGAACAGGAAGGACATAGCACCCACCTGTATAGACCCATCTTTACTAAGTACAGCCTCAGCCCAGAAGAGAAGCAAGACTGAAGACATGAACTGAATATGTGCTTTCTTGTCAGCTCATTTAGGCAAACGGGCATCCTGGTCTCTGCGGATTCGGCTGCAAAGACCCCTTCCCCAGCGCTTTGGACGGGGAGCTGTCGGTCGCTAACGCAGGGTGGCGGATGCAAAAACATGTCAAAGATATTTGTTTAGTCAGCAGCTTTGTCACACTAGGGATGGCAGAATTTTGGATAAATTTCCCTCAAAGTTTAAAGAACAATAAACAGAAACTTTATTTTCTTGTTTTCAAGAAGAAGAATTTACTTTCTTAGGCCTAGACAATTATCAGAATGGATTTAACTTGTGCTAATGCTTAACTTTTGTCACCACAGCTCACTCTGTATTTTTGCAGCTTCACCAGTTGAAATATTTTCTGTCAGAATCGGACAAAAACACCATTCCACCTCATTTCAGAGATACCAGCTTTTGTTTCCATACTTTTTCCCTACCTTTACATAGGATGTTATTTTTACATTCTTGTGGTCCAGTGTCCTTAGAAGTAATATGCAGCATTTCCAATTTAACGTTAAGCATTGGTTTTTTGAAAGGGAAACGTAAAACAAATAGGAAAAAATTGAGAAAAACTTTTCTTAAAACAAGGTGGGTGAGGAAGGAAAATGAAAGTGCCAGTCTCCTCCTCATAAACTATAGGCTGAAAATATTTGACATAAGAAGGTAACAATACTAATGCTTGAGTTTATTTTGAAATTTTAAAATTAGCATCAATGTCTTGGGCAGCAAATCTGGCTCAGGATAAGGGTATGATTTGTATTAAGGGGAGAGATACCCAGATTAAAATCTCAGATCCCTGATTACAGCATCATTTGAAATTCTAACCTGAATCAAGTAATCCTCTGCAAATAATTTCTAATTAGGTTATGGTCCAAACCAATATTGTGTACCCTTACGCTTCTGTTGTTCTGAATTTGGAACTGGTTGGGGGGGGTTGGGGATTTTTTTCTTGATTTTTAAAGAAAATTAATTAAAACTGAACTGTTAAGGAAAAGTAGAGTGAAAATCGTCTAAGTAAGTCCACGGTTCCTGGTCTCTCAGTGGAGAAGCAGTATTTTTTTCAATGGAAAGGTGACAGATTTGCAGGACAACCTGAACACAAAGCTCGCCAGAAGAAGTACGTATACGGACTTGCTCAACTGGGAGGCGACGGTACCCGTTTCTGACGGAGGCTGTCACCAGCCATTTGGACTTGCTGCCAGAAGGACCACGCAGTAGCAGAGAAAGAAGTGGAGAACAGAAGGCTGCTGTAAGCATGTCTCCATGTGCCACCACAGTCTGTGGCTGCAGGAAGACTTAGGAAAAATAATTGAAGCCTCTGCCCGAAACCCAGAGTGCCTGTGAAATCGGGACTTAACAACTCTTACTAAAGACTCTTCTTATTCCAGAATCTCTGAAAATTATACAGGTCTTATCACAAAGCGGAGGTTGGCAACGGAGGAACTTTAGGAGGGCAGTCGGTGCCGTGGCGGTGGGAGGGCTGTTGGAAATGGAGGTGATGTGGAGACCAGGGAGAAGGAATGCGCATGGCAGAAAACTGGCCACATTTAACATGACACTGTAAAGACACCGTCTTTGCTTCTTCCTTCTTTCTCTTTTTTTTTTTTTTAACCCCTGGAAATCTCTGAAATTTCTTGGGTTCTGTTGTGAGAGACCATTGACAGAAAGATGGCTGAAGTGCCTGCAAAACTACCTTGAGTATCGGCAGGGAGATGTAAAGTTGTAAAGATTCATTAAAGTCACCGTGTCTGGTTATATAGTCCTGAAAGTCACAGTTTTGCTTAAAACCAGAGATGAATACCAGGTCTCTTTTGGCGTCTGTTTTGGTATAAAGCACGTGTCTGAATTTTAAAATAAAGAGAATTTATTTCTGAAAAAAACGTATGTTCTCTGACTTTAATTGATAGCTGAGCAGCAAAAAGAAAAAAGGGAGACAAGTTCATCGCCAAGCAGTGCAAGGAGATGTTCATGCTACAGCATCGAACAAAGCAAAACTTGACCCACTCAGAATAAAAGCCACATAAATCAACCAAAAACTAGTACAAATTAATACCTTTCACACCTGTAGGGAAGTCAGCTTTGATGCAAAGCAGAGCTCACTGCAAGTGTTTCCTGAATAGGGCTTGTTCCTGGAAACTAAAGGCTTCTTAATCCCCAGCGAGTAAAAGTTAAATAAACAAATGCAGATAGCTTATCCGCGGTAGATACGGGGCACTGCTGGACACGGGCCCTTCTGAGGCTGGTGCTTCCCCAGGCTGCTGGGGCTCTCCAGCTCATCTGAGTCCCAACTGTGTGATAGTGCAGCAGTTCCTGGGAATGCCCAGGAAAATTTGTCTGACGATAGGCACCAGGAACCAGCGCTCCCAAAACTGGTTTAAGTCTGCACAAGTAGCAAGCAGCCGTTGTCCAGCCTGGCGCGACAGCCTACCGAGGGGAAAAAAACCCACCTGTAAAGCAGGGCTGCAGTTTCACGGAAAGGCAGGTTCGTACACAGATGTGTGACCGGCACATCTTTTGGGATGCAGAAGGGCTCCTGGGCTGCAGGCAGGGTGGCCGGACTGGCCCTCCAGTGTCCTCGGGCTTGAGACACTGTGTAACCACTGATCTCAGCTGTCCCCTGCGGTGACCCCTAATGCTCCAAACGTGATCTGCGTTCAAATAAATAACCTTTAGCCCTGCCCTCGTTGCCTCGTGTGATGTTTTATAGCAGTAGTTGGCTATAACGACTGAAAACAATGTGACCGTTTCACCATGACAGGTGAAAACTGCGCCTGCCATGTCCCCCTCGGTCACGTCCTGCCAGCGGCTGTACAGGCTTTAGGGTTTTTAACAACCTTTTTAACAGATACTTTAGCGACTGAAGAAATGTAATTTTCCTCACTGGTAAGCTGGAGATTACTTATCAGTTGCTGTATTGTAAAATAGGATGCAGAAAATCATCTACTGCACGAAATACACGGCACTGATCTTTGTTTGAGGGAAAATAAATATAAACTCTGGCCCAGCTCCAAGTCACCGGCCCTAGCACACTCTGGATCAGATCTGGCTACAAGCAGGTTGCAAACCGTGCAACCCTTAGTAAAGGCTGGCTTATCGTGAGATCGCTCTAGTTCAAAACTGTTCACTTGCATTTTCTTGAGAAACTTCTTGAGAAGTCATTCTCCTATAGAAACCTCAGGTTTTTTCTTTCCAGGAGTCCTAATCCAGCCTGAGGGAGGAGTGGGGTAGGGCCCCCAGCTGTTGCCCTAGCAAAATGGACTGTTTCCAAACTGGCCTTGGAGTGCTTCTCTTTCCTATAGACGCATAGTCGTATTTTCTAGCTACGTAGAACAACAGACAATTTGTAATCGTCTTTCTTACCATGAGATGTGATTTTACATTTCTCACGGTGGCCTTGTTTGAAGTGTTTGGCCGTGACTTGTCCAACCACATACCAAATAAATATTGTAGCTTCACCTTTAAGTCTTTCCTCCTGGGGCCAAGTATGCGTTAAATCATACCAAGGCAAACGACAGCAGAGCGTAAGAGTATATAAATTAGCAGAGAGATGCCAACAGTGAGAAGGCGGTGTCAGAGCTTCCATGTCGACCGTCTTTTGCCACCACAGGGAACAAAAATGCAGTAAGTGTAAAACGCGCTTTTGTACACAGCCTAGATGTTTTACAGTACGGTTTCTCGGAAAGTCGTGTTTAGAAATAAAGTCACTTCCATGCAAACAGGTAAAATTCTCACACGCTACACCATACAGCGAGGGATCTGATGGGAAGATGTTGCTTCTGACTTCCCTGGCACAGGGGCACGGCACGGGGCAGCCTGCTGCTCCTCGGCACCATGGAAGGAGCAAGACAAGTTTTCTGGTGCATTTAAGCTACGGACTTTTAAAACAAAATATGCTTCTTTCTGTACAAATGCTTGGAGGCAGATATGATTTCAGCTGAAGCATGGCATCAGATTTAGGAAGGAAAGCACGCAGCTAAGCTACAGGAGCCTTATCTCTGCAGAGAGTGCCAGCTATAATGGTATAATGACTATAATGGCGTAGCCACAGACATCTATTGTTAAGAACTGCCCATGAACCAGCCCTTCCAGCAGGCACCTAGCCGATCCAGAACCCCCCAGGGGAAAGGCTCAGTCCCATTATAAATCCAGCTGCCTATAATTTTGTTTTCTGCAATTCTGAATAAGTGGAACATCAAACTCCCTTGGTGAGTCACAGGAGAGAAAAAAAATGATAAAAAATAGAGGTTTTCTTCTGAATGCTTTCGGTGCAAGAAACAAATCCCGCTTTTCCGTAAGCGTTATAAATAGAAATGCTTAACTTGAAAACAGAGCCTGGATTAGGGCCAAAATAAGATGGAATCCAGGAAGTTAAACAGACTCGGAGATTTCTAGCTCAAAAAGCTTGCCAGCATCTTTACGGGGAGCACCGGATATGCCTATCTGCAGGTCAATGGACTAGTACTGTGGCCAGCACGACCGATCATTTTCTTGCATATAGGACAAAGGTGTAAGGGAAATCTTTTCCGTATGAGGTGTGTACCCACAGCAGTTCTCTGGCACGCATGGCAAGACCGCAGAGGTTTTGCAGCTGGCCAGATGTCACAGTTCACAGAAGGGCAAACATCTGAAGCGCCGCCGTCTAACTTCTGCCCCCACTGCAGCTCAATTGATTTAATCAGAACTCTGCTAAAAATCCCTCATGCTTCCCACTCACGCTGCCGCAGCGCATACATAGTTCTCTCACACATGGTCATAACGACTTTTAAATACTTGCACAGGGGTGAGAAACCGTCACAGCCACTTCAAAACAATGTTATGGCTTCCAGCCCTTTTGCAAATTACAGGGTGCAAGACACAAAATGGCAGCAGCACAAATGGAATAGCAGTCTGCGCAGCACCCGCCGCAGCTCCAATGGTCCAGGCAAAGCAGATTCTGCCAGCCAGAAAGGTATTTCTGTTTTCCATTGACTACTAAATGTTGAGTACAAACACTTCATTTGATTTCCTCTTACAAGGTTGAAGAACTCAGGTTCCTTTTAAGAGTGAAGAATATCATAAACTATCTTACTCTGTGTACAGGAGGAAAAAAAAAAAATAGATGTTCTTGTCCAAAATTTATGAGAGTAGTATTTTCAGGGCATATTTTAGGAAAACAATTCCATTAACTTTCAAAAGACCTTGTTCTGTCACAACACTAAAGCAACTCCAAAAATTGTGACTCCACGTGCCTAATAAATTTGCATTTGAAAGACTAATTTTCAAAGCCTCTACCACCTCTGAGGAATAAAAGTACAAGTGAATATAGCAACTCTTTTCTTGCCTTTTCTCAAAATCATACCTGAGAATTGCAGTTTTCTTGCTACTCCATCCCCGGGGACCTCAGCCCACACTGAGAATTTAAATGGGTACTCCCAAGTGCTGAGCAGCCTGCAAATTATGTTAAACCAGAGAAAGAAGATGCCATTGTAAATTTTGCAAAAAGAAGCATGAAACGAGAAATACGAAATTGAGAGATAAAAAATGCTTTATCTTATAGTGACAGAAGGCCTCAAAGATATCTAGTGGAGGGCTGCTGTTGAAGAGCTGCAGCGGTGTTGGAGACAGGCAGCAGTAGTGAGCTTCTAGCCCTGTTCTCTCCCTCAGAGCTGCCCAGAGCAAAGGGCATGAGTGCCCACATACAGATATATAGATATATATATTTATACACATGAATGGGCAGCAATTAAGGGCTGCCATGGGACATGGGAACCCAGAGACTAAGGAATGAGGGAATTACCTGCGTTTCGTAGGAGGTGTGGGGTTTTAGTTCAGTTAAATAAACTAAGCACTCTTAGGCAGTAAACAGGGGAGTTTCTACATCAGTAGTAGACAGGTGATGGGAAATGGAGTATAGATGAAGCTCAAGGCGGATAAGGTTGAGGGTCATTATGAGCTGGCACTAATAGCTCAACAGGGCAGTAGATGGCTAGAGGGTATCAGGGAACAGAGTTTACACATATGACAGTAAATAATTACCCAAATATATCTATTGCGTGGGGCTTTCCTCTTTCCTCTAACCTTTCTCCTGTTATTGTGCAGGACTTGGAGATACCTGGTACATTACTGATATTAATCCATACTCAAAATTAGAAAAAAAAACCATTGTAACCTGAAGACAATTACATGAATTTAAGAAAATAAATTTCATAACCATTAATATGACCATCGTTAGATAGATATTACTAAAAGTAACTGTAGAAGTATTTGTATGTATGTATACATATACGTATACACATTTAGAAACCATTGCTGTGTAGAACGCACCGCCAGTGACTCACAAATATGGATGTGGGTACGAGTGAACAATCACGAGGCGGGTAAGGGGCCCCTGAAATACTTAACAGCAGTGCCCCAAAAGCCCCAGAACAATACATACAATAACCAATTATTGTGCAACAACCTTGTGAAAACCCTAAAACTAAGAGCAGAAACAGAGCTGTCTTTAGGGAGTATGTATGACTACAAAGAGCACACCATTGCTTCAGAATCAAGCGTGCAGAATTGATCGCTATGGTACCCTCTAGAGCTGCTTAGGTAAGTAAATTATCTTTAAGTGGAAATTAATTTTTCATGCCTGTGTTTGTGCTTGATCTAGTATCCCACCTTTGGGCCTTGGCTGCAACTAGGATCCAGCAAATAAGAGTGAGATCATTCCAGAGAGAAATGGAGAGTCAGCAACAAGTTCAAATACAGTCTCTAAGACAAATCTTTCTCACTTACACATCTCTAGTGTAAGGAGGAAGAAAGAGACACAGGAGTATGAAATACAAGAATTGAGGGCAGGGATAAGTAAACAACTTGTAAATATTTTCATGAATTCCAGCAGTTGTTTAGTTGTCTACCTGGCTTTCCACATATCAAGAGACTCCATAGAAGAGGGGGATTCCAGCCTTACAAATATCAGTCACTGAAAACAGTGTGTTACAAATGGAAAACATGATTGCAGCATAGCTGGCAACCAGAGAGGGAGATTGCGGCAATCAGCTCTAAGGGAGCACTGACGAAGGCCGTCTTTAGAAGGGTTCTCTCGGTATAGGGCGTTAATGGTTTGTGCTCCCCAGGGGATACTGCTGGGTTTATAACATCGCAGAAATTTGGAAGGAAAGAAGTTGACATTTTGAGAAAGGTCACACACTTGAGAACATAACGTAACAACCAATTCAGCTGAATGAAAAGCCACATGCTGCTGGGTGCCCCCCGACTCCAACCTGTCCGGTCAGCATCAGAGAAAAGGAAGGGACAGTGCTAAAGAAGGAGCAGACCAGTTAGGCAACGTGACAGCTGCTAGAAGGAGAGAAGCCTAAAGCCAGTTAATGTCTACAGTAATAAAAAGCAATAAAAATTATACTGTCCTACTGCTGTCATAATGGATTCTGCTTTTGAAAGGCACAGATCAGGCGACACGTAATTTTTTATTGGATCCAGGTCTTTTTTGGTGTTTCACAGTAACTACCTATGTACCTGTGTGGTGGGTTGACCCTGGCTGGATCCAGCTGCCCACCAAAGCCGCTCTGTCACTCCCCTCCTCAGCTGGACAGGGGAGAGAAAATATAACGAAAAGCTGGTGGGTCGAGATAAGGACAGGGAGAGATCACTCACCAGTTACTGTCACGGGCAAAACAGACTCGACTTGGGGAAAAAATAACTTGATTTAATATATTGCGAATCAAACCAGAGTAGGGTAATGAGAAATAAAACCAAATCTTGAAACACCTTCCCCCCACCTCTCCCTTCTTTCTCTGCTCCGGCCTGGGGTCCCTCCCACAGGAGACAGTCCTCCACGAACTGCTCCAGCGTGGGTCCCTCCCACGGGCTGCAGTCCCTCAGGCACAGACTGCTCCAG
>JAVKLA010000014.1:22366383-22382938 GCA_034782735.1 Sagittarius serpentarius | reverse complement strand
ACCCCCCCCCCCCCCCCACCTCTCGCCGCTCCGTCCCCCGGGGCTGCGGAGGAGAAACTTTCTGGCTGCCGAGCGGCGGGTCCGGGCGCAACCGAGCCCAGCCGAGCCGCGCCGCGCCGCGCCAGGCAGGGGCCGCCGGCGGTGAGTGCCCGTGCGGTGCGGGGCAGCGCTCCGCTCCGCTCCGCTCCCCGCCCGACCCCTCCATCCCGTCCCTTACGCTCCGCTCCGCTCCGGGGCGGCTGGCGGCGGGGCGGGCCCCGGGAGCTCCCCTCCGCCCGCCCGGGGGCTGGGGGCGCCGGTTACCGGCGGATTTGGGAGGGGGGAGGTCGGACCCAGCGCCCCCGCCACATGGGTCCCCGTCCCCACGGCGCGGGCCGCGCTGTGGGCGCTGGTGGCGCCCGGCGGCGTTAACGGGCACCAGGTATGGGGGGGGGGGGAGGGGGGGAGCGGGGGCCGGGTCGAGCCGGGGCGGCAGCGGGGCGGTGGCCGGGGGCGTCCCGCGGGGAGCAGCCTCCGGCCACCGGCTTTTCCGGGCTGTCCCCGGCGGAGGAGCGGGGCTGGGACACCCGCACCCTTTCCGGGGGTGCTGGGCAGCCGGCAGGATGGGCCCCGCGTGTCGGCGGGAGGCGGGTGGCGGGAGACATCGCGTTTTCTCTGCAGAGCTCTGCCTGCGGGCGCCCTCCGTAACAGCTTTCTGCTCTTCCCTAGCGCCGTTACGGCGAGAGCCTCCGAGCCTTCGGCCGAGGAGTCGAGCCTCCCAAACATGCGTGTGTGAAAGGTAAGCGGTAGCATCCTCGCCTTGCACCTGGGGAGGCTGAGAGACGGGAAAAGAGCGGTTCGCCCGGTGCAACTTCCTGCCGCTTCCCCCTCCCCCGCCCCCCCTTTCCCCCCTCCCTCTTTTTTTTTTCGGTTGGGAAAGTTGGAAGTGACCTGGGACGGCGGTTGCTGACTCGGGAAGCTCGGTCTCCTCAGCGCCAGGACGGCAAGTTGCAGTTCCCTTAGCGAGTGCTGCACGAAAGCGGTGCATCGTCGCTGGCCGCGCCTTGTGCCAGCTCTTCAAATTCAGTTTGGTATGAATGAAAGTAGCCATTCCCTCTGCTTTTCTGTCATCCCCTCTGGAAACAATATCCAGCTGGGACGTTTTCAGGCTGGAGTGGCTTCTTTCTTGGTCGTAAGCAATGGCAATGTGAGAAATAGATACAACTGGGAATGAAATGCAGGAAGTATTGCACAACTAGGTGGAGATTTTTGGTCACCCTAACAAGATCAATTGCAATTTAAGTAACACTAAAGTTTTAATATACTCAAGACAAAGAAAACCTCGGCTAAATATTGCCACATTATGTTTATCATGCCAACAATTATTATAGCTCATTGCGGTATTTCAAAAAAGGAACGATTCAGCTGAAGGGCAGCGGTGGGAATCAATAATTCAGATGCTGTTTATTAGTCTGAAAGTCTCTTGCTGGGTAGCCTCGGGCAAGTCACTCCACCTCTCCGTGGTTCTGTTTCCTTCCTCATAAAACAGATAAATGCGCTTGCTTGCTTCACAGGGGTGTTGAGAAGTTTAATTAATTAGTTTCATAACTACTTGGAGATCCTTGGGTGCATTCTTCTACAGAAGCGCTAAATATTATTTCAGCCATGAGTTCTTTTACTGTGTGTCATTGCTTATATGTGTTTCTTCAGTGACCTAAATTAGCTCAGTTTTTAGTGGAAGTCAACAAAGTAGCAGTTCTGGATTGGGATTTTCTTGGCTATCTGTAAACTTCACCAGAGCGTGAAACCAAAGTATACTAATCACAGCGGGTTTTTTTTTTTTTTTTCCTGGGACAGAACTACTGGTACTTGAAGAAAACGTAATTTTCTTTTCTTGCTATTCAAAATAAGAGCTTCCTTTTGTTGTTTTGTTTGAAGCATTGTGATACTTAGAATAATTTTGAATTGCCACAAAAAAACCCCAAGTGCTGTTATTTCATACAAGAGCAAGAGATGAGAATAGTTTATAAATGTATCTGTATCCTCTACTGTGGAGACTGACCTCAGAAGACACTGAGGCCACTGGTTTTCCACTGCATGTTCACATACCGGCTTTGCTAAAACTTGTTCTTCGGTCATAGAGAATATGGGTTGCAAAGGAAGAAATACGTGAACTGAACAAATTGATTGCCTGTGGTAAAAGTTGATAGATTTTGGTTGCCTAAGCAAGCTCAGGTTTTTTTATGGTGTATATTAGTTATTCTAACTAGATATTTAGTAAATGTCAGCACCACGATGGAGAGGAAAATGTGTTTAATTACCTGGCTAAATGTTAGATGTCATTTTTCCTAGGTTGCATACAGTTATAAGTAAAAAGGAGTAGCTGAAAGCTGGTTTTAGAGCGGTATCTCAGTTTTGGTACTTTCTAAAGGCTCATGCCATTAGAAACACTGTGCTCATGAGGTCTGTGTGTACCATTACTTTTCCTCAAGTACAATGACAGCAAGCAGATAAGCTTTTTCAAAACTGGATTCAAATAAAGCCTAGATCAGTGGTGATAGAAAGTAATTCCCATCACCAGGCAGCTGTTGGGTTGTGCACGAACACAGTGAGTTTATATGTTGGTGGAGAAGTGGTCACATCCATCAGTACCCAGCAGTCTGCGCAGTGAGAACGAGGGTTAAATGAGGCAGTAAATGAGTCTGTAAAACTGAAGTGTCCCTTCACTCAGAAGTGATTGCATTTAGCTAAAACTGAGTCATACTGTTAGGCTTGTGTGTGGAAGCTTGCACATCTGGCACCCACAACATACTCTAGCAATGAGCAGAAAGAAACTTACTACTGCTATTGTTCCTGGACATTTTGCAAGAAATAAAGCCCATTTCCCCTGGTTTTTTTCTGAAGGGATTAAAAAAATAAATAAAGAAACAACTTTCCATAACCACTGTTTCCTGGTTTAGACTTGGTAATCCAAGTGCCTGGTGAGTGAAAGAGAATACGACTTTTGCTTAGCAAGTTGTATTTAATTGGTAAATATGGTACCTCAGCAGCAAGTTTGTCCTGGCTGTTTGTTTACACCTTCTTTGCCATCTCCATTCAGCTGAGGCAGATAAAAGAGCACAGCTACATAGTCCCCTAAAGCCGTTAAACTACGGTGCCAGTTTGTGTTCAGGACTGTAGCCACGTATTTGTTATAAATAGACTCAATATTTGGCAGAAAGCCCTTCCTTTGAGCTACTTTTCTGTCTGGGTGGGTAAAGCTTTGCACCGATGTCTGTTAGCCCAGGAAAGCCCGGCTGGGATATGGCAAGGTGCGACAGAGCTGCATTAGCAAAAACCCCAAACCCTTGTGCGCTGCACTTTGGCCAGACTTGGTTATCTGCTCCAGACAGGAGCAGAGCAGAGGAGGGGATTAAAGCCTGCTAGGAAAAAGGAAATTTAGCTGATGTCACCTGGGACCTTTCACATGAATGCTTTGTCAGCAGAATTTTAGGAGAGGTGAAGCTCGGGTAACAGAGGGCTGACCGGAGGGGTCTGGACATTTTGGGAATCACATGAAGGACAGAGTGCTGGAAATGGTGTCTCCCATCAGCTGCTGACATCAGGCTTTCATCCGCTCTTGGGACATGGGCAGGTGTGAAAGCCCAGGCACAATGCGGCCATTATGTACATGGTCTGAAATTACCTTTGTTTGGTCCTTCTTTCTGTTTTTCCCCTTGCCTAGACTCACAGAGCATACAGTAGGAATTGGCAATATCGTTGTTTCGAGCAGGCAGTGGATTGTAGGGACGCTGCTCACTTGATGCGGGCAGGTACTGTATCTCTGTACCAGCTAGACATGATTTTAACATGAGAGTTCTTTCACCACAGCTGTCCTGGTTTATGTTATTTTGTTTTGTGGGGCTTTTTTAATCAGAAATACTAAAAATGCTGAATATTTTATATAAACCTGGTATGCCCTCTGAATTCTTCTAATCATATGGCTGCCCAGAGTTGTTAAAGTATTTTCAAAAGTTGTTTGAAAGTATTTCTGTGGTTATCAGGTCATTTTAAAGCCTTTTAATCAGATCCTTGCAACCGTGGTGCATTACACTTCTTGCCAAAACAATCTGTCAGGTTTCAGTTCTGCTGCAAGAGCCATGCCTGCACAACTCAAGGTCAGAAATGAGATTATACGATTCTAAATTTCAAAATTAACCTGTAATTTAATGGTCGTGTTGACACCTACTCACACAAATTGCTCACGCCAACTGTGAGTAGCTAAATTGTGCAGGAGTAATGTAGCCTTTTAACTCCATCAGCAGTTGAGGCTTCTGTCCCTGAAAAAGTAATTGTGACTTTTTATTAAGGGTATTTTGCTTTTGTCAAGGGTATTCTGGGCAGCAGTGAGGACAGTAATAACCCCAAAGGAACTACATGACAATACATTTTACTGTCTCTGTAAGTTTGTACCTTGAAAAAATCAGCTGCCTCTGGGTACATATATATATTATACCTATGGGGGGAGAATGAGGAAGTATGTGCTATATCTAGATATATATAGAAACCGTAGATGATGAGATAACAGATGAAAGCAGCAGAGGTAACAACAGAATCGTACCAATAGTAATGAACAGCACATTGATCTGCAGAGAGACGTAACTACCAGGTAGGGTGGTGCAGTTTAGGTCTGCTAACACAGAGGCTGTTACCCTGTAGCAAACAAAAGAGTAGTTCTTTTATTTGAACACACATTTGGGGTCTGCATACACACATCATAAAATTATATGTAGATGATATAAAAGCAAGCGTGGATTTAAATTGCTTGGATTGCAGTATTTTATGTTCGAAAACTGACTAGCATAGGTGCCTTTGGACTTTGCTGGTGCTTCTACATGCTGTCACAATACTTTATCATAAATAATAAATAAAATTTTGATATAGTTTTGTACGTAAGACTGAGTCATAAACAGGATATGGAAACATAGTTAAAATGCGTTTTGATTCCATGTCAACTGAAGGATGTGATGTGTTTTAGAACTCCTGTCTATTAATATGCTGTCCCGTGGAAATGCTTTAGAAGTCGGTAGATAGATACAGATATACAGAGAGTGAGAACTGGTTTTGTAAAGCTCCAGCGAAAACACTTCATTCGTTTCCAACATCTTGGAGGCAATTGAATGAAGGACAATTAAAACAATAAGCAGGAAAGATGAAAACTGTTAATTATACATAGTAGAGGAGAACAGCAGGCCAGGGGACTGAAAACATTTAAAGTATTTGGAAGAGTAAAGGTCAAGGCTAACAAAGAAGTACTAGCTGGAAAAGAGGATAGAAATTAAAGTCAGAAATGGAAACAACTAGTCTGGGTATCAGAAGTTTCCGGTGCTGTAATCCGCCTCCTAAAAAGTGAGGGAAGCTGCACGGCATGCAGCAGTCGGAGCGGGCTGGGTTAGGCACAAGGAGGAATTCGGTTTTGACAGCAGTGAAATTGGCTTTCCTCTTCTGCCTGCGTGACTATTTTTTCCCCGTCCTTTACTTGCGCCTCCGGGGCATCGCAGTCGCCCTCTGAAGTTTTTCCAGCTCTCCCTGCCCACCGCGGCTGGGCCACTCCGTCCACGCAGGGACCGCGCTCACGGTTACCTCGGATAATCTCTTCCTTTGCTCGCCTCCTCTTGCCAGGCGCAGCTGTAGGCTGCTGCCGGAGGGAAGCCGAAGCGTGGCTTCCGACAGCCCGCGCCGACGGGCTCACAGCCTGGCAGACCCCCTCAGCGGGTCCGCCGGCACGGGCCGGGGAGACGCGTTAACTTCTTAGCCCCTGCCGAATGAATCCCGTTTCACCACCCGAATTGTGACAGGCGCTCCTGTTCCGTGTTTCTGCTGTGTCTGTTACCGTCATGGCCCTAGGCCCCGAAAACGCCCTGCGTGCTCTAACAGCGTAATAGATGGGTGAGTGGTTTGATTGACTTCTGGGACGTGAATGGAGCGGACGAACGTGATTAATACATCCTTTTGGCCTCTATGAAAATTCTCAAACTGTCTTCCATTAGTGTTAGCATCTGGGAAAACATTTCTGCAAAAAAATAACTACATTTTTAATTATCAAGATGGCCTTTTAAAAGTACTTCAGCTCAGGAGGAAATGCTGGTGCTCTAAAGGAAATCTTTCTGTGGTAGCTTGTAGTTTTATGCCTTTGATGGTAAAAGTGACTGAGCTTTCATTCACTGAATGTGGATGCCTTAACAGGCATGTCTGTACTGGTTGGGAATGATCGCCTTCAGGATTCTGGATATCGAAATGACTTTCTTACTCATTCTGTACAGTGAAGTATGGAATAAAAGATCCCGGTAAGGAATAGTAATGTTAGTGCAACCCCCAAAAATGCTGACAAAGCGTTTATACAGTAGGGTAAATTGTAAAATAGAAGAAAAGTCCAAATTCCCAGATTATGGTTTGGGCACGCAACCAATTTAAATCGTGTTTTTGCTTGAGGCAGAGAGAAGGTTATGCATTCAGTGTGCGCGTGTGTATGCCCTGTTATTTTATATATACAATGGTAAAGTAGACAAACAAGCTTTTAAATGAAAGGAATAAACAGGTGAAACTTCCATTGCAGACACCTCACCCATCCTACTGTAAATTTATAAAAATACTTTGCAGTTGCTGTCCTATCTGTAGCATGGTGGCGAATGAAGGCAACCCTCTGTTCTCCCAGAATGACAGTCTCACACGGCTGCGTACTGCTCTAAATAGATCCATTGAATTTTGTGCGTAGATCAAAGGACAGACACGAGTTTAAATCGTGACTGCTGACATGATGTCATATACTGATAATTCCTATAGGAGCTAGTTGTTTCTGGTTGCCTTTATGACTTTCGTAGCACAGCTGTTATTCAGGCATGTAAGTTCATACAAAGCTTCTTTCAAGGTATTTCAGGTCACTTCAGAACAAGTGCGGTATTAACACCCGGGTATCTGAGCTATACTTCATTTGTTGCAGATTTGATTCTGAATTAAGTTTGGGATTTCAGTATTTAAGTTTTTAAATACCTTTGACATTATATAGTTGTGATGTAGCATATTTCTCACAGTGAAAAAATCAGAGGAAGAAATGAAGTAATGTCGCCCGGTGGTTAAGGTCATCATAGGTATTTTTCGAGTTGTAAGCAGTGATTTTCACACCTTTCCAGCATTTTTACTGGAGAGATGGATGGTCACTGGTTTTATTTCACTGACCAAACGGTGGGTGGAGGAAGGACTCCTGACTGCTCTTACCTTGGGACACGGGGGTTTCCTGCACTGGTGTCCAGCCCCGCAGCTTTGGGAGCAGTGCTACTTGCTGGTGTGACTATACAGCTTGGGACTTTGGCCAGTAGATTTATTGTCATTGTTACACTGCAAAGATAAGTTTATAGTTTTCTTGGTCCCACTCCATCTGCCACCTAATTTTGCTATATCAGATATGTTTCTGTGAGTCAGTAGGAACCAAATGGCAATATGTATGGGAATTAGTCTCTACTGACCCTTTCACCTCGCTGTTTTTGTGGACTTACCCTGCTTTTTTTGGTACTTAAATGTCATTCGATTCAGTGAGAGGACTTAATTGCTTTCCCATTTTTAAATAGCTTTGCAAAATATTTAGATCAGTGGTAAAACTGACGTTGTTGGACAAAACATCTCTCCAGTTGATACAAGTGTCGTGATTTTAAAACACTACCATTTCCAGCTGATTAATTCAGTTTTATAGATGCTGCTCCTCTTATCAGCAACAAAGTCAGTTGCAATGTATGTGAAAAGATTTGCTGATTATTTGACGTATTTGGACAGACTGCCAAAAAAAGACTTCCTACAGAAACTTGCTGTTCTCCACTGCGATATAACCTAGCACTCCTCATGTCAAGCAGTTACCTTTTGGCAGCTGTACAAAGAGAAGCACACCCACCTCCGTTTAATGGGACAACGTACCATCCACACACATCTCATTGCAATGCTACCTGTTAGTTTCACGGTGTTGGTATGGCAGCAGCTGTTGCTGGTGGTTGACCTTTTCTTGTTAAAATATCTATGACTCTCTTACCTGTTTTAGCATTGGGTGCTAAAATTGCTTATTTTCGTTTTAGTACTAGTACTTTTGAGTGGCTTAACAAGGTGATCTTATCATGTACTTTAAGTTGTGACAAAAGTATAGTGACGCTGTTGTCCAACGTGAAATTGAGCATTACAATTACAAGCATCACAAAAAACTGAGTAGGAAAAGTTTGCTTTCGCTTTTAGTAATTTATCAAGAAGAGATGTAAAAAAATTATGAAAGTTAAGTCCTTGCTGATCCAGAGGTCATTGTCTAAGGTAGAAGTTTGCAGGCTGAACCTGAAGATTTGCTTTTTGTCAGTGGGGTGGAACAGATTTTCCATTAGATATTTGAACACAATTCTTACCCAGGCACTTGTGGAGGTAATTCAGGCAGCAATAATGAGAACTGTAGCCTTTGTGGAAAATAGGAGCTGCCAAAAAGAAGACGAAAAGTTGTAAAATCTGTGGAGATAAGTCTTTAAATGGTAAGTTTGAGTTTTAAACTAGTTAAAATACGTGGGGGGGGGGGGGTTTCTTACAGGCGTAGAGGTTGGATACTGGAGCTGAGTGTCAGGGCTTCTCTGACCTTCTCTGGAGGCACGCAGGCGCTTTGCAGGGAGGTTCAGAGCAAAGCCAGCACATCCGCAGCAGAGATGCCAGGATTTTGCCTGCAGCATCTCCTGAGCAATCTAGAAGGAGAAGAGAGCATGGGAGTGGGAAACCCAGCTCTCACCGAGGGTGTTAACTCCATCCACCTTCTTCTGGCTGGAGTCTCCCGTTCCTTCTTGAGCGTTAGGCTCCGCGGGGTGCACAGTGAGGTAGAGGAAGGCCTAAGACTTCAACAGGTCATGCAGTGAAGTGGAGGAGGGCCCACGACCCCGATGGGTCACACAGTGAGGTGGCTGAGGGGCCATGTGTGACTGAGTGGGCAGGTCTGACTTGCTCATGTCCCAGCCCTGGGCTCTGGGAAGCTCTTTCATTCAGAAACCCGAGTGATCCGTGGTGTTGCGATGCCTCCAGTTCGTGGTAGTTTTAGTCACCAGAAATCCCACCGTTTCTGTCCGTGGCTGTAAGGGTTGAGGTACCCATGCCGGAGGTGAGTCACGGACTAGTGCTGGAGGTGCTAGCAGAGACACCTGCCATTTCTGCTTTTTATGAAGCGGCACAAGTGTTGTCCCAGCAAAAAGCGTCCGCAAAGCAGAGTGGCTCTTCAGAACTGATACTGCAGAAAGCCACGATTCTTTACATGTTTTTATTTTTGCAGTGATCCACAAGAAGGTCAGATTGCTTCAAGGATAGCTGTGCCAGCTGATGGTCCTAACGCTGCTGTCCTTTCCTCAGCCCCCTCCACCGCCCCTCTCCCGCTCCTCTGCTCTCACTGCTGGAGCGGCCTTTCTGTGCACAACTGGCAGGAGTAAACAGGGCCTCTCTTCTCCTTTAAGTAGTGTGTCAAACCAAGTTTATTTGGTGAACTTACTTGTATAAGCCGCTGTCCAGTTCAGTTACTGGCATGAGCTTTACAATCCTTTCTTTTTTTTCCCTGCAGTTGAACATCTGCTCATTGATGCAGATGGGGAGAACAGAAATAGTTAAGATTTAGTCTGTTTTTTCTAGAATAATTGGTGTTCTTTACTGTTTGTTTCTGCTGGCAATGGAGTGGAAGTCATGGCAAATGCTCTTTCAGTCTAGGACTAAGTGACAACCTTTTCAAAGCACGTTCTGTATTAGCATTTTCTTCCATCGCAAGTGTCCTTCACTCTCCTTTTAATTTTTAATACTTTATCAGGTCATGGTTTCCAAACTGAGTAAAACCCCTTCGTTTTCAGAAAAGGTTGAGTTGCTTGGTAAACTTTTTCTTGGAAGATGCGGCTGGTAATGATGTAGTGTAATATGAGAGTAGAGAAATTCTTTTAACTTTAAAAAAAATGGTATCGTGAGTGCAATTTAAGCGATCAAAAGGCCCAAACCGCTATTCTTTGGCACCCTGTGTATCTAACAAACTTGTAGCAGGCCCACTCACAACTGGTTAAGCCGGAGCTTGTGCGGCCAATGATCTATACATGTCTGGCTTCACGTAAGCTATGCAGATCATCAAGGTTCGTATGTGCGTCTTTGAACAGTGCTATGTGTTTCTTTAGCTTTCAGTATGCAAGTAAGTTCACTAAGGAAACCTGAAAGTACAGAGTTCAACACAGTTGAATATGCATTCTGCTTCGGTGTTTTTGGCTTGGTGGGTTCCCCCCCCCCACCCCCAGGTACATTTATACCATTGTAATGAATTCTAAGTAGTCCCTGAATGTTGCTGGTTATGGTCACATTCTTCTTCAGAAGGTGCTTTGGTTCCTTTGCAACCACCTGATAATTTTTGAAGTGGTTTTATATATATCTTATCAGTCAGTGTAGTTTCTTAACAGCTACTGCAATGGGGAGTGGCGATCGTGCCCGTTAGCCCTACAGAGTTACCTGGATGAGCCAGTAAGGCAACGAAGTGTGTGGTCAGGTCTGCTCCTAGTCGGTGAAGTGCTTGATGGTGTGTGTGGTTGAAGGCAGTTCTGCCGTTTGAAATCCCTGCAGGGGTGGTTTGTCGTGGCTGTATCCAGAACCATCCAGTTTGTACTTCCTCACTATCTGGGTGATAGTCTCTATTGCAAATCCGCAAGTTTATTCTGGTTGGAGCTTTGTGATTGTTTTCATTACGACTTTTGCTGGTCCTGCTTTTAAGGACATCGCAGATGAGAAACCGTGGAACATCTGCCTCTCTCCTCGCTCTCTGGGGCACGGTTTCAGGCATAGTCATGCCGTCCCGGGGCCTCGCGTGGGCGATTGTCTCCCCGTGGCTGTGGCTGGTGCCTCCACAGAGGCTTGCATGGCAAGGGAGGTGGGCTCCTTCCATCCACCGCTTCCCATCCACCGGTCACACCGGGCTGAGCCCTGCAACGCTGTGGGGCAGGGCTCACTGCCCTTACTGAATCATGGCTGCCGTGGGTTATTGTCTTCATGTCACGGGAAGGGTGTCAGTGCGATTTAACCCAGAATAAGTAAGAATGACTTTGTAGTCCTGCTTTTGTCACTGCCTATCGACTTGCTTCCAGATCTTGACTCTGAATATGCTGCCTATGAATATGCTATAGGTCGGTTTTCCAGTTATGCTGTTGTTAGTCTCAACAGTGTGGTACGGTGGTTGCTTCTCATGTACAAGGTAAAAAAAAGGTTTACCTTCTCTGTTAAATGCACACATGCATGAGGGGAGAAAATGAGAAGGGTTATGGAATTCTTAAAATGCGGACTATGAATTTTAGACAACACTGGAGCTGTTCGATGATGGTGAAATGCTGCAAAATGTGTGCCCAGATTTACAAAGAAGGAGTTCTGGGAAACCTTACTGTATATTCCCTCATCTCTGCTCAGAAAGACCCTAATTTAGGGAACTCTTAACACCATCCCTAAATTTATGTATGTGCTTAATTCTCATTGATATGTAGAAGTGCTTACAGAAATCAAACCAAGGAAAAGAATGCATGAAGTCCTTACTGCTAGCTGGGATTTTTTTCTGGTGGTGTAAGCCAGGAAGCTTCTTTCACTGTATGATCATCACAGAAAAAGATACAGGCATTTTTTGCCTTTTTTTCAGATTGTTTTTTTTAGATTCTTTCCTCTGCCTCCAGTTCTAAAGGATCATAGAGGCTTTCAAAAAACTATGATTTTTTTTTTTTAATTATGAAAAAGCCGTTCTTTTCCACAGTTAAAAAAATGACGTCGTGTTTTAAACATAATGTACTGGTTTGGCTGGTTTTTACCCCCTTCCTTTCAAAATATACTGTTGTATGGTTTCCTTATTTATGGATGAGAACACGAGTAGACTTGAGTATGTTTGGATAAACTACAGCACATGTTTCTTTGTATGTGTGTATGTGGTGAGAGACTATGTAGATATAGTAAAAGTATTACCAAAGAAACCACCCTGTGATCTGCGTAATGTGTCCAGTAATGATTGGTTTACATCCAAAAAAGGGCAAAACTTACTTGCAAAATGCATTAAAATACTATGAAAATGTCATCTTCTATTACGCTCTGTTAAAGCCATTATGCTATGCACTGTAATATATACATGTAGGCAGTAACAGAGTGCAATATTATTTTTACCCTAGGCAGGAATGCACAAGAAAAGATGCACTTCTTGGCCAAAGGTGCTTGCTCCCAAATTAATTTTAGGAGCTGAACACAAGCATCTAGTGGGTCCATGCACCCAGTAGTCATGGAGGGACCCAGTCTGTCAAGGTTGTCTCATTGTCTACGCACATATTAATGACATTGTTGAACCAGGATGTGGGTCTCTAAATAAGGTTTTAGCAGCCTTACGTTTCTGCTAGAAAATTTTGGCACCTATAGGTAGGGAGCCGCGGGGAGAAATAAAAGATTGCTTTGTACCTCGGCTTCTTTCAGGTTTTATGGCTGAATCCTATGAAACAGGTTTTCCATGGAAAAAAACATTTCATATTTGTTTTTAGGTTTTCTTTCCTTCTGTCTATTTCTCCTTTTAATAATTGAAAACTACTGTTCATTATTTACATAAAACTGCCTCTCTTGGGTCTGCTTTCTGTAACCTTTCCCCTCGGAAGAATTCTAGGAATTTGTTGGCTTTCCTCAGGGGGATCCTGGCCATGTTTTATCTGAGACTTCAGGCTAGATGGTGATTTTTATGAAGTAATTTACTACGTTTAAATACTTGCATTTAACTTCTGCATAGATTTGCCATTTGAGCACATGTTGAGAAGTCATGTACGTACGAAAATACGTGCTTTAATTCAACCGTCAGCCTTCTTGGTAGCTGGCAGTAAACCCCCGCTCGCAAAATGGAGAGCCCCTAATAATAAAAATAATAATTATAATAATGTTAATAATCATAATAAATAATAATAATGATGATGTAAAAACCCTAAATGCCCTGAAGGCAAGATATTTCAGCTGTTTTTCTAAGGCTCTGCTGCTTTCTCTTTCTTTTTTTCTTTCTGACTTGTTCTTTTTTTTTTTTTTTTTTTGAAAACGAGGACGTGTCAGAACCGGAGGCCTCAAGCACGGTATAAAATGACCCCGTCGCAAACCTCCAGCATTCTTCATCCTTCCCTCTCCAGCTGCTAACATCAGCCAAGGCAGCACGCAGGCTTGGCTGCCGCCAGCACAAGCTCCCTGGCTCTCCCCCTTCCTCCTCCCCTCCCGCCCTTCTCCGCTTGCCAGTACACTCGGCGCTGCCTCGTATTAGGCACCATTGCAATTATACGAAATCTCAAGTACTAGAGCTGTCAGTGCGTTCCTTCGCCTCGTATCAGCTGCTAGAAGGAAGGATGTGGGAGGGAGGGGCTTTCTTCAAAGTGTACAGGTTTTTCTTTAGGATGAATTGCTCAGGAGGTATTTTGTCTGAAGTATTCATATAGAAATGATTTGAAAGCCACCTGGACAATACGTGGGGTTCCTTAAGTCTAGATGGAATCGTATTTCCTAGAGAGTGTCCTGAATTAGTGTCTCACGGATTCATTTTCTAACTCTCTCTTTCACGTCCGTCTGCCATAGGATATTTCAAAGATGGTTTGGCTGCCATTGAGACTTGGAGAGCTGATGCCACAATGAGGACTCACACACGGGGAGCCCCAAGTGTGTTTTTCATACACGCCGTTTGCTTCGCCTTTGCCTACGGCGCCAGGGAGGACCCAGACGCGATGGTTCCTTTTGTCAACGCCAACTATGACAGCTACCCCATGCTCTACTTCTCCAAAGGGGACGTGGAGGCTCTGCGTCTCCAGGCCACCACCACGCACCAGCACATCGCAGCTCGTCTGATTGAGGCAGTGCAAACGATGCTGTCGAATCCCCTGGAGTACCTTCCTCCCTGGGACCCTAAGGAGTTCAGCGCTCGGTGGAATGAAATTTATGGCAACAACCTCGGGGCCCTGGCGATGTTCTGTGTGCTCTACCCTGAAAACATCGAGGCCATCAACATGGCCAAGGATTACATGGAGAGGATGGCGGCTCAGCCTAGTTGGTAGATTTTTGTCTTTTTTTTTTTTTAAGTTGTTTTTACTGTATGAACTGCTTGCAGTTGGAGGAGTGAGTGGCTGAGTGATTTGCTTAAATTATTTCCATTGTTCTAACATTCACTTTAACAGTGACTAACTTGCTGAATGCACTTACCTGCATCTGGACCAGCAGTGACACACGGATTTCCACCTTCACTGGACTTACCCTCTTGCAAATTAATGCTGAACGAAGGAGCGTGACCCTTTGTGTACCATCCTAATTGCTGTAAAAAAAAAAAATAATCCCAAACCACTCCCAATCAGAAGGCAGGGTTTCGCATCTGATTTGTGGCGAGAAGTGCTAAAGGCGTTATTTTTTATTCTCTTTTTTTCCAGACTCATACATATCTTTTGGGCAATTCTTCCTTAGGAAGAATTCCAGAAAGGGGGACCTATGAAAAAGGTGTAATTAGGTATTAGGTACAAGTGACACGCTTGAATTTCTGCAGTCTGCTCTAACATCTGTCTGAGCTTCAGTTCAGTCTTGCGGCTCCACTGGGCTGTATGCTTCTTGGGCCTCTCCTCGAGACATACTGAGACACGATAGAGATAGTTGTCAGTCTGGTTACTGGAACTGCCTGCGTAACTGGCATTTTGATGACCACCTCCTGGATTAACTTCACCTGGATGTGAGTTGTCATCCGCAAGTTACTCTGTCCTCGCTGTGCCACACTCCTATGGGGACAGAGGTTAACGTGCTTACTGTACGAGTGAGTCTAGCAATTGGGACCCCAAGGTCTCTCTCCTTCTCCTCATCTTCCTTTTTCATACCTACCAGCAGACGCGTTTCCCCTACCCGCCCTGCAGCAGTTGCTGCTCGGTACGCCTTGCAGGCTGTGGGCCAGGGCTGCTGCCACTGCGAGGAGGTCAGGGGATGGAAACCTGGGCTTTGCCAGGACAGCGGCTTCTGGCCAGGGCAGTGAGCTGGAGCTGCGATGGGGCACTGCTCTCCTCTGTCGCAGCTGCTGTCCTACAGCTCTGCGGTGGAAGCAGCTCAGCAGAAGTCTGAGTCAGGTTTCAAGTCAGCTCAGGAAGAAGCATTAGCTGTTCAAGCAGTATGCAGTGCTCAGACTGCTATTCCTTACCTTCTTTGGGTTAAGACCAAATAGTAGTGTCCTACAAACAGCATCCATCCGTGGGCTGTCATTGCAATTATGCTAGATTTGAGCTAGCATAACTTGGGATCCATATCCTTCTGAAGGGCATGATTTAAAAGGCATTACAGTGCTGGGGTTCCCCTATACCAAGTATTAAAGTGGTGAATGCCACAGAAATACGGAACTAGAACAAAAGAAGTGGTGGGAGAGAGAAGGGTCACACTGGGCTTAAGTTGCTTGCATGTCACCGAAGAGAGGACACGTGGGAGTTGGGAAGAAAAGTATTGGCACAACAGGATGGTGGTAATTTCCAAAATCTTCCCCTGAAGCGTAGCAATGCAAAGCTTCAGTCTTACTTAACTCTAGAGGCAGTCTGTGTTTCCCCTGGCACACTGACGGAGGGATAGAGCTGTACAGAGGTGAATCCAAGGACGTGTAACCATCTCCAACAGGAGCTATGGACTGCTCCAAAGTCAACACCTCCCTCCCTAGTTTAATTGTTCGCACTCTTTCTTAACTTGCTTTGGGCAGTGTAAACACAGTTACATGGCCATCTCTTTTAATGGAATAAGAAAGAGGAAAATATTTTGAGTAGTGGAACTTAATTGTGTCTGTATTTCTCAGTTCCCTGTGTTTCCTCAGTTTTCTCAGTCTCACTGTCTCAAAAACCTGATTTCAGTTCCTTGTGTCCTGTGATTCCTGCCCTGGATTAATTGTGGTTCCTCTATCCCTTGCCATAATGCCCTCCTTTGTCCCAGCTGACCAGATACCAATCAGAACTGAGCAGATATCCTATTTCCACTTGGCTTTGATGGTATTTACCTCCCCCAAACTACTGTTTTTCTCAAGCAAGTATCTGGCGTTACCTCAGTGAAAGAGAAGTCATGCTCTTCTCGTCTTTCCCTTCTGATGTAGACGTCATTCAGCAAACATCAAGGTTTAGTCAGGGTTCTCCGCCTTCGGAAAGAAGCAGGTCCAATACAATTAGTAGGGGAAGTACAGGAGGAGGAAATCAGAAACATAGGCAATAGGGCTGGGGTAAGCTGCCCTTTGTATAACGTCCAACAGGCCAGCTTTTCAAATGCTGTGACAGAAACATGGGTCTGGTTTCCATTTTTGTGTTTCCCCTGAGAACTTATGGCTGGATGCTGTCAACATGGAGTTCACACTATAGCGCCATCAGTGATGGCAGTGTCCTGGTTTCGGCTGGGACGGAGTTAATTGTCTTCCCAGTAGCTGGTACAGGGCTGTGTTTTGGGTTCAGGATGAGAAGAATGTTGATAACACCCCGATGTTTTCAGTTGTTGCTCAGTCGTGTTCAGACTCAGTCAAGGGCTTTTCAGCTTCTCCTGCCCAGCC
>JAVKLA010000014.1:22349337-22366283 GCA_034782735.1 Sagittarius serpentarius | reverse complement strand
TCGGATTCTCTCCCCCATCCCACGGGCTGGCGTGCGGGGAAGTGAGTGAGCGGCTGCGTGGGGCTGAGTTGCTGGCTGGGGTTAAACCACAACAGCTGGCAATATAGATCCCGCTCCCTTCTCCAACAGTGGTTTTCAGGAAACTGCAGGAATGTAACATCTCTGAGGCATGTACTGCTCTCTGGCTTTGCTCAAATAGATCAGCAGGTTCAGAAGCTGCAGGAGTGGACAGACATTATGTAAATCTGTTTTTCCTAAGAAACTCAACTAAAAAGTACAGAAAACGTTACTGTACACACTTCTCCACTTAGGCTAAGACTAGGAGAACAAACATGGCAAATAGGCGAGTTGTGGCCTGAGTTCTAATAGCAGGCATTTAGATGTTACCGCATCTAAAGCACTGTGTAAGACTGTACGTGAACTGTTCTGACAATGTCACAGTAATGGAATTAAAAAAAAAAAAAAGCTGTCCAGTCTATTTAGGCACGTTTAGTTTCCCTCGGACTTTGGGGAAATATGTCATTCTGGGTGATATATTACAAATTTTATTCTTATTAAATAATTGGAGGGCACACATGTTCTGATCATGAGGGTGGAAAGAAGGAGCGACTTTGATGTCGCCGAAGTTTGGAGCCTTGAATGTTAGGAGACTCATCTGCCAAAACTCCTTACGGCATCAGTGAAGAGGGCTTGTCCAGAGAGGTATCAGTAAGATAAGTAAATCAGAGGAACCTTCCTCTCCCTACACTTCCTCTGTAATCCAGGTGCCTAGACTGCCATGTAAATTGCCCCAAAATTGTCTTTTTATCACTGACAGATTCATCAAAGTATGTTGAAAAGTTAAATCTGGCGGTCATATAGATTCCTGGTTGGCAGCTTGATTCTTTCAACAGTATACTCTGGATTTCTTTTGACTTCTGCTGACATGGCATTGACTCTAAAATAGCTCTAGAATTTAAAAAAAAAACAAAAAAAATCCAGTTGGATGAGTTTCCTCTAATTTTTGTGGCAATATTAAATAAAATTTATGCCTTACCAGAAGACAAAAGCGTATTTTGGTAGTGTGTGCAGTGGTTGGATAAAATAAATATAGTTTAAAATGTCACTGGTTATTTGGTCCAGAATGCCAGGAGATTAAGGAGACTGACATTTTAAATTTCATCTTTTCATTAGTGAGACTCCTCAGTAGTCCCAAGTATAGTTCAATATCTCAGGATACAATTTTGAGACAGTCTACTGGTAATTGATACATACATGGAAAGGGGTTGTAATTGAGCACATTTGTCTTTTCTCATCTATCACAATAGTCATTTTATATCACATAATAAAGTACACCCTTAATTGAGTTCCCATTCATGTAGGCTAACAGAGCTTGAGCCGTTTGTCATAACAACCGATGCTGATAGGCATGCTGCTCATAACAGAGCATCCGTAATTGCTACATCCTGGAGTAGGTTTACATTTTAAAATAAACAAAGGGGCAATGGCTAATAGCAAACTATAACAATCGCCCAGAGTAATATGGGAACGGACAATGTTTTGGAGACTTAGCAAGAGCAGGGAAATGCAGTGCATTAATATTTCAGTAAAAATAGATGAACTTTAATGGGTTTTCGTGTAAAAATTAAAAGCCAGTGTTAAATAACTCGCTTGGTTTTCCTGGGATTTGATAGCTAGATGCTGTTTAAAATCTTAGGGAGAGTTTGTCCTTATATTTAACTCGTATTACCTTATTTTACAGATAAAAAGGATATAGATGCGTTTTCTGGCATTTTATCTCTGACCGGCCCCTGGAGCACTCCCCACCAGAAGTGCGTTTTTGGCCGAGGGGATCTGTACTCGTGATTCTTTCCATATGCTGCCTCGGCCCGTTCCCGCACTGAGCCGAGTGATGTAATCGGAGTCACACATCGTGCAGAAATAAGAGTCTAGTCAGATTCTGTGTTTTGGACAAAGCAGTGAAAATCTCTCTTCTTTACTAAGCCCACCTTATGAAAAGATACCTTAGAAGTTCACAAATTCTGCACCCTTCTTACAGCAGCAGCGACGTCCCCATTTGCAGTTGCCAGACAAGAGACTTCTGTACTACTGGTTTGTTTGGTTGTTTTTTTTTGCACGTAGTTGACGCACTGTTTTTAAAGAGGAGTATGTTACCAGTGTGCGGTGAGGTGTGGGATTTGACAGTAAGCCTGGCTCTGTGGGTTTTGTAGGGGAGATAATTACTGTCGAGCACGTGCAAACATTCCAAGGAAATAGCAGCGAGTAAGGAGAAGCTAACAGGAGGCTTCGGCATAACCAATCTGTGACCGTTCTGCTATTTCTTATTAGCCGGCAATCCTGTAGCCTTCTGCTAGTCCCTGTTTATTAAAAGTGTTGGAGCATGCTATGGGACTGTTGCTGTTAGTATCCAGACAGTGCTCGGTGTTGAACAATATGGATTACAAAGTAAAAATACATAAATATAAATAATTAAAAGTGTAGATCAATGTATAACTAAAATAAATTCACATGTGTCAAGTTGAAATAAAGCGAGTCTCTGTGCTGACATGACAAATTTAGAACATCTGTTTGACTCCTAATAACCAACCAGCAGTGACATTCAAAGAAAACATGGGAGGGTTTTAGAAGACTGTGGCATAGAAGTTCGTATAAAAGAAGCGTGGGGGATGCTTAGATAGTCTCCTACAGGGAGAAAGAAAAAGAAAAGGAAGAGTAGGAGGATGAATTTCGTATCTGGAATATATATTATGTTAGTAAGTGAAATATCAAACCCTCATGCTGTTTTTATCTTTTTCATATGTAGCATTTAAAAATAGAAATTGTGCATGACTCAACTTAAATGGCTAGCTGGATTTTGAAGAGTTTCTTTTATACCTTCTTTTTTAATTGATAGGATCTCTAGGAGATAAATCGGCGCTGAACTTCTGCGGTAGCTACAGGGAGCTCACTTTGTGGCATGCCTGGTATAAAAATTTGCTACAACAAGAGCTAGAGGTAATCTGTTGGAGTAATAACATAACCAAATTTCTGTGTCTGCTTAATATGGCACCGAGAACTGCTGAAACGGACTCAGTTCTTGTTTATCAACGTGTCAACACAGAAGGATCACGATTGATACTAAGAGCAAGCCCAGTGTGAAAATGACTCTCTTGCGATCAAAGCCAAAAATGAGAAGAGGATCTGAAAGAAGCTTTAGAAGTGGCAGAATGACAATTATAGACCTATGGGGAAACAGAGAGAAAGAGGATAGAAAGTAGATGAAGGGTTCCGAAGGAGTAAAGTTCTAGTTGCCTCCTCAACACCTGAGCAGTGCAACCTTACTTTTATAGTAAGCTCTTAAAACCTCTAAAAAATGTTGTCTGTATGTTGTCTTTTTTTTCCATATTGATATGAACGTAGCCCTTTACATTTAACCACTCTTTTGCCTGTCTTCCTGCGAACTGAGCTGCAATGAACACGAGCACGTCAGAGCGGCTGCTGCTGAAACACAACTGGTAAAGAGAGAGGGGCAAACTTGTCATGTTTTGCCTTAGACACCGGAAATATAAATCATCAGTTTTTCAAGGAAGGTTTTTTTTCTTAACATTTTTGTTGTTGCAAATGACCGAGCACTTAGGTTGTGCAGATAATGGGGTTTTTGTTTTGGCAGCTAACCAGAAAAATGTGGAAAGGGTGAAAGCTGAGAGGTTGTTTTGGATGAAACAGATTTTTTCAAGGATTTTTCTTTTTTCTTTCCAAAATAAAAATTGGAAGATATCGTTCCATTAGTGAAGAAAATGCTCCATTTGAGCTCAAGAAAATATTTTGTTTTGGAGGCTTTGTGAGAAATAATACTGAAAATGGAGTCTAGTTTATAAAATACATGTTGGTGGTCTCATTTCCCTTGGTAGGTATACTCCCTCTTGGTATGTGTGCTCCCTCTGGCCACAGAAGAATATTTCTTTCCTTTGCCTGATGGGAGGTTAAAGCTGTATCTCCGTCCCCCAGAAGCAGGTCAGAACAACAGCAAGGGTCTGCGGAGTGCCAGGGCATTGGCACTGGGACAATGACACAATCGATTTAAGGATCAGGAGGTCAGCTGGCCTCCTTACGTGCCACATTTGTGTCCACAGGTGACGTTTAACGTGCATTAAACTCAACCATGCTGTTAGCCAGCTGCCAGGTCTGAGCTAGATGACATGGAAATGCACTAGAGGGCTGTCCTTGAACTAATTTTCACCTGTAAGCCTGTAGAAAAGAGCCCTGACTCATTTCCTTTGCATGCACCTAGTGAGAGTGAGAGGTTCAGTGCCGAGGAGGGAGCGCTGGCACGCTTCCTTCCGTCATTAGCGCAGTCTGCCCTCAACCTCCAAGCGTTATTCTGCAGTAAGTAATCTGTCATGGGAAAGTCTGCAGCATTAAACTTAAGGATGTGGATTACTTGTGTAATATATGTGTCAGGATGTGCTTAATGCTTCATTTTGCATGCAGTGATGCCGTATTACTTATTGAGATAGAGGCTGGAAAGCAGATCTCGCACTGCCTGGAAAGGTATTCTGTTTCTCAAGTTAGAGAGTGTTATTTTCCGATTTACTTTGATTTGTTTTAAGAACTGGATACAAAGTGAAGGAAAGGCAATTCTAGACATCCCACAGGCCGTGATCAGGTAACTCACTTAAGCAGGAGAGTTTGATTTATTATTTAAATCCTGCCTTGAACTGGGCAGACAGTGGCTTTTCCCCCTTGGCTTGTATTTCTTAGAGAAATGCTGATACTTCTGGTTTCAGTAAGGAAGTAGTTATTAGTAGAGAGAAATGAGGGAAAACTACAGAAAAAGGTTGCTACTGAGAAGAGACATAAGTAGCATGAGGAGTGTTGTCAAGAAATGGAGAGGTTGGGGTAAACTTACCACAATTTTTCTTGGTTTTGTTGTTGTTGATACTGATTTTTACTTCCCATCCAAAATTTTATACACTTGGTATACTTCTTCAGAGCATGGAATCGCATTTAGTGAAGGTGGTTTGTACACTCTTAGCCTCGGACAACGCAGTGTATGCGTGATGGTTCTTGACATCATACATTGGTGACTGAAGACCTGGGTCTTAACCCCCTCTTCAGAATCACTGTTCATTGTAGAAGGTGGCAAATCTAAAACAGATAACCACGTTGCTCCATGCTAAAATTCTCAACACGTGTAGGAAAACCACACTACTTCTCGATAATACCAACATTATCCATGATCTCTATTTCTCCGGTTGCTTCATGGAGGATTTATATCAAACTCTAAATGTTTAAAATAAAGTAACAGAAATATTTTATATGATACAGATTAAAAGAACACCCCAGGCATGTATTTGTCCTGTGCCATTCACAGAATTTGTCCAGACAGCAGTTCTTTGTGCGAACCAATGCGTATAGCTTTGGATGTTTGTGGAGTCTGATCATTAGGCAGCAAACCTGTTCAGCACTTTTTGCTCTTTTATAAACCTTCTCAAGTTTCCAGATAGGTACCTCTTCCAAATACAGGTATAGGTATGTAAATGTTAAAAAAATATATTTTTTTGGTACTATCTACAGGGATGCATTTATGGTTTAGCTGCAATTTTAAAATATGTTTCAGAATTTTTGGAACGGTTACCTTTGCTAAAAGTGCTTGTGTTTGCAACTAAGCGCTTGCTCTATACTAAAGAATCCATTATGGATATTTTTATTTACTTTAAATTCTTTTTTTGTAATATCTGATACCTTTAAAAGACTGAAGAGGCTAATGAAGCGTTCAGGTAAAGGTTACTTGCTGTCTTCAGACACAGTTAATTGCTAAACTGAGTTTCATGCTATCTGATGTTGAGTTTTACTCCTGAGAGGCTTAGAAAATAGCTGTTTTCCAGGGCAAAGCATTGACATGTTTTTACCTATATTTAATTGTATAAATACACACAACTTTTCTTTCATATTCCAGAGCAGAGTAGTTAGTAGATAGCCCTGAAAACTCTTTTTTCACATAGTATGTTCAGTGCAGGCCTATGGTACTGTGCTTTCCCACGGTTTATCAGCCAGCCTGTTTACCAAATCTGACACTGGAGATCCATTTGAAAAATGAGAGCGTAATTTAGATATAAAAAGCATTTAATGCTTGCTACTTGACCATTCTTCTTGTGAATCATGTTCCACATTGTTTCGTGTACATTGCTTGGTTCCACTGAAATTCAGTTAATGGAGGAGCACTGATTTATATCAGCTAGAGTCAGTACTTCAGGAGAACTTCATTTCAAGAACAGATGTTGACTGTGGTTTTGTCGGTTTAGAAATGAGGGTCTTTAAATCGTCATCTTTAATTTTCTCTGTTACTTATGTGCATCTCCTCTGTTAAATTCTGTACAAGACTTATTATACAGAATTGCTGTTTTGAAGGAAATTATGGCTAGATTACTTTGTCTAACCTGGAGTGGGTAACTACGCCAGTATGTAGGCTTAGGATGCCTAACGTAAGGTCTTTCACAGTGAAGGTTTGGGGTTTTTTTCCTGAAGAAATCAACAACCTAAATGCAGTTATAACCGATGGATTTAGCACTTCCCGTGTAGGAGGGTGCTTTCTATCTTGTCAGAAGTGGTGCCACAGAGACTACTATACGCTTTTACACTATAGAATTTGATGCAGTATTGCATTCGAAACCAAATGTAAAGTTAGCATACATCTTAACAATGGAAGTTACAATAAATCAGTTCCGCAGTCAAATTCCATTTAAGTCAAGTAAAGATCATTAAATAGCTTTAAGCACATTCTAATTAGCAATTTCTGTGTTGTTATAAGGATACTGAACTCTGAATTAAATGTTTTAAGTTAACTCAGATTCTTTCATTGTTCTTTTCTTCCCCCCTAATGTATAGCTTGGCCTTAATCACTGTGTAATTGTTCCAGGCAGAGGCCTTTAAAGTGGTATTTCCTGTACCCGTTTGAACTCCGATTTCTGAATGTGCAAAGGTTTAGTGAAAAGCAAATTTAAAAATACTGTGGAAATTATGATTCTTGATGTAGCTGGTCAAAGGTATGTTTATGTGTCACAGGATTTCTGACAGCAATCCTGGTGCCAGGCTGTTGCATATAACGGACGTAGAGTGCAACTTTACTGCTACCTCTAGGACTAACAACATTTTAAGGGCTTTTTCAATGATAAGAAGAGATGAAAAAGCAGAAATAGAGATGCAGAGAATTAACTGGGATTGACAAATAACCAGTTAACTCAGATTTTCAGTTTTTGTGCCTCAGTGACACAGTATAAATAAACCTGGAGAGCTGGAAGAGTTGCTTGCCCAGTTCAGCTACATTTTCTTCCAGTTTATCTGGAAATATGGAAAGAATGAGCATCGAGGAAAAGCGTGTAAATGTTTTGGCTTACAGGGCTATAATTTTTTGCACAACAATGAAGTGAAAACGTAAGTAAGAAATTTTACTATACCTGGCTGGAAGTCTTCACTGCTGTATTTAGAGTTTGAACCAGGAAAAAATGGACAGAGGCATGTTCCTGGCATTGACCACAGAGAATAGCATGTGGATGTGGAGAAGATGAGTAGTAAATCTCTAGAACTTTTTTCCTGCTGCTTTGACAGTTACTTGTTGCCACACTTATAGCTGGCTGTCTTAATATTGTTCACAACCATCTTCTGCCAATGCCTGTCTGTTAACCAAGAAACAAAATTGTGCAAACAAAATAATCTAGTCCAGTGAGAACCCTGGTTCAAAAAAAAGGTCTAATCCTTCTGCTCAATGCTGAATGAGTTCATGTATTTAATTTAAAATTTAAAGATTTCATTTAAAAAAAGGAAAAATGAATGTATAACTTCACTCAGCAGAAGATGGGATTGAAGCTGAGAGAAGGTGAACACTTAAAACTGTCGGAAATCCAGCTAATCAAAAGCCTACAGAGGCTTTCCTTACATACAGGTATGAATGTGCCAAGTTCATTTGAGTTCTTCCAGTGATGTTAGGTATTCTGAAATAAAAATTAAAGGTCATTTTTCTCACTTGTACATGTTGTGTTTTACCATAGTTGCAGTGCCCTAGGCTGATGTTCATAATTTCTGCGTGGTTCATTCATGCATTTTGAATGCAAATAAATGCTCCTATAGCAGAATGAGGTTTTTTTTTTAAACTTTGCTCTTTTGGTATTTTTTCTCATTCGTTTGTTCACACTACTGCTCACACAAATTAAGATGAAATCATATTTATAGATTCATGAATAGTTGAAGCTGGAAGGTGCACGTCTTTAGGAGCACAACACAATTTTCATGATTGCAGTAGGACACTCTCTCATCTCAACAATTTAAAATTTATTTCTGTAATAAAAAATATATTGCAAAGAAAGTTGAAAGAACAACCATGAAAGCAACTCATGATTGTTCAGTTTATCAAAGATTTTTTTTTTCACTCTGTATTCCTTCACATTTCCTTTTCTGTAGAACCGTGGCCTGAAAGCACTGTCAGTACTGCAAAACTAGTCTTTGATATCCAATATATGCTTGATTTAAGAGAAACGTTTGTTCTACACTACCTCCACCTCCATTATGAATTTTCTTGGTACAAATTTACTATTTTGCTAAGTTAAATGTAATTATTGGATACAAGAAGGTAGTTCCTAGAAAATAATTTTGAGTAGTGGCATAATTTCCTCTATTTTATGTTAAACACTGGGGGTTTTAATGCTAATAAGTATGTTAATTTGAACTGTAGTCATGAAAGTAAATTTCATCATCTCTACTTCTATCCTTGAATGCATTTGGGAAATGAAGAAACAGCATAGTGAGTTATGTTATTATACTTGCTTTAAAGATAACTTCAGTCCCATAGCCACCATTCAGGAATTTATCAACATTTGGCTCCTTTGGAAAAGAAAAAGGTGGTTACAGATTTTTGGAGCAGTATAAACTATGGGATATTATTACTTTCTCACAAAAATGGTGTGAATCTTGCTTCAGATAAATAGATACCCTTTCTGTACAATCGATATTCTGTGTATCTGTTTTTCCTAGCAAAACCTAGAATATTGCAAGCACTGTTTTAATATTTAACTTAATCTTTCTAATAAAATTAATGAACTTTGAAGGTTAATGTTGTCCATACTTAGGAAAGAAAAAAATGGTCGCAGAGACTTGGTAAGTAGCTTACTGCTATGTTAAAATTCAACATGAATTGCCTAACTTCAGAGACATTGTCATACACACCTCACAATACGGTAATGGAGAAAAATAAGTAGGTGAAACTCAATTAATTGGCACCTTTCTTTATTGACAGGCTAGTGAAGGATGCTCCGTGGGATGAGGTCCCCCTCGCTCACTCCTTAGTTGGTTTTGCCACTGCGTATGACTTCTTGTACAGCTATCTTAGCAAGACTCAACAGGAGAGATTTCTTGAGGTAATTGCCAATGCCTCGGGATATATGTACGAAACATCATACAGACGTGGATGGGGCTTCCAGTACCTCCACAACCACCAGCCTACCAACTGTGTGGCCCTGCTGGCTGGAAGCCTGGTTCTGATGAATCAAGGTACGTGCTAAACCACAGGAACTTTTTTCTGAAGTGTATCAACTCGATCAGCCATTTACGCAGCAGAGTTCAGGAACTGACAGAAATGCTTGTGAGAGTACAGCAGTATTGGGTTTGCTCTTTTGCTGCTTAGAAAAATTTAATTTACTGAATAGGACAAAAGTCTGTGGGCAGATGTACAAGGTGTAATATATATGCATATATACCTGTGTATATAAATTCAGCTGTTAAAGTTAGTCTGAAATTCTTACCTCACTGTTTGTAAGAATTGAAAATCCCCCTGTGTATGGTCTGTCCAGCCCAGATTTACAGACAGGGTCTTTCAGGGTCGATTATCAGTAAAGAGCGATGCACTTGGTCTCCTTACACAACACAGTGAGAAGGTCAGCAGTCAGAAACACCCCGCACTCTCAGGTGGGAGCTAGACAACACGATCACCTAGAATTTCATCCAAGGCATCTGTCCTGTCTCCCTGAGAGAGCTGCAGAGGTGTAACTATATCCACCCAAAGGCCACCGCTCAGGACCTTTCTTTCCCACATCCTTTTCTATGGAGATGAGCAGGGCTTTACCTTTTTCCCTCTGAACTCTGCCCTTGCCCCCCACAACCCTCACCCAAGAAATGTCTGTGCCAGATGTCGTCTCCTTCTTTGCTTCGGGGGCGTAAACCCGTCCTTCCCAGTTCGCAGGTGAATAACCTCCCCGGGCTGCTCTGCCTGGGGGCTATCCCTCTCCTCCTGTCTTAAGTGATAGACAGTGCAAACGGGAATGCAAGTCACGAGTCAGAGGGAGAGAGCAGATAAGAAATCCTACATTTAAACCCCAGTGGTACTTCGGCTGAGAGGTGGGAGTCATGGAGCCAGCTTCTTCTTTTATTAGAATGCATCGGTATTTTATCAAGTGATTATTTAATATGTACTAGAAGTATTTTGAAAACATGATGCCCAATGGAATTACTTACTTGCTGCAAGTCACGGAAGATCTACTTTCTGGATGCTGACGGCATTGCCACGCTGTATGGCCCTGCCAAGCAAAGGCACATCTGCGCATCGTTGGAGCTTTGAGATGCCCAAAGAAGTGTGACAAAAAACTGTGGCACCTACTGTGTTTGGGGGCATCATCTTTTTCTGAAGTGTTGGTCATAACAAGCGCATTCGTTGATGTGCATATGCTGAAAAGCAGCAAGAGTATGATGTGTGGAAGTTACTCCCTTTCCTCCTATCTTGCCTTCCACAAATTGGAGACTCTGATCATGTTTATTCAGTGGGTTTTGCTAAATTCCTCATAATTCCATCCTTCCCCGAGCCTCTGTTGTTGCAGAAGGCTGGCAGTTTGCAAGATGACTCCGCTTTTCATTAGCGTATAGACCATAAGGATGCTTTGTGCCAAACAATGGTAACATCACAAATAAACTTGGGCAATATTTCTTTCACCAAAGGGGTTTTGGAGGTTAAAAAAAAAAAAAAAAAGGCAAATTCAGCAACACATGAGCAACTTGAAAATAGTGGTGATATTTCAAATGAAAATAGGTCAAAACGGACTGTATATTTCTAAATGAAAGTTCAGTTGTTTTCAATATAGAGCAACTTTATTTTTAAAAAAATGGAAATCTAAATGAAGCTTTTATGTTGGTCTAAAATTAAAAAAAAAAGTTTTTTTAAAAAGTCTCATTCCAAGATGAAAGACTTTTTCTGAAGGAGAAGAAAAAAAAGGAGAAAGGGAGTGAACATACTGTTCTTCGTGTATCAGATGCGTAGCAATTGCAAATAGTGTATCCCAGTGTAGACCTTTCTCCCAGAAGGTTTAAATTCCAACTAATAATTTTAAACACAATTCAGCTATTGAAGCATGCAGAGACTAAATAGACAGCTTAAAAACATGTAAACGTTGTCATAGGACTGCAAAATGAAACTAATTGAAATGAATTCAAGGCACACACATGCATTGAAGTCTTTGTAGTTAAAAACTCAGGTATTCAAAAAAGAAACTCGAGTAAGGCCTACCTTGATACAGATAGTGCTAATCTTAGGTGAGATTTGTTCTGGTTTGATATGTAGCCTGACAGTGTTGAGTCTCTTACTTTTTTTCATTCTAATGTATTATCATTCCTTTAATATACTACATGTATAGGGTTATACCATAGATATACACGGAGTAAACAGATCACATATGCATTACAGTGGTTAATGCACTGTGCTGAACCATGGAAAATACCATTCTTGCTAGTGCAGTAGTCAAAAGCTAGCTATTGCGGCTTTTACATCACAAAGGGAAGCAAGGGTGGAAGCATTTGGGATTTTATTCGGACAGACCGCTGTGCTGCCAGCTCCATCAGAGTAATGAAGTAGTGTCAAGATAGCTGTGAGTAAAGTAAGTGGAAGTAAGTAGTGCCACCTGCCCCTGTTGCTCAGGCTGTCGCCATTGTAGTTATCTTTGCAGCCAGCAGATAAAAATAGATTCCGGTTGTCTGTTTAACTCAGGCATTGCAATTTTTTATCTCTCTGTTAACTGAGCAGGATTTGGCAGCCTTGACTAGTGGGACATCTGAATGGCTCATCACTCTGCTGAGCAGAAATACAGTAACTGTGGCAATGAAATGAAACAGTCTTAGTAGCGGGTTTGAATGTGGCTCACGCTGCCTTAGCCTGGCAGCTGCGCTTCATTCAGCAGGCACCGCTTCACCCTGTCGTGGGGTGTAGTGTATGCCAGCTGAGCTCTGCTAGATGGTGGAAGTAAGTCTGGTTGAATCTGTGTCCAGACACTTTGAGTTGGGTAGACACGAAGTTGCCATGTAGAAGCGCAAGGCAGCTGGTCTCTGTTTAATCCTACCTCGCTTGCCAGTGAATCCTTTTGGATTTCTTTTGAAAATAAGAGAAGGCACATGGCCTTTCCTCTGCTGGGATCCATGTGCCGACTTCTGCGATACATAAACGCAGTGCTGAGGCTCTTGTGTGTGTGCTTGTTCCTTGGTGAAGGCAGACAAGCCCTGACAAGGTCTTCTCGCAAACTGTTTCCAGCTCTTGGTTTGTGTAGAGCAGACCAAAATAGTAAGATATCTGAAAGTCTTCAGAAGAAATATAAATGTTTAAGGCTTGTACATGTGGAGGCTGGAACTTAACCTAGTTGGAAGATTAATTTTATTCTGGAACTGAGGAATCCACACTTGGAATTAACCATGCAAAACTTTTCCAAAAAAACTTCTATTTCGATTAGCCCTCTAGGTTGTACAATAAAATGAAAACGTAAGAAGAACAGAGCATGCCTTAAAATAGAGCATGTATTAGTAGAAGATCGGTTAACTGCAGCTCAAATGTAAACTTCTTTGTGTTTTTAAGCTCTGAGGATGTCCTTACCACGCTGGTGATCGTGCCAGTGAAAAATGGCTGATTAGAATATTTGCATTCTGGGAGCCCTCTAGTGGGGACCGTAAGTCTGTTTTCATAAGGCTTTAATTTGAAATACAATGTGTAGTCTTGGTGTGGCTCTTCCCTTTTTGCATGTCCTGAATGCATTAAGGAAATTTTCCCTTTAAGATGGAAAGCGTAATCCCACAATATTAGCAAAAGGTGTTTGATAGAGTCTCCCTGCACATGTGACCTTGCTTTGCTGTATTTAAATTTATTTTTCACCCTAGAACTACAGGGATGCTGCGGCGCTAGGTCGTATTTTAGAGCTCTGGATTGCAGATTCCTTGCTGTAGAGGATCCCACTGTGGGAGTACAGATGACATAATCTATGATCTATGGTGTTGTAATCAGATTTGCCAACATCTTTTTCTTTCAGGCTACCTTCAGGAAGCTTACTTGTGGACCAAGCAAGTGTTGGCCATCATGGAGAAGTCAGTAGTCCTGCTGCAGGAGGTCACAGATGGCTCCCTCTATGAAGGGGTGGCCTATGGCAGCTACACGACCAGATCGCTCTTTCAGTACATGTTTCTTGTCCAAAGGCACTTTGATATCAATCACTTCAGCCACCCCTGGCTCAAGCAGCACTTTGCGTTTATGTACAGGACTGTCCTGCCAGGTAGGTCATTTGAGTGAATGAAGATGAATCTTCTAATTCTTGAAGCAGCAGTAAATTTCATACTTGAAGTAGGCCACTTTTAAAAAACATCGTACTTGGATTTTTTGTAAATAACCTTTTCCTTGGATTTTACCTTCATCATCCATCAAAACAGTGACACCCTTGTTTATCACTGCTTATTAAAGATGATTATTTATTGAACTCTGGCTTCGTAAAGATAGGAACATCACTTGGGAGAAAAAACAATGATTCAGAATCTGATTTCTGGTTTTCAGAGTTTGAAACAGACCTGTTTCTGGGGTTTTCTGCTTGAAAAATAATATTCTTCGAGATTCTTACTGATTTTTTTTTTCCTTTGCCAAAAATCATCATACTAAATTACTAGGTAAAAGGAACAGAAAATTATGAAGCCAGGGTAAAAGTATCAACAACGTATAGGAAAGTTTTATAGGATCACCAGTTTTCCACAAAACTTTGAAATAGATTTTTATACCATTTTTATTAAAATATTTTTCATACAGAAAACGTAATTGACTCAGTTGATAGGTTTCTCTGTGCAGAGGTACATGAACCGTTTTCTTTTTTCAATGCGAGCACTAAACAAATATCTGATGTCACTAATGGGTCGATTTTGCAGACTTTTTAATATTTCTGTTCTTTCACTGGACCTCTCTGCTGTCTCACAGTGTGTTTTCACATCTCTGATTTGAAGTCCTAGTTGTGACTGAAAGATGGAGATGTACAAATACAAGGCCAGTTATAAGTTAATAAATATTGCTGACCCCTTCTAGCTTTCAGAAGAGGTTTAGTTTCAGGCGGCCTTGCAAGTTTTTGATGATGGATTTCAGTTGCTTATTTGCAGGACAATTCATTAGGAACTTACATTGTTCAAATTCCTGGTTGAAAAGACAGTGATAACTTTATTGGCTATAAGAACCCCAGACCTAGCCATGTACGTAAGTGGGGGCTGAGCACAGCTTTGGCTTGCCAGCATAGGCATGTAAGGGATTGCTCTGACTCCATGTGAGACCTCGGGCATCTGCTGGGGAGAGGTTCCTAAGAGCAAAGTGAAGTCGTGCTAGCTGTTTCAGGGTGAAGCTGATTTTTTCTTTTCCTTGCGGGAACTTCTGTTTTCTTGCTTTAGAGAGTTTGGATTGACATAGGAAAAGTGAAAGCTGTAAAGAGAAAGTTACCTTTGCCAGATTTGAGTGAGGAGAGGAAGTGGATGGGACATTGCTTCTTATGTTTTTTTAGTACTTTGACTGTAGCCCATAGCCAAAGAAGAAAGGTGAGTATTCAAGTTAGCTACAGCAGAAGGAAACAGCTCCTGTGTAACCTGTTTATGGCTCATTGACAAGTAGGTCTACAAACATCTGAAAAGGCTGTTTCTGTTTGTACTGCTTGGCTTCACCGTCGTGCTCTACAAACGCATCTTTGTACATTTATTTGTTCTTTCTTACATTCCTTTTGACTTTTTCCCAAGGGTTTCAGAGAACTGTGGCCATCGCGGATTCCAACTATAACTGGTTCTACGGGCCGGAGAGCCAGCTGGTGTTTCTCGACAAATTTGTCATGCGCAACGGCAGCGGGAACTGGTTGGCAGAGCAGATCAGAAGGAATCGAGTGGTGGAGGGCCCGGGGACACCGTCCAAAGGGCAGAGGTGGTGCACACTCCACACTGAATTTCTCTGGTATGAAAGGGAATGAGTGGGCTCAAAAGGAACCTGACAGCTGTTTGCTATTAGAGATAATTCCTTATCTTTAAATTTGTCCTGTAGAAGCAGAGATCAGGCTGGCCACGTGCCAGCCATGAGGCTCAGAACTTCACTTGACATAGATGCACAGGGTGTGTTGCTACAGTTCCAAGCAGTTCCAAAAGGACTGAAAATTTGCCCACATGTGTTCGTCGGTTTGTTTGGTGTACTCTAATGTTTTTTAATGCCATTGTGTTCTTTAATAATGAATTAGGTGAATATTTAAAGCATGGTTTTCTTTTAAAAGCTGTAAGTAATAATATAAGCTTTCTTTTAAAAGCTAATGTAGGCAGTACGGCTACTATTAGTTGGTTTTGCACACGATTTTGCAAGTTATGCTTAGAAAAGGTATCATGATAGATGACTAGATCCATATTTTCCATGTAATTTACAGCTCTGCTAACTTGTATGTCAGTCTTCTAAAGGTAAGAAACTAAAAGACCCAGGAGGCTTTAGATACACGTATAAATTCCTTCAGTCTGTGGAGAGAATGAGTACAGTTTCGAGGGGTCAGTGTAGCTCTATTTCTCTCTCTTACAAGAAAAATATTATTGAATATATATCGGTTTGCATTTATGATATGAACATTAGAGTGCATGGTTTTTAGGCTCCAAGCACCCTTCATCTTGTTATTTGAAAAATATGGAATCTCTCCTCTACAACCCCATTCCATCATTCTTTTCTCCTGCATCTCCATGGAAGTCTTGGGAATTTATACTTAGAAAATTCTTTTTGATGTCAAAGGGAAAGAAATTGTTTAAGAGCACCTGAGTAAAAAAAAGAATTATCTGAATATTCCAACAATTGCCTTTTCCCTATGCTGCAGTGTTGCTCTTCTGATGAGCATGCCCACTTGCATTAGGGTCTCAGGAAAGAGGTCTGCTTTTAGGGGAACCTCCATCAAGGACCACTAGATATAGAGCAGGCTCCTGGAGCTGTTTGGAATTACCCGAAGCCATATGCAGGACATGAGCTGTGATTGTCTAGGGCCTGACAGAGGCTCCTGGTTAGCTGTAGAGAATAAATCTGATGAGGAACCATCTAACAGAAATATTACTGGGCTTAATGATGCTTTTGTTTATTTTGGTTGCTTAAAAACAATGGCAGGTTAGGTTTTGTTTTCCATGGTTGTCTGGGTGTTTTTGTTTGTTTGTTTTAATTCCTGTAAATCAAATAAAACAAAAATCATAAGCATTGTAACCTTTCCGGGAATTAAGACCTCTTTTTAAACTGAATATCTTATGTCTTACAGTTTATACAAGAAAGCCATGCAAATTTTTCTTCCAACTAGTTGGAGGAGGAAACTAATGTACACTAAGTGATATAAATTATAAAAGCTTATCCTTTGAAATGCCTTTTCATTAATTTTTAGTTTATTGCTAATTCTGTTTGGAGACTACAGACTTCTATAGTCATCAGTTCGGGGAAACAGATATTCTGCTTCTCTTGGTTAAGTAGTCAGTAAATAGGTGCAAATGTTGATGTCTAGTGCAAAAAAGTGTCTACAGCTTGGTCCTAATGTGCCTTTTTTAAAGAATTGTATTGCAGTCAATCATAGAGTCAATCACAGAATGGTTTGGGTTGGAAGGGACCTTAAAGCTCACCTAGTTCCAGCCCCCCTGCCACGGGCAGGGACACCTTCCACTAG
>JAVKLA010000014.1:22256607-22349237 GCA_034782735.1 Sagittarius serpentarius | reverse complement strand
CCCCCCCCCCCCCCCCCCCCCCCCCCCCCCCCCCCCCCCCCCCCCCCCCCCCCCCCCCCCCCTTCCACATGACAGAAATCCACTGGATTAATACAAAATCAGCAGGACCGCCCCACTAAAGAACAAAGTTATCTTGAGACTTCTTTATCAAATGAAATATTCTAAGAATCCGTTTTAATTAAAAGTATTACTCCTATCTTTTACCAAATGCAACCTTCTGTTCGGCACAGCTTTAATAACAAATGGCAGGTATTTAAACAAATGGGACTTTAGCTGCGGAAGAGGGACGGTATCTGTCCATTTGGTTTGTTTAGAGACCATTCAAGCCTTGACTGATGCCTATAGGTCTTGCACAGATGTAGCCAGGGAAGTGCACGTCTCGTTTTGTGTCGTTTGTTCCCTCCTACGTAGTAGTGACTTGATGTTGTACCGTAGTAGTGACTTGATGTTGTACCGCACCAGCAGAAACCTCCTTACGCAGCGCCGCTCTCTCCCTCTCCTGGCAGGCAGGGCAAGGCCGGGTGCAGCCCCGACAGTGAGGAGCAGCTGCAGAATTGTCCCCTCTCACATCACGCAAATCGCATGTGCTGCCTTAATGAGGAGTTGGTACCTTTTAATTCTTCCTTCTTTTTCTCCCCCACCTTCCTTCCCCTCACTGGCAGGTTTGCCCCGGGCACACCGGGGCAGTGCCGTGTCTCTTCCCACCTTTGTACCCTGGAAGCAAAAGGGTCCCGGGGTCCTCCGCTGCAGAAAGGTGGAGGTGTAGCTGTGCCACTCAAAACGTACATCCTCATTTAAAGTAGCTACCTACTTACTTCAGTAGTTAAACTTCAAGTACTATTTTGGAGAAAAGCGTGGGAACTGAGATTCGCTAAATGTGCCCCAAAGGATAATTTGTCTGGTTTTAGACTGTGAAATATTCCAGCTTCTAGTATTTTTCCTTTTTATTTCACAGAGTAAACACATATTGCTACTCTGACGTGCCTGGTCCTTCAAATGTTAACACACAAGAGTAAACTTTTATGGTTACACGGATGAAAGGGCTGCACAAAATTAAGAACATGCATTAAGTGTTTGCAAGATCAGGAATGTAATCTACTGTGCCCAAAATAAAAATTCAGAGAACTTAGAGAAAAGTTTGTAGACATCTTCTTCATCTTGAATTCAAATGAAAACATTAGAATGGCCTGAAGCCGATCATGAAACCTTTGAGTTTCATTCTCCTTCATGAAATTTCTGTATAGGACAAAGAATAAACAACTTACAGAAAATGAAATTTAGGTCCTGGCTCTGCAAAGTGAATGTCTGTGCTTAACTTTATGAACAAAACCTTTGATGTCTGTGGGTTTACTCTATAATGGTTTGTCACACACACTGGATCTGTGCGACTTACTTATGGCTTGGCATACTTAAATGTACTTTTCTGCAAAGCACTAAAAGCAGTCATTGGTCTTATATGTGTAAGTTAGCTTTCATTCTGAGGGATTTTTTAAATACCTGGATTTTGTTAAGCAATTCATAATATAACAGTTCTCCCTTGCCGTCGAAAAACATAGCTTCTCCAACACTAGCTGCTGCACTTCACATGCATATAATATTGCTATCAGCTGCCTATTGACTTAAAAATGTTTGATTTCTCTCTCTCTCTCCTACTTAGCAAGATTAAAGGCTTAAATGTTCTGTTATACCATACCATACCATTCCATATGTTAAGAGGAAAGACTAATTTTGGCTGCCTACAACATTCCAAGCCCTATTTAAATAATATTAGCTAAAAGCTCAACTGGTATAAATGCTTAAATCTGCAGATGTAAAGCTTTGACTAACAAAGTCCTTTAAGGACCAAAATCTGCAATTTACTGCTTTTGAAAGGTCTGCCATGCTCCAGGGAGATGTACTGTTTCTTGGTGGAGTCCTGGCAGGGCTTAGTGATGTATTCACGGGATCCGTTCACACCCACTGAATTTCACTTAGGAAGAGATCTACGCAGCTCCCCTAACCACATTATTCTGATGGTTTAAAAGCTCGCAATTAAAGCCAATTTCTGCTTTTCACTTGCTTAGCTCACAGACAATTACAAGCAAATGCTTCCATTCTTTCTGTATCTTGTTTCTCTTGCTATTAAACAGGGTCTTCATGAAGGTTTTCCGTCTGCTGGGTGAGCTATCATGCCGTGCAAGTGCAGGGGTGAGAGATGTGCAGAACTGCCGACATAAGGCTTCTGTCAAACACTCACGTCTGTCCAGAGCTGCAAGGTCAAATCAGACAAATCAGCCCTGTAATAAGAGGAGACATTCTCTGTGTGAGGACAATTAAACAGTGTGGATACTAAGGGGAGATGTTCACATCCTCATCAATTGGAAAAGTTCAATGCCTTTTTACAGTGTATTTTCAGGCAGCTGCTGGGATTAAGGTTATAGGCATTAAATTAAGGGCTTATGTTCTCTTCTGGGCGTAGATTCAGTAAATCTCCATTCTTACAGAGTCTGGGATGTGTGGGCTGCTGCAGCAGTCAGAGAGTATCAGCTGCTCTGGGCTCAGACAGAGGCTGTGTTTCAATCTCATGCTTCAGCTTCTTGCCTGAAGAAATCAGAAAAGTATTTTTTCCATCCCGATGAACAACTTCAAGAGCTCTTCTGTTTATTTGCTCATTTTCTGTTTAGCTAGTGGGTTGTTATTTTGGGTTGTTTGGTTTGGTGCGTTTCTCCTCCCTCTGCAACGCTACACATTGGCTGCTGCTGGAGAAGCAGCAGCCTTCAGACCGACCGGCACTCTCTGGGGATACAGGGGATTGCCTTGGCCCGCTGGGTCTTCGGCAAGAAAATTAATGCACTGAAATACCCAGAGAGTTAGACTGAGTGGTACAATCATCCTATCTAGCATTAAGCCTTGTGAGATATATACATAAATTCACATATATATTGGTATTGTAAATTATAAATATAATGCCATTAAACTATGATGTTTTAATAATTATTATTTTAAAACAAGAAAGAAAAATATAAAATCTCTGAACTCTGCGGTACATTCTTTTTGTTATCCAGTGAAGTTATGCTTACTTAAGTACTCCTCTTTCCATCCAGATTCACTTGCCATTCCTTCCATATCTTAACTAGATGATGTATCTGCTATGCTGGATGACTGATCCACACCTATCTCATGTGCATGTAAGTAACCATCATTAGTTATGGGTGAGATTACATCAACAATCACAGGAAGCCCATTAATTACCCTGAAATTGCTTCAGTCTTTCACTAGAAGTCAATCTAAACCTCAGCTTTAGGGCATAAACATATCCTTATGGATTTTTCTCTTAAAACTTAACGTCTTGCTTACAATGAAGTTCTGAGGGTAAGCAGCAGCCAATGGAGTTTTAATGTGGCACTGCAAATATGTGTTCCACTATGCCTTATAAGCACGAAGAACTCCAGCTGATAATCTACATCAGACCATACATATGGCAAGTATCAAGAAGCTATTAAACCTGCTGCCTTGAAGAACACAACACCAGCAAACTCTGATTGTATTAAGTGCTGCATACAAATACCTATTTCCATTTTGATAGAGGAATTATACAGTGTATTGACTCCCCTCTCAAATCTGGGCTTCTTGGCCATTAAATACCTTCCAGCCCAACCCCAGCCACATGTGGTGGGTCACCCTTTAGATCCCACCTGCCTGGGCCAGTCCATTTGTATACTTCATTGTAGAGCCAGAAAGCTACTATCAGGCATTTCGTCAAGCTACCGGAGATGGTTCCCAGGAAGATGGGAGATGTGTTGATCAAAGAAAACACATGTTTCTGGCCACTCTTGAGAATCTTCTTTACAATTAACAGACACAACCACAAATTCTGGTTTCTTAGGGAAACAATCACTAAGGGCTCCTGCAGAACAGGGAGAGATACAGTCATGCCTTACACGATACGCGCAGCAGAGGCTGACCAGAACAGGCTCAGCATTACCGTAGCAGCAGATGTGGTTGCCAGAGGAGAAAAGCTGGAAAGGGGAAAGGAAGCTGATCAGTACCACTTCTCACGGAAAATTTTTATGTGCTTCCTTCCAAAGGCCAAATGTGCATGCTCTATGGAGCCTCAGAAGGACACTTCTACACTGCTCACATCCACTGGTGCTCTGTTTGAAGGGTCTAAACATGGCTTGCTTCCTTTCTGTCTGGGGAGAAGCTTCACCCTGAGGGAAGAAGCACCAAAGGCGTAGGTTTGGTTTATGCTGAGTTCTTTCTTTCCATATGGCAAAGATAGAAGTTTATCTAATGATGGTCTATTATGATATGTCGAAGTCATAGGATTATCTTAGGCTGGGCTGTTAGGGTATGCTGTGCTGATCTACGTCAGTATCATGTTAACTTGCTGCCAATTTTAGAGGTGCTTTGGACTCTGATAGCAAGACAGAGGATGGGGGCTAGAAAAACAAATTGAGAGCAAAACCAGAGTTTTTTAAGGGAGTAAAAGGCAATCAATAACAAAACAGATATTTCTGGTGATAAAAAAGTCTTTGGAAACAAGCCATTCTTACTCTAATGTATGTGTAAGAAGAACCTCGGAGTGGTTCCACTTCATCTATATACCTCCCACTGTTTTCATCACTGTAGCTTGTGATAAGCCCTCTCCTCCATATCTGTCAGTCTCCCTCACAAACCCTTATGATCTTTCCTCCTTTTATGGTTTTATGCTTTTAAATTGCTCTAAGTCTGCTGGTAAAGGAGAATGCTTAAATATATAACAGATACACCCATTCACCTTGGGATGAATGTTTTATCGGTTCGGATGTCATCATATTCCTCACAATCACATATTCCTCCCTCCAGCACATATGGCAAGCAGCTGTATCGTATGGGCACTACTCTTACAGTTTAAACCTGGGAGACTCAGAAGGCTGAAATTAAAACAACAATATAAAAATTCTGACATCTTCTTAGAGAGAGCTACTTTTAATCAATGCAGAAGCAAAGAACATCAATGAGAAAACAGAAATTAAGCAAGGAATAGTATTCTGCCCGTCTTCAGAAGATGCTATGCCAAAGGAAAGGGCGCTATTCGCCCCCGATCTGTCTCCAAAGGTGCTCAAGAAATGACCCAAGTTTCTGATCCCACCTTCTCCAATTTTTATTGAAGAAAGAGGAGTGAATATTTGCATCTGGCATATTCAGGCAGGAAAGTGCTCTAAAAATAACATCCAGTGTGTAAGTAGCACTTTTCATTCAGATATCTTAAAGCATTTACAGGGATGGATAAGATATATTATCCCCATTTTACAAGACAGAAAAATGAAGATACTATTGAGTTAATTCACCTGCCCAAAGATAACGCTTAATTTCACCTAAGGGACAGGATCAGGTTTATGGCAATCCAGTGAGCTGAACCCTGTTCTTCCATTCACTCATTCTCTCGCATTTCCCCACTGAGGCACATTTCATGTTAGGCGATGAGGTAGAGGCCATAGGACTGTCCAGGGCACCCTTCTGCCATTCACACCGCAGCTGCATCTGGCCCTGTGGACTAATAACGGCCCATGAACAGGGGCATTAATGAATAAATGCAGAACTGCTGAATGCTTAGCCTGCAGGAAAGGTTTAAATCACAAAGTCAGATGTTCACGTAAACTTTCTCTTTAAAAGACTGTGAGCAGAGATTGCCAAGACTGCAGGGACTGCAGACTGAAAGAAAGCCTTTACCTATTGCAAGCTCTTGGCACAAACTACTCAATACAACAGGAAACCCTATCAGAGGGCAATGCGTAACGGTGTAGCACCTGGTTGCGTTGCCTCCCGCTCACGTGGCCATCAGGGCAGAAACCTTTCAGCATGACTGCACCGCACATAGCAATCAGCCAATGTTATATTCAGACCGAGAAGCCTTCTTTCACTCCTGCTGCATCGAGAGACTGGAAATTGCATTGCATACAAACGCCAGAATTAGCTCCTTGACTTCATTTGCTCCGCTAACATGCTGCTTGCTTTTTCCTTCCTTTCTAATGTCCTGACTTTTGCCAGCTACAACAAAAAACTTTTTCTGTAGTTGAAATGGGAGTGTGGTGGGTGGGTATTTTATTGGCACATCTATCTATTCATGCTGGAGCATTATGGATACATTCACATTTACTGACAGATTTTTTTTCTTTTCTTCTTTTTAAACTTTAAATATCTGCCAGTTCCAAGATAATACACCTTTTGTTTACAGCAATGCCCTAGCTGTGGAAATGCAACCTTCATTTATTTTTTCTCACCAAAAAAAAAAAAAAAATTCCGTGCCTTTTCCCTATTTTGTTTCAGTTAATAGGAAAAAATACTCCAAGAGATATGGAAGACTAGTGAACATCAGGCAGAACCAGTCATGACCATCACTTTTCAGGATAAGCACGGGAACAGATTTAATCAGAACATTTTTTCTCTTCCCAAATCTTCCCTGCTACCGTTTCCAATGGGACTGTTCATGGCAGTCTACAGCAATCATTATTAAGAAAATAACACATGCTATTCCAGCTCGCCGTACCACAGGATATGTTGTAGCTGAGCTGCTTACTCTGCTGCTGACATTGGTGCTGTTTATCATTTAATTTTTTTTGTCTTGCTATAGCGCCAGCAGTTGCCCGGTGTCAAAAGCTCTTTGGAGATAGCTTAAATAGGCCTTCGGTTATGAGTTTGGTTTGGAAGGTTTTATCCCTGAAAATGGAAATGCTGTGAAGCTACACGGATGATTTCACACGTGGCCTCCTTAATATAACAGATCATCTTTCTGGTAGGGCTGAGATGACGAGATGTCAGGTGGCAGAGGCCAGAATCCCTTCTTCTCCATATCAGTAACCAGGAGATCGTCCCAACACATGGCAGGAGGCTTCCTGGTGAACGCCAGCATAAGAAAGGGAATCAAAATCCGAAACAGTTGTGAACCAGTAGGATATCCAGCAGAAGTGCTCAAATTGGGAAGTGGCCAGGACATGGAGACTAACAAGAGAAATATGCTCGCTTTATTGCTAACTCATCTCTGTATTTCCCTTTCTCTTCTGCACATTTATTGCTGTTTGATGGTGTTTTCCAACAGCACTGTAACTTTTCAGTATGCAGGCCAATGGGCCATAGTGTACAAATAAGAGACCAGTGAAGCCTGGTTTTTGAATACTTCCAGATTTGGGGGAGTATCCTTCCATTGTTCATCTCAATGAGGACGCAACAGTGGGACGACAGGCCGGAGGAAGGGCTGGGCGCTGCCGCAGGGACGGGCAGACGCCCAGCGGCGCTCCGGCGCGGCGTGACCCAGCAAGCGCTGCGGGGAGCCCGCAGGATTTACTGTGGCTGCTCCTTAAAGCTGTGAAAGAGTCCGTTCACGGAAAGAGCGCAGGCTGCAAAAATCACTTCGCGCTTTAGCGACTGTATTTTGGCTTCCGTGAGATGAAAGGAAAGACTTCAAAAGTTTAATAGAAGTCATCCTATTAGTCAATTTATCTGTGAGCAGGAAAACTACTATGCAAGAGAAATATGTAATATTCCTGCCATGGTATTTCAAATTTGCTTTCTAGTAGATCGACAAGCCCAAGCTGAGATGAAAGCCTGATGATCAGGGATGATATAGGGATTCCTAATGAATGGCAGCTTTGTCCTCAAAGATTTGAAAATCAGACAAAGAAGAAATGAAAAATCAGAAGCGCCACTAGTCCTCTAAACCGACATACCTACCTACAAAGAGTTTCTGTGACTTCCAAGGTCACCCCAGGGAGCTGTGGTTAATCGATGAGGTGAATCTCTGTGTCCTGTGTTTCAGTCTAGTGCCATCATCACATGCCTTTATTTCCTACACTGTGCATTCTGTATTGAGAAGCTCATTGATTTAAATTCACACTGCCTTACATTCTCCAAGCGGCTATCAGGGAAATCACAGGAGCTTGAAAAACTGCAAAATAACCCCACGTATTAGCAACTCAGCTACTGTGAAACAACTTTTTCTGGTCACAGAAACAGAGTGGCTAGATTTAGGGTTTTTTCTTAAGTGCAGCTGACAAGCTTTGTGTTTCGGGTTCCAGATGTCTTTGGGCACTGAACTGTCCATAAAGAATATGATATGAACTACACATTTCACAGATATGTCATAAGTGATTTTTGTAAAGTGCTTTCAGCTGATTACAAAAGAGAGATCATAAAAGACCAGAGAATTAACATTATGTTAGGACATTTGGCCTCAAAGGACCATGACTGATAAAACTATGCGTTGTGATAAAGAAAGTCCATTTTTTTATTAAGAATGGGCTGATAGTGTCCAGAGCTATGTTAGGGTTGTAACTTAGGTTTGAGGGCAAATTGGACAAATGCTCAGACATATTAATAGTAATATCCTGAGGCTGATTTCATGAGATTCAGGAATGTCTGAAACAGAGAATAGGCCCCTTCCAGTATTGGATCCAGCTGCTATTTTGATGCTAAACATAGATATATAAAATAAAGTACAGAGAGGTAGGACTCAAAATTTTATTCAGGTCATCTTTACTTTTCAGCTTTAATTAAAAAAAAAATTCCAGTTAATTGGAGGTTGCATACTTTGCAGTGTTTCCAACAAATTCTGGAACCCTAATGAAATCTCAGTACTGAGCACTGAGTAGTCATGTTGAGCATTGGACTGTCTGGGGTGAAGTCTTCAAAAAAACCTGATCATTCTTACTGTGATTCTACTATTGCTGAACGGTAAAATAAAATGCATTGACCCAGGCTGGATAATCATCAGGTCAGCATTAAGCCTTTTAAAAAATCTCTGCATCCTCTCTTCCTTTGCACAGAATTAGTTTGCATAATTGACATATTAAACCTCAGCATTCCGGGCACAAAACCATCTCTAATTATTATGTTAAAAGAGATCTATGCTGGCAGATCTTGAGGAAAGAAGAGACGAACCATAATTTCCCTTGAAGCAACTCCTGGTCATCAGTCACTGTTGGGTACCAGTTGCTGGACTATATAGGCGATGGATCTGATCCATTGTGACAGTTCCTATAGCCTTATTCCCAAAGTATGTTAAGCAGAGTTTTCAAATTGAAAAATCTCCTCTGAGAAGGAAGATATAAACTGTGTTTACAATTAACTGAAATACACTGCCTTTACTTTTTTTCTCCTATGGTATTCCTAGTAGGTAAGATAGCACTATTTGCTTCACAAAATTCAAAGAGGCCCTCCCACAAGTTGAATCCCCTTTCCCATTCACATGAGTGAATTCTCCTTCCCCAAACAGCTGAATGAATCAAAGCAGTTGTTCTTGAAAAAGCTTATACTTTATATATACATATATCTATAAACAAATCAAGTGGCAGCATCATTCTGAGGAACAAGTTCAGAGTCTTAGGCACCTGTTCACAAACATTTATCTTCCTTATTCAAACAGCTCCTGATCTGGTGAACCCACCTGAGAAGTGGACTTTACTGTACAGCTGTAGGAGGTTTTTTGCAGTGAAAATGTCATGTGAAGCTTGAGACGCGCAAAGAATAAGGTTCAAAACAGAACATAATAATCACATAAACCTAAAAAAAAAAAGTAATAGTCCTCAAAGAAACAAAGCTGATTTTCTGTGGCTTGGGATTTCAGGGATAGATTCTCCAGTACCTCAGAAAGGGTTAACAATGACTGACACTCTCTTTCATTCATCACGGTTTTACTCATAAGGCAAATCCTTTAACAATCACATTCCAGCCTTCTTCTCAGAGAAGACTCTCCAACAGCCCCTACCTGAAACTTGTAGGAACCTGGTATCTTTACTAAGTCTATCTGAAATTAGCCAAGAATTTCAAAAGCTTTCAGATGCATGAACATGTCATCCCACAGCATTTGCTTCTATTGGAAACAAACAGAAAATCAATGCAAAAAAAAAATAAGAAAAACAAACAAACAAACAAAAAACCCCAACTAATAACTTTTCAAGGCACTTCCTGAGTTTTGGTTCACTTTTTAACAATGTTTGGTGGAAAATGGACTCATAGCAGGCTATTTTCTCGTAGTCAAAGTAAGTCCAAGACAAGTGATGTCCTTTTCACTCGTTGTAGAAACCATAATCTGCTAACCTTAAAGATTCAGTTTTGCATTCTGCAGAGCTATAAGCAGTTTTTACTCATGGCCAAACCAAGTCTGGCTGCAAACACTACATTTGCTTCCAACTGAGTAAAGTGAAACTTTTGTGCAAGTATACTTGTACAGAGTTCCTGAATGATATGCATTAGCGATCAGTGCTTCCTCAGTTGGGACAATAATTAGAAGTGGGGTTTGAACCAAGATTCTTGGAAGCAAATAACCCCATTCTTGCATTAATTTCCAACCCAAACCCAGATGCAGCTCTGAATTTCACAAATGAGATCCCCCTCAACAATGAGCAGAACTAAACCTTCAGATCAGATCCCCCAAATTCAAGGATTTTAAAATCCATCTCTGTATTTTGTGGTTTGGACCCCAGTCTCTTTCTAGAGATATTTTCGAAGTTAAAACCTAGTAACGGGCAAGAAGTTTCTAGTGTTCTTCTCCTCAGAAAATATTTCTATATATTTTTCAGCTGGTCAAATTATCCTATTTGAAACGCATTTGTAATTTGCTGTGACTGACTGACCTGCTCGTGAGGCTGTATCTGATCATTTGCAGACCCTGTTAAATAACAGCTTGTGCATGACTTTAGCAGATGGTTTAGCTAACATATAATTTCTATAGGTATATAAAATAACATTTGGAATAAGAAAGCGTAATGGCCTCAAGATTCTCTCTTCATTTTTGCAAAGTCATTTGTTTCTAGCTGTTACAGTACAGCAGCAAAGGACCATACAGTGAAAATGATGATAGGAGTAAACTAAGCTGAATAATAACACTATTTAAGTAATACTCCAGAAACTCTACTAATGTGTGTATAAAAACAAGCATTTCACAGATAGCTACAAAGGGGGAGGTCTAGTATTTCCAGATCAAGAAAAACAGTTTCCTCAGCACTGTCATAGTTTTAAATATCTGCAGTCTCCAGAGGAGGTTTATTTTGACACAGTCATCATTAAAGCTGGTCTTTAAAAAGTATCAGCAAACAATTCCATAATTTACTTTCAGAAGATAACACATTTTAAAGGATATGCATTGTCAAAATTAAGAGGCAAGACTTTGCTCAATGGCACTTGGATTTCATTCCAGATGATAAAGAAACAATAACTGGGTTCATAGCTTATGTTTTTCAGAGTTTGGAGGGAGAGAAATTCCAGAGCATAACTTCAGAAGTAAGTAGTTATTCACCCTACACTTCATCTGTAGCTGAGTGAGGGAGTTAGAGGTCCTGGAGAGCAAGAGGCTACCCTGCAATACCATGAGGGTGTTCCACAGTGCCCCTTGCAATCCTGATCCCAGGATGCGCACCCCAGGTGCATCCATACAGCAGGAAAGATATGCTCTGCACTTTTCCCCACAATTTTTCCCATCAGGGAATAAACTGGAATGATATGTGATATTCTCTCTACCTGTGGACCTGCGTTTCCTTTGGAAGGAAATCCTGATGCACAAGCAAATGAAACACAACCCGTTTACTCCCCTCACAGAGCTGGAATGAGGCCACGGTGCCGCGTGAACTGAGCCTGCGAGGTTTCGCTGTAGGGCCTGTCAGTCCTATGGTGTTGGCTCAGCCAAAGAGCCCCTATGGGAAGTTTCTGCTTTGAATCATCCCCTAGAAGAATCCACTGCTCTCCGCCAACCATGGCGGAAGCCTAAGACCAGTTTGCTGTGCCCAGAGTCAGCCTTTGTTATCACATTTGTTAATCATTTATCCTCTATTAAGTACATGGCACTTTGTTCAGCTAATATTAATTCCGCTGTGAACATCAGCGAATGTCTTGCGTGCAGACTTGTGGGTGTTCTGCACATGTATTACTGAGAGAGTATGTCATCCTCCAGAGCAAAATGAATATATATCAGAAAGTTCTGCCAAAATGCCTCCTCAGATGTGTTTTTCTTAAATATTGCAAGCCACAAAAAGGGGATACAACTTTGCAAAAATGTTTACAGTTCCCATTCCCCTTTTTATTTCTGAACAGCCCTACCTCTTTAAATTCCTTCTTTTAGTATTTAGGATGCTGTAATTGTCCAGTTCAAACCTAAAGCCAATCCAAAATCATTATTAAGTAGTGGGAATAGCCCTGCTCATTGATGTCTCTGAGTGTGGCAGAAAGAATCCCCAATACTGTCAGAAAATAAAAAATAACAATCAACTCCAGCAAATGAAGACATAGCTTATAAAACTATAAAAACATATAAAACTATCACTGCCAGTCCTGCAGCACCCACATACCTGAGTCTAATTTATATGAATTGTTCCAAGCCTCATTTACCAAGGAAAATTGCTGTCATTATGGATACATCAGTAAGTTGGTCAGGAACATTTTTGTTCTACTTTTCAAATTAGAACATATTGATTACTTCATACAACATTTTTTTCAAGGGGAAACGTTGGTTTTGGGAAATGGGTTGAAAAACATTTGCAAATGTTTTTTGAAGTAATTGAGACTTTGTCTCCAGAAATGACCACTCGATGGCTCAAAATTGCTTTTCACAGAGAAAGATAAGCAACTTAAATCACAAAGTATATATTGAAAACAACAAAAAGTTTCCAAATTGCCAAAGCAAAATGTTACAGCTGATCTGAAGCAAAACCATATCTTTAGGATTTACAGCCCATGATGTTTTTAGATTTTGACTTCTTTGTCCTGATTCAGGACATAAACATTTTTCCATACTGTTACATTTGGCCAGAATGTGAAACCTATTTCCTGCCTGTTTCTTTTTTACTACCATACTGATGGCAGTTCTCCTAGCACAGTCACAGCTGTAAGATATTGGCTCTACTGCAACTGTAAGACTGCTTTTGCTGAGATACTTTATGTCAGTTCCATAGACCCAAAAGATAACTGTTCTGCAAAACCAATGTTTTTACTTGCTAGGATAACTGTAGATATATAGTTTTACACACACACAGAAAAATCCCTCAGATCTAGCTTGTATTATGGTGTTAGCCATAATTTAAATTTTCCCCTGTTTGCATCAATGAATCTACTTCACTGAAAGCATTCCTGTAATCCACCAAAGTGCAAAGGGTCTCTCGGGTCCCATGCGGGCAATATTAATGTTAGCTATAATCCATATTTTAATACTCAAATATAGTGATGGGAGATGCACTAATACCATGGAAATGGTCTTAAATATCCCCTGTTCCAAACAATGCCAGAATTACTAGATGTTAATAGACCCGCTGTATTCACTCTGCTAATTTTGTGTCCTATTCCTAGTCCCTTTGTGACCTGTTTGTTCCTGCCCCGGTTGCTGTCTCAGAGCACAGATAAGACTGCTTGAATTCCTTCTCTGCTCCAGCACTTGGATGCGAGAAGAGCTGAAGAGGGACCACGTACTGTATTTCTTTCCCCCAGCTAGGTGTGCTCCTCTCTTTCCCAAGCACGATGCTACGGCAGAGAAGAGCAACCTTCAGTGGGATTTTATGGCACATCTACAACAAAAGAGTTCAGGGGCTGTTCTTGTACTCTGAGGACAGCTGGCATGGCACAACTCAGGTCCGCAAGGGTAAAATTTCTCCTCCTTCAAAAGCAGAGTGTCTGTGCTGAAATAGTTTACTGGAAGCCACATCTGCCACATGAAATCCCCACAGCAGGTCTGGGTATGGTTGGGAAGAGCCCTGCCTGGCATGGCTCCATCGTGCCCAGGAGCACGCTGACAGCAAATCACGGGACGGTGCCTGAGTCCTTCCCCAGCCTGGTATCATTTACTAGCGTGGACTTACCTGTCCAGCCCAGCATCCTAGCAAGGGTGGGAAGAAAGAAAATTTTGCCGGAAAAGGCTTCCAGGACCCCCAGCCGGCAGAGAAAGACTTACTGACACAAGTAGAGCAGCTGCCAGCCTGGAGGTTAAGCCCCAGCGACAAGTCCCTGACCAGCTGGACGGTGGGGGATCAGCCAGTGGAGAACCACCCCTACCCTTACCAGCAGCATTCTTGAAAGCTCACTAAGCCCTCGTTTACAACGTATAGCACAGTTTCATGGTGGTGTGCTATTTTGTGGACATCGGTATCATGGAAGACTTGAGTGGAATTTTTTCACATACTTCCTAAAATATTAGCACTGTAATGAATTTCAGCCTGCTTGAATGAATACTGGGATTTTTTTTCTATTGGCTGAGTCTTTTCCTTAAGTCTATAAATACATAAGAGCAAAAATGATTGATTTATTTATTTCTTACAGAGAACTTGCTAATAAAGAGACAACAAGGAGCATGAAAGATGGAAGAGAGAGGTTCAACATTTTTAATTTTTACCCTAGCATTGCCCCTGGACAAACCACTGAACAGTTGAGTTTGCACATGATATAAGTTTCTTAGCCCCTTATGACTAATGAGAGCTGCAGGCTAATGAATCACATCATCACTTCAAAAGATAATATGTACAACCCTAACGTTTTCAATTTCATAAAGATGACATGAGGGCAGTTGGAAACCTGCCAAACTTCAGAACAGTTATTGAGTTATATGCACAGTATCAAGGCATGACACACATGGAGGAAGAAACAATGTTTTGTAGAAAGAGACAGAAACTGGAAAATAATATGTTAATGGATAAACAGACATACAGAGGTCCCTTTTTTTGTTCTGTGATATTTCACAGGCTGGCCGTGTCTTGTGAATGATTAATTAGTCTCCTCCATGTTAGTCCACAGCGTTTCTGAGATGGTAGACAATTCCATTTTATTTGCTTTTCCTGTGTGTGCTTCAAACCTCTTGCAACAGCAAAAAAGATACTAGTGATCTTACCTATAAGATCAGTAGTTCCACATATTTGTTAACAGCTAGCAGCTCTCCGCATAAAGTAAGCATATGACCTAATGAAGTTGTGTAAACATACTGTCATTAAATATATGTAATAGCTATTATAATTCAATATATTCTTAGCTGTCAACAGGTTTTGGACTGGGTTCTGGGTGTTCCTACACGGCAGTTCAAGTGGAGGTGGCAGCCAGCAGATCCCTGGAAGGCGCGCTGCCAGCTCTCTGAGTGCTGGCTGCTGGGAGAAGAGGGAGCTTTTCAGAGGCGAAGTGAGTGATGCCCTGAGCATACTCCCTGGGGATGCCAGCGCAGCCACGCGAATGAATGAACTGCTGTGTCTGGGCTTGCTGCATGTGAAGATATCTCTGCTTTGCTGTGTTGCCACCACCAGCACCGAGGAGTCCAAAATGCCGTCAGAGGCAAACATGGTAACTCCAAGGTATGCAAACTGCAATAAGTGTTTTCTCTTTTGCTGAAAGACATACGGTTTGTGTTTGTCTGTTTTTGTGTTAATACTATACAATTCTGCTCGTGGAAACCCAACAATAATATTTTAGGGCTTTATTTCAAATGAACCATGGGGAATGAGATTGGCCAACTCCACTAGCCAGGACAGGCCCCATTTCTATATATCCCAGCTTTGCCTTTTTACTCCAGAAAAAACTATGACGAGAGCTGGAAAATAAATCATTAGGTTTTAAGTGCAGAAAGGGACAGGCTTCTTTTTCAGAGCTGGTGCCAGAATCACTTCCAGGTATGACCAGCAATTGGGAACTTGCTGCTAAGTCCTTGGATTTCATTTTGTTCTTCCTCATTTGCCATCAGAATGAAGAAGGACTCAGAGAACGCTTTGCAGTAGAAGTGGCAATGAGGATTGCAAGCACGCTTTTAAATATAAACCAACTACAGTAAAAAACACAAAAATGGGCAAAAAATGCAGAGCTTTTTTTAATCTGCCCTTACTTCGTCCACCACTCTGAACGGGTGATCACAATTACTGTTTATGTGATATTATACTCTGAGTACTAAGGAAGGAAAATTTGGCCAAAACTCGTAACAAGTCCTCTGTTTTGTCAGTGTGAAATACTTGATAATTTGTAATGCATTTAGCCATTAATCATTTTAAAGGGCTTTTAAATGGGCATGAAGTCCTTTGAGTCTTTTTCATATGCAGACATTGGATCAGGGACCTTTGCTACAAATTACTTTTGTCTGGACTTCTAGTACAAAATCAACTTGAGAACAAGGGAAATACATCACTGTTAAATTTTATTATAAGACAGAGCCATTATAACACATCATGGGAAACATTTTTGAGCTGTTCTATTAATAACAGCAGTGCCGATTTCTTTGGTTTAAACTTACCTTTTTCACATTTTCTTGTGACATTTTCCAGATATAAATTGTTATGATGAAGAGTCATTCAAAGCAAGGGAAAAAGCTGTAATTACGTTTCCCTTTTCTACAAGAGAGTGGGGCAGGAGGGGGATTATTTTACACAGATCAGTGAAGGACACCCTAATAAAGATTGGTCTGGAACATTTCTTTTTATGACAATTGACTTATCAGCAAGAGCCATTGTAGCAAATCTGGAAATTACATAATTGCCAGAAACTGTAGATATTTGACTTGGCAAGAACCTTAGGTGTCTCTGATTTATTATTCTAAGAATTTGGCTCTGCAAAGATGAAGAAATGTTTAATGAAAGAACAGTAGAATACAAATGAAACAGGCAGAGATCCTGTTTTCAGAGGCTGTATTTAACTACATTGTCATTACTACTGTAACACAAATAAACTAAACTGAAAATGCCCGGGGTGGCAAACTAGCACAAGGATCAATCTGCATGAAAATACTGACTTCAACAGCTAAACACTCATCTTTTCCTCTCCATTCTGTACTACCCTTTGGACAAGCTATTTGTGGGTCACTCATTTTATTAGATGTTACCACTTTAGCACAGGCACAATAATAAAACTGTAAGGCTGAAAGAAACTTGTTAATGAGGACTTGCATTTTTCAATCTGTCCTTCACAAGCCAGTGAAGTCCTTTCAAACAGCGAAGTCTAAAGGCACTACCTATTATTAAATTCAAGAGAAATGTAGGTGACTTTAAGATCAGAGTGGTGAACTGGGAACACTATAAGTACTTATTTTAGGTTTGGAGGATTTGCAGACCACAGCAATTCTGAAAACACCCATAATTATTCTCTGTATCAGAAGGCCAGGTCACCGCACAGTAGATTAAGGTGAATGTCTTTGCTTAAACCATTTGCATCAAAGAGATTTACTTTGGCAAATCCTCCAGGAGAAGTTTTCCCTTTGATAAAGTTCAGTCTCTTTTGCTGGAGAAATGCTGTTTCCTGAAAATGGATTATCATCTACTCTTTAATATCTCCTTATGTTTCTCGTGCTTATCTTACTACCTCATGGAGGAGCTGCTAAGAACATCCCACAGTTTATCTGTCTTGGCATTCAGCTGGGCGGCAGCAGCTGGAATCAATGCCACCACTGCTGCTCCTCACAGCCCTTGTAAAGGGAAAGAAATCCAGCCGCAGCGTGAGATCGACATTCCTATCTCCCGGAAGACACACGTGCTGGCACCACCATCATCCATTAGACCAGAAGTTCTGAGTCTGCTATCAGGCTGGAGCTTCTCTGCTGGCACTTGGACAGACCACTGCCCTGCCAGGACTCTGATCATCTCAGTGTTACGGAGGAGTAAAACACCCTGTTAGGAAAAATGTTTCCGTTGAAGTGGAAAACTCAGATGATGTATTCCATTGTCAGGAGATTAGGAAGAAATATAGCAAAAAGTCACATAAAACCACCTTGTGATCTCCATAACTTTTCCAGGAGTAAATACTGAAGAGATGTTACTGGACATGTTGGGAAAGGGGAGATATGTCAAAGAGTCTGAGGCTACCTTTGCTAAATGATAGAGATATTACTAACAATAAATTAATATTGCTCCATATTGCTTCTCTTCCATATCCACCTTGATATTGTTAACTACTGAGGCCGCATAGGCAAAGGTGTCTCCAGAGACCTGAATGCAGAAACCTTCTGCCCAAAAGCCTTGATCCTGGCATGAGTAGACTATTCAAAATAAGCTTTTTAGCAAATAGCACTAAATGAGTATTCCTGTGGACATCAGCAGTAATACATGTAAGCACCAGAAAACAGAGCACTTCCAAACTGTTCGGTTTGGGCTTTACCACCCGGTCAATGCAAGCACACGTAGCATGGCTTGTACTGTATGTCATGTGCTAGAAGAGGATTTCTTAATGGACAGGTTTATGAAGGCTTTACTTTCCTCTCTTTTCTCATTTGCACCAGCTGTAAGATCATTCTCTAATATATTTAACATGTCCATGGCCTTGCATACTTGCACCCAGCTCTGCTCTTGGACTCCTTTCATCAGTTTACCTTCCATTCACAGTTATATTCCAACTATTTCATATGTCTACATTTGAAAACAAATGGGAAAAAAAGCACCCACAGACAGAATTCTACATTAGTGATCCAATGTGTACATTCATTTCTTCCGAATGTGAGCGAGCTACTTTAACGTATATGCCTTCCTTAATAGATTTGTTTGTATTTTCTAACTCTACATTTTTTCTAGAGAAACAATAATCATTCATCTCATCTTCATGATTTATATCACACATATCACATTTTACACATTTATTACTTTATAATATAAATATTTTTGCTTTTTTTTTTCTTTTCCTTAAGTATGTTGCAGCCTCTCAACATAAATAAGAAGTAAAAGGCCAAGCCAGTCCTAGAATAGTAGGAAAGTCACTGGAAGGAAATTTGAAACTAAAACCATATAATTATTATTTTAGCAGTGCCTGGATGTAGAAAAACACACTTTGAAAGGTCTTAGATGTCTTTTTCATTCATTCTCCATAAGGTCATGAAATAAGACTCTGAAATCCAATGGCAAGAGTGAGGAGGAATTTCAGCCTCACCCCTAATGGAAAGGAGATGGCCATAATCGAAAGGAGATGGCCATACTGGAAAGGAGCTGGAGCACCGGAAACTTTCTAGTGTTCCTACTCATTACATAAACCTCGCACTCGACATGCATCCTCAAAAAACGAGAGGAGCCACTGCATCGCAAACAGTTACAAAAGCTGGAATCAGGTGTCCTGGAGGTCGTGATACCAGGCTCCTCGCAATGGTATCATGGGATGAGGAGCTGCTACCCCAGTACAACATGGGTGCTTTGGTGTTGGACTGCCCCTGGCAGCTGCAGAGGGAGAAACAGAGGCTTGGAGCACCTCTGTGATTTTATTGGAAGGTGGAGAGGATCCTATGCGAGCAAATCATTACTGTTCGGTGCTGACTGAATAAACTACTTCATTTGTAGTCTCTCAACAGAATTATGAACTGAATGGGGTAGCTTATTTGCTGGGGAAAATACCATTTGATGGTGCCCTGAAACCCTACATCGAGAATCAAACCTGGAGTTGTGTCATTTCAGGCATCTGGACTAGTCTGCGTTTTTTTTTCCTTTTTTGTTTTGTTTGTTGGTTTGTTTGTTTTAAAAAAAGAGTGACTTTTAGGACAAACTGGGAAAAGTCTGTTTGGGATAAGAAGTCATATTTACCTTTTTTTTCTTTTTTAAATAGCTGAATCTGCAGGAATTTTGATGACCTCAGTGCAATTGTACAGATTGAAATAGGAAGAAGTATTTTGAAATGGTAACAGGATTTGAACTCTCTACTGATGCAACATGCCATGAGACCACCTCACAAAAAATGCCTCACAGTGGCTGATAGGAAAACATGTGCCTATTTTGTAAGATATCAGAATGGTTAGTATGACAAACTTCATGGTTGCTGTTTTCACATAGTTTTGCAATATCGCTTATCTTTATTGGGACATATTATGAAACTGGTGTCCAAATCCTCTGAAAGAGTCATTTTATCTGTGTTTTTGTACTATAATTTGATTGACTACTTACCTTCTTTTGCATTTCATCAGAGTCATATGCAGTGCATGGTCTGCTATTTAAAGTCTTTTTCTTGGCACTAAATAAAACCCAAGAATGTAGCTATCAGTTATTTCACAGCTTTTTGTTCAGCTGCAAAGAGTTCTCCCATTTTGGAGTGAATACATTGTTGGCAGAATATGTATTAATAGCTATAGTTTAAGCTGACTAATATTTTCCACTTTGCCAAACTTTAATTCTTTGCTATTATTATTATTATTATTATTATTATTATTATTATTATTATTATTATTATTATTATTATTATTATTAATTCGACCTGGACTGAGAAAAGTTATTTTAGCAAAATTTGTTCTTCTGCCTCCTATAATGCAGTTTGGGAACAATATATTGTTTGGCTCACATTAATATTTTAGAGTAATTTTTGCCATGCTTCTGAAAATCAACTTAAATTTGCCAGTTTCTAAGGCTTTGCAAAATCTGTTTACACATGCTCAGAAGAGATATACTTGACTTAGCAAGAATCCGCTGAATACGATGTAATCTGCACTGACCATATTCTGTTCTCACCTGGATGCCCAAAACCATCCTGCCAACATGCTGTAATTTAGAGAAAAAAAATAAGCAAAATCTATGCTAGAGTATCAAGAGCTTTTCAACTAATGCTTTTGTACTACTCAAAAGCTATTACGGTGAGAGAAAACACAACAAAATACAGGATTATTTTTTTCCCTGCTCTCATTGGTACTTTTTCGACGTTCATGACTGGCAAGGATTAATAATCTGATGAAATTCAGCTGAGCTGGAGATCTACGGGACTTATACACAGGGTTTGTAAGTTAGACAATTCTTACACGAGCAGAAGAAATCTATTGCCCAGATATAGTGCAACTTTTCCCTTTTAAAAGAATTTGTAGCCAACGGGACAAATGCAGTTATTCCTCTGCCATTTTCCATTTCTGAGATGGTCTATTAAGTGTTAAAGATTTAACTTCTGTGGGGGCTGTATGCAACCTTTGTCACGGGAGGTCTGCTGTGGCTCATTTGAGCCTCTTCCAGGACAGAACAGCCAGTTTCTGGAAGAGTTAAATACTTTTGATGAAAATATCTCACTATGGGCAGGAAAGACAGAATTTTGACCTTAATTGAAAGATGTCATGTGGAAGAAAGTCATGCATAAGGCAGAAAACCATAAAACTGATTAGAGAAGACAGTGAGAAATACCATATCCAAGTATCTGTGATATTATTAGGGATAAAAGTATCACCAGGAACTGTGTCATTTTGGTAGGAATGAATGGATGAACAAATGGTACCAGTAATGATAAGCGCTAATTACTTCTGGATTTGATAAACAACAGATTTCATCACATACCTCCTGGCTGGATAAGAAGTAATGTTATTTTTACTTGATTAGTATAAATGGTGAGGATATTAGAGAAGCAATATCTACAGAGATAGCTATAGATAGATAGCTTTTATCAAACAACTATTAATTGAGTCAGCTGAAAATAAATTTAAGATACTAAGTAGTATTCAAAGCTTTAAGTCAAAACAAGAAAGAAAGAAAAATTGCATTCGTTTACATAGCAAAGGCAGGTCATGCACAAATAAACACTTGTTTCATTAATATCTGATTTTTATACAGATGAAGTACTTTATACAGAGGAAAACTAATCTTGAAGGTCTATAGAAGAGTTGATTTTGGTTATGTGATATGACACCATATTTTATGACATTACTGAATAATTTTCATATTACATATAAAACCAGATGTTATTAAAAGAATTTTAGGGTGGGGAAGGAACTACTAAATGGGACATGTGGAAACTCATTGGCTCTGTTAATTACTCCTGAGTCATTCATTAATCTGATTTTACTTAATTTTTGTTAATGACCTTAGTTGTTAGTCAATATCTTTCCTGATTTTGAGAAGTCAGCAAATTTTATCAGGTTTGCTTTTATTTGCTTAGTAAGGTTGAATGGTCTTGTAAACTAGCAGATTAAAAATGAGATGAAATGTAATGGTACAAGATACAAGATCATGACCTTAAGAAAAAGAAAAAGAAACTTAGCATCTCAGGGGTTAACAAAAGCTGTTAATAAAGAAACAATGATAATTAGGAAATATGGCTAAAATACAATGAGTATATACTGACTGACACACAAGTTAAAGCTTAGAAGGAGCCCCAATTTCTTATGCCTGTTCAATTGCTTACTGGCAGGTTTTTGAGGCACAGCAATCGGCTTATGTCTGTTTGTGCAGAGCCTTAAAGAATGGGTGGTTCATAATCACCGTCAGCAATGCAAATAACATGTTCAGTATTCCGGTAAATGCAATTCCAAGGAGTCCTGGTAAGATATTGGTATGCTCAATGAAATGTTGGGTTTCATGGTTTGTGGAAGGCTTATTGGAATTGGAACAGATGCAGAGAAGGACAACTGAAGTCAGTGGGGAAAATACCTCACCAAAATAAAGGCTGTAAAGATACACCATCATGGAGACAAGGGTAACATCATGAAAAGCTCTGGTGTGACAGACATTAGCTTCAGTCTGGAAAGTAGAGAAAATATGTTTGAGTAAGACTCTGTAACAGCTTTCCGACTTCAACAGAGAACAAAAGAAATCTCACTGGTTTAATACATACATTGGTGTATATATTCACAGTATTGTGAATTCAAGCAAATAGACTCAGGAAATCTTGTCTTACTCTTCATTGCTTTTTTTACTTTCTATGCAGTATATTATAATATTTAGTCACCCAAATGAAAATGTAGCCAGGCACCAGTCTTTCAGCCTCAATTTTGTGACTAGTACCTAGCAGTGGGTATTGCAATAATGTTGTCAGAGGGTGAGTTCAGGACCAGGTCAGCCTTCTGATTCAACAGTTGCACCCCAGCATCACGTAAGTCCTGATTTACAATCACCTCTTCAGCCTCTGCGAGCAGACAGGGCAGTATAAAAGGACATGGCTGCAGGTCACAAACACACTGAATGCAATTTAATTAAAACAAAAGGCAGGCAGTGGCAGGCACTGTCACCAGAGAACCGGCAAACCTGAACAGGCCATTGGGAACTGTCAGAGCCCTGCTCTCTGCGCATTCACCGTCTCTCTAAACGCTCTGCTCAATCCCATCTGACAGTGACTCACCGAGTTTAAACACACCAACACCCTTCCTATCAACTTGTACAACCTCCTTCATGCCACAGACCACTGAATTTCACACAGTAATACACATACAAGCCCAACAAAACCACAGAATATGTATTTCACAGGAACAGAAACTACTTGTTGAGGTATGCTTACGCAGCAGGAGGTTGTCAAGGTTGTGACTACAGCCCATGAGGACAAACCTGAATTATCCAACACAGACAGAAACGGGCACAGCAGCACTGGGCCAGCCTCGGTTGTAAAAACACCTGCTAGTTGTGCTGTGCTGTTTACTGCCGCCACGTTGACACCAGTTCGGTACCCAACAGCTACTTTGAAGATCCTTGGGTTACCTTTGACTGCCGTCCTCACAGACTCTCGGTCTTTTGGTAGGCCTGGAGCTTCTAGCTTTTGAGCCCTACACAGGGCTTGCCAGGCAGGTTAAAAAGCCTGCAGTACCTTTGGAGAGACTGAACATTAATCTTGTTTAAACGTCTTGGATTCCGAGGTCTGGATCCATTCTCCTGCACTCCGCCAGCATTACACACACATTTACCCAAGGCACTGGCCTCAGCAATACAGTCAGCTTAGGCTCTCCATATGAAAGAGAAGAGCACCCAGGATGCAAGTTAAACCTCCAGTGGAATGAACTGCCTTCTGCACGTACCTGTTTCTCTGCAGAGAAAGACCATAGTGACTGCATTCAGCCTGGAAATTTCTGTACAGGAAGGAAAATAGTTGATGTGTTTTGTTCAAGGTCAGGAGCTGAAGCTGAGAATATAACTCAGATCACCCAGTTACATGATCCATGGCCTACTGAAATCCCACTGAGTTTATCTTTTTGTTCTGTGATTGTTATAGCACCACGTAAAACGAGGGTTGGATTTTGTGATGTAGACACTTAACAGAACTATAAATTGTAAAAGCCTCCTACCGGAAACTGCTTTTGTGTTATTGCTGTTGTTACTCATCATTGCTGCTCGTATTGTTATCTTTCCATGCCCTCAAGAAAAATATTGAAAACAGAGAAATGTAAATACTGCTTTGCTGTAAGTAATACAACTTGACAGTCGCTTTCAAGGGAACTAAAAGCAGACTGCTGGAGTATTTTCTACCCCGATGCATGCATAGTGTGAACTGCAGAACACATCTGAGGAACGTTTAAGTCACACGACAAAAGGAGAAGCCATAGCGCAAGGAGCTTTTGAGTGTGGGTCCCACCTTTGGCTGCAGCTGAGTCCCATAACCTCGTCTCATGACCCTCCGCACCAGGCAATTCCCGTCAGCGGTCACACCGACTAGGACAGCCCAGTTTTCTTGGCCGTGTGGAGGCCGAGTGGAGGAGAGGGACTGAAGCAGTGCTTTGCAAATGCACGAGGCGGCAGCCCGGCTGTGGGAAAGCACACGGAGAAGGGTAACTGCGCGAGCCTCACACTTAATGCTTGAGCTTGGAGAGGTCTGCAAAAATAATCTTCCTTTTACTGAGAGGACTCAAGAAGGGAGGAGGGGTGTCGTATGGGGAGTGCCTTCCTGTGTGTTCCTACAGCATCAAACACAACAGCTCCCCAATGCTTTTTGAGGCCCTTGGAAACCAGCATAACACAAACAATAATAGATTATCATCGCCTTTAATCCTTACTCATTTTCTCCCAAATGCTTAACTCGCCAAAAGGATGGAGGGGACGTGAACCAGAAACGGGTTACACATTCCCTGCAACACAGAATCACATCATAACTTAAATAACAGAGATGTTGTGTGCAGGTTGCTGACAGGTTTGAAGCCATAGCTTAGAGAAGCCCTAAATCTCCTCTTGTATTTACACTTCTGGCTCCTCTTTCCCCCTCAGGAGCGCTGCACTAATCACTTACGATTGTCTTCTTGGAACTGGGTGGTAACTCTGTGCAGTCAAAAGCACTCTCGCTGCAATAAAAGCTTGTCTCCTTTATTAATAGGTATAATCACACTGTCCCACACCCCTTGCTTGGAGCAATTTGTGTATTTTCAAACTATATCCCTACCCTTCATTGCCTAGGAGTGTGTAGAAAGTGTATTTTTTTCGCATACTCATAAGAAACAAACAAAAAGCCTTTGTGCTCAAGGACAGCAGCAGGAGGGCTGGCTATGTAAACAAAAATCCAGTCTCCCAGTCTGCTATATAGGTCCCATTCTTTGTGAGTTACACCATGGGGTAAGGCTGGAATGAGACTGGCTATGTACGTAAAGAGGAAAGGCAGATTTTCGGTTTAGGAAAACAGCGGGTCTGTTCTTCCCAGTACACGTGTGAAAGGCAGGCAGTGCCGTAACGCAACGAGCGGACGTTTTTGCTCTGCTGGCTCTGCTCTGCCATTGCTCCTGCTGCCCAAAGCCCGTGGGACTGCTCAGCTGGCACAGCAGGGGCCCTGCAGCAGCCCCCATCAGTGTCACCCCAGCGCGCACATTGTTCGATACCTTCTCCCGTTCAGGAAACGGGTGGGAAACTACACGTTGCTTGAATGGGTTTTCGATGTAGGCCTTGGAGAGGGGGGAGGAGAAACGCATCTAACAGTCTGGCTTGTGCTTTCATTTTTTTAAAACCATAACTAGCACAGTGCAAAAGGGATTAAGTGATATGTCTATGGTATTTTTGTACAAGCACACAAAAATATGGCCTAGGAATCTCTTTCAATATGATTTTCTCATTAAAGATTTTAACCTAATTTAATACTTAACTTGAACCCTCGTGGAAGCTAGCACAGCCTAATAGCTAAATCATGGGCATTTAACGCAGACTAGAACGTGTAATTACCAGAGCGAACCTTAGAATAGTTTAACTTCTTTTGTTATGGTAAAATGAATCAATAGGGTTTAAAAATTTAGGTCTCGGTCTTGCACAGACATGTCCCTGTGTGGAGCTGTTTGCGTGACTGGAGCCTCCATTTATTTCTATTATTAAAGAGATAATTGGTGCATAATGAAAAATACTGAAACAACTGTCTCTGTTATACAGAGCTGAATTTAAAATTTTTCATGATATTGTACTTTTTACTCAGTAGGAGCTAGGAACCCCAGAGGGTTTGCGTGTATAATTTATCCACCTTCCATCTTATGTGTGGTTGTTTTGTAATGCAAATATTCTTCTGTTTAAGCCTGCAACAGGGACAAACCTTCCTGCAGCACATTTTTTTTTCTGTATTCTGTAAGTGCCTACAGAGCAATTCCAGTACTACAAAGTCAAATCCTGACCAGCTAAACCTGTTATTATTGCTATTGTTATTGTTGCTGGTTTTCTTTTTTTTTTAATACATAAGTTATGACTTCATTACTTATTCTTTTCTAATGCAAAAAACACCCAATATAATTATTTTGTGATCAACAGGATTGCTTAGGGAAGAGATCACAGGTCAGTGAACCTTATGCCTCCTCTGTAGCAATCCTCTGCACTTGTGCTGGATTCAGCTTTGCTTGTCACCTAACCTGTCACATGAACACTGGTGTGAGTCATGCTCAAAGTGATGGAGATGGAAGAGATCACCTTAGAAGATCTGTGTCACTATGTAATTTATGTGGCCGTTGCAAATGAACACATTATTAAAGAAGGACCAGCAGCAAAGCAAAGCCAGGAAAAGACACAAGGGGGTTGCCATAGATTACAATGGGATGCCACAGGTTTTTGTATTCTTGTTTCCCTGCACAAACCCAGAGGAAGGGAAGGAGAGGAAGGAAGAGAGAGAGAGAGAGAGTGGAAAAAAATGCTGAGGAGGGACAAAAATAACCTGAACGACTGTTAGATGAACCAGAAAGCACCATGCGATGAAAAAGGAAAATGAATACTGTGATGCAATGGGAAGATTTCTTCAGCGAAAATACATATGCCTTCAAGGCATGATGCAGCTTCATCATGCACGTCTTTGGCACAAACCAACTGCTTTTTTGTCATTTCTGCCCATGTTAGACTAAGTTTGATCAACAGGAGGCAGGCAACCAAAGGAATACAGACTGCCTGAGATCCACATTGAGGACCTGTAGGAAACATATAGAAAATCAGTTAACTGTTTTAAAGAATCAGGTCTTGAATTCTAGGATTGCATTAGAAGTATTTATATTGTCTACAAACAGAAGGGTTTTCCAAATTATTTATCTAGCATGTCAGATGTAATGTGACAGTGTTGCCACACATTTTGCCACAGCAGGTTAACCTACATCAAAGTCCTTCTCGGGCTCCTTCCTTCTGGGAACACCATACTTAACGCTATGGGTCTTGGGATCTCAGCATGAAAAATCACAGTGCACATATGAAGTAAAAGCCAGTGCAATCGTACTCTGAAGTGACCCTGACATGACAATGGAAGAGTTAGGCCCTGGAGTCTACATGTCAGTGACATAATCATGCACAATATGTATTAGGATCTATACATCTAAGGGAAGAAGAAGTCCTTCCATTGAGAGTCTTTTCCTTACTTCTGATCTCACTATTTTAAATATTTGGAAATATTTCACAACTTTCCAGACAGATGTAGGTATCAAAAGAAGAAAAATAAACCACACTTTTTTTTTTTTAATTAGTAATGTACTTTGAGCTCCTTCTTGAACAAAAACTTATCAGTCTTACTTAGTGGTTGTTCTTAACATAGGAAAAATATTGGCAGCCCAGGCAGGGGAACTTGCTTTTCATTTGACTACTTATAACAGACTTCAGAGTATGTGCACGACTTATTTTTGCTGCACGCTTACTATAAAGAAAAAGTACATACAAAGATAGCAACACATTCTTTTTTGTTTGTTTAAATGCAAATGCCCTACAAATTAATGGGCGATAGCAGAAAATTCCTTTCCCTTCTAGCTTAGCTCAGAAACCATAAAGTCATTCAATTTTGGATCCATTCCTATTTCTTAGACTCCTCAGGAGATTTAGTAAAAGCAAGACATAGCTCTTTCCTGGAACCCCATGGGCATTACTACATTTTTTAGATGTAGATAAGGCTGCTACACTCTGCATTTGGAAAGTCAGGGTTTCATTTATAAGGTGCTGAAGCTGGAAGGCTTTCATGTTAGGCCCTCAGTTCACAATCTCCAGCAAAGAGGAAATGGAGGGTATGTCAGCAGCAAGCAACCGAGCACAGAACAGAGACATCTTAGTTCAGTGCGTATGTTCACACTCCTGAGTGCTATGTGGAGATACCATGTGGGCCTGGCGAGCAAAATATTTACGTTAGCATAGCACTGCTTCCAGCAGCAGCACTTCAACAGCACTGCTCGGGCCCAGTACCAAGTCACTATCTTTTAAGTTTTCAGGTGTCTTGCAAAGGTTAAAAGGAGTCTTCACCGCTTGAGTGATGACTCTTTCTTGGGCAGACAGGGAGGCGGGGAATAAAAATAAAAACAAGGAATGTGCTTGAGGAGCTCTGATTTTGCTCCTGAGTAGATGCAGGGTGGTGGGGAACACAGCACCATGAGCATTCAGCCTGGGCACAGCTCTGGGAAATGTTTTGCCACAGGTTCACACAGAGATGAGAGTTCAGTTTTGTAACCACTAGAGAAACGGTTCCTGATTCCTCCTGTTCTTTTCCCCTCTTCTCCATGGGCAATGGACCCACCTGCAGTATTTAACCAGGAATAGCCTCTTCTTAGAGATCACCTTCTTAGACTGATGCTGAAGTCTCTGAGCAGGACAGTGGTGGTGACTGGGACCAGGAGCAGCCATTCTGTGGCTTGAACCCTTTTTCTAGGCTCTCCCAATCCTGGCTGCTCAGGCTGGCGACAGGCTTGAGCTGCTCATGGAGAAGAGGGTTGGAAAGCGGGGATATGCCTGACCTGACTGCTGGAAAGGGAGCGGGAGTTTTCAGCAGCATCTCACGCTACAGCTCTGAGTACAGACACCAGAGTGAAATATTCAGGATGAAAATTCAAGGAAAGCAGGCACATCTTTCAGTGGCAGAGCCACTAAAATCAGGTTTGTTGAGATTTATGTTATGACTCTTACATCTTCCCATGACTACAGCCACCCACAGTGATCCCAACTCCTCTTTTTCACATGTGTCTTCCTAATACACTACTCTCAGTGTCTCTCCTTTTACCTCATATTTCCAGTCCCCTTTCCCCAGTATGATCAACTCCCATTTCCCATTTACCCAGTTGCCACCACTTCCTGCTTGCAGATCCCTCCCTGCTTAGCTGGGCAACAGGCAATGTGGCAGATTTGGAGATGGCAGATCAGCCATGGAGTATTCATCTGCTATTACGCAGCAGAACAAGCAGATAAATATGCTGCATTTGCACTACAGTCTTTCCCCCAGCGGAGCAACAAATTATGTGCTGCTGATGATTCTCATTAAACATTTTAAGAATTTAAATCTCTTTGAAACCTTCATCCTTCTGTCGATTTCATTTGGAACTGGACATCACTGGGGAATGGCAGATGGTATAATCTCATAAGCCTCCTTTCACTGGGAAGCCACATTAAAAAAAAACTCAACCAACCAAACAAAAAAAACCAACCCCAAAACAGACCAAAGTAATAAGAATAATTACGCTCCTTTTTGGAGACTGGATGGAAGCAGAAAGACTTGACAATTTGATAAAGATTATGCAGTGATCAGGGTCACAAGCAATGTTCAGAGTGTCCCTTTAAAATATTAAGAGTCCTTTGGATGGTGCTTACATGTGCTATGACATACAGATACCACTGAGTCACTGCCTACCAACAGCAAAGACTGTGGGTCCGCTGCGCCAGACCCCGTAATAGCTCAGGAGAAAATCTGCTTCCTTCCTCACTTTCCCTGCTCTCCTCTAGCTCATCGGTTCGGGACCTTTGCTGCGGTTCAGATCAGCGTGCCCGCAGAGGCAGCCGGGCGCGTTTCCGAGAGGTGCGTATTCGACAAGCAGCCCACAGGCCTGTGTGGGATTCTGGGGTGCAGGACCACTCAAACCAGATGCCAGAACAAGAGTTTATTGCACGTGCTGCACACGCCGTCAACACTACTGTCCAAATTACTGTTTCTAAAGGTACTTTCAGCGTTGCCGTGTGGAACAAGGGACCGCCAGGTCACACCCAGCCCATCCTGATTGCTAGAGACGTTATTACTATATTATGTAAGAGATCTCCTGGAAATTTGCTGCAGTTAACGCGAAATCCATTTAGCCGCTGCATCCAAACAGCAGCTCCCTAATGCTGCAGACAAAATGAGTGCTGGAGGCTGTTGCCTAACCCCCGGGAGCTGCGCGCCCCGCTGCTCCGAGCGCTGTGGAGCGCAGCAGCCGGTGCCACCGCGGGGGCTGGGAAGGGGACGCCGCAGGTCCGCGCCCCGCTCCCCCGCACCGGCTGCGGGGCAGGGCCGCAGCTCCGGCTCCTGCTCACCCCGCGAACGGCGCGATGCGGGGGAGAAGCTGCGGGGCCGGCCCTGCTGACCCTTGGGGTGCGAGGTGCGGGGAGGCCGCGGCCCCGCCGCCCCACGGGGCCGGTGCTGCCGCGAGCGGGGCAGAGCGAAAGGGAAAGCCAGCGCCCGGCTGACTTCCCCCCGCCCGAGCGGGGCGGGGCGGCCGCCGGCGAGGCGGGGCGGGGGGGGTGGTGGTGGGGGTGGGCTGCCCGGTTCCCCCGGGGAATGGGCCCCGCCGCCCCGGTGTGCTGCCGCGCCAGCGCGGGAACGGCGGCGGTGCGGCCGGAGCTTCGGCTTCGGGTGCTGGGGGGGGTCGGGGTGGGGGAACGGGGACAGACCTGCCCACCTCAGCCTTTCTGGCGTTCTGCCGCGTTCCGAAGGTTCAAACGCGCTGATTCTCGTCGCGCCCTTTTCTCCTTGCTTCAACTGAAAAGTTTTGGGAGTTGGGGTTTGTTGTTTTTGTTTTTTTTTTTTCCTGCTTTCACGTCCTGGACATTGTAAACCTTTAATAAAACAAGAATGATAATTAGCACAAACATCTCCTTGGGGAGGAAAAAAAAAAAAATTCAGAATGGTCAGGACAGAATCCATACTTAGCAAGCAACGGCCGGTGGCACTGACGGGCTCCCAGCAGAAGGGCGGCGGCTGGGCCAAACAGCGGACGGTTTCACATCCATCAGCCGACGCCCGCAGGCCTGCGGGTGAAGGGAGGGAGCGCTGCCCGGCAGCTGCTGGAGCCCTGCGCTCGGCGTGACAGGCGCGACTGAGGAGCCTCGGACCCTCCGTAGCCAAACCCTCCAGTTACCTGCTCTCAGGAGCAGAGCCAGAAGTAGGCAGCTGTTTCTGAAAGGCAGTTGTTGAGTAGAGGAAATCAGAAATTTGTCACCAAAGCGAGTTCTAGCGTCCTCAGGGTTAAAACTTTTTTTTAAAATGCTGTTTGGACAACATTTTACTCTGGAAAGATATTCAAAAAAGCCCTTTTCAGTAAGCAGTCCCATGTTGATGTTTTCTTATTCACGCATGTACAGTTTCCATTCCAAAATCATTAAAGTATTAAAATGTCCTTATTATTGGTAAAGCATCTAAGCCGTTCCAATTCATTTAACTCATACCAACCTAAAAAAAAAAAAACAAAAGATCCCCCAACCAAACAAACCCACAATCTTCCCACATTCCATTTTGGAACAAAATTTCTGGTTGCAAATGAGCCATTCTCTAAACAGAAGAACCCAGGCCCCTGAATCAAAGCTCCACGCCGGCTTTCTCATGTCCTTCTAAAAATAACAAACAGGAAGTGTGTGCACGTCTTTGCACACACGCACACACCCCCACACACACACGCGTGTGCACCCCCGCCCCAAACAGCTCTGCCCTATTTCAGAACGTTGTTGGGGAGATGAAGACACATCAGTAGAAAGGGCCTAGAGGGTGATACTGGGGCTATAGTCTGCCCGTAGCCCCTTTGCCTTTGCCTTCTTCCTGCTCAAAGAGAGCGGCGCAGTGTCGAGCAGTGCTCCTTGTCTCTGGAGACACAGCTGGGAAGGGGAGGAAGAGTCAGCACATCTGGGCTGGGCTGCTCAGCATCATACGTTACGAGCAGCATCCCAGACTCTGCTATTAGTGGCTAGTCATGCTGGTAACTCACACGTTTAGAGTCGTCGTCATTCCGGTGGCCATCAGCAGAGCTGCTGGGAGGAAGCCTGGCGCTCACATAAAATAGTTCCCAGTGCTCGCCAAAGAACTGCTCTAAAGATTATGGGCCGCTGAAAGGCATCTGCACGGCTAGAGACGCTGGAATCTTGAAGGCATTATGCCCTGGAGAAGACTTGAAAAACTTGGTGACCTTCGTAGTCTTTATTCTCTCCAAAGATACTGTACATTCTGTGACAGCGGCTTCAGAACGCATCATTTCGCATCGTTAACAATGAATGACCTAAGACCCCAAAAGGTTAAATAGTGGTTACATCCAGAGCAGCTTCCCACTGACCCCAACAAATGGCATTTCCATGCTTGACTTCTCTGTGGACAGCACTGCATGTGGGGACGTTTGTCCTCTCTGTTGCTCTCGGAGATGGAAAACGTGCAGGTGGGCACATACAGACGTTAGCGTTTTGAAAAGTGGTGTTGGGATCTTTCCCAAGTAAGCGAGCAGAGCGTGCTCTGAGCCGGGAAGAAGAGCCGGCCGCTCCGGCCCCGCACGTCTGACCTACGGGCCATGGCTTGCGGGGGGCCATGGCGAGACTTCGCTCTGGCTTGGGAAGGTGATTCCTGTTCTGTGCCCTGGGGGTGAAAATCTGTTTCAGGCTCATTTAGTGTCCCTGTGCCTGCTAACAAGAATAGTTAGATCGCTGGAATACTTTACTGTTCCGGGCAGGGGAATGTGCGCAAATGCTCCCTTTAGCATCACAAACCCCTATTTTCAGCTTTTTTTCTCCTCTGTATAGGGTAGCTCGATCCCTTTATGTTCTACCTACATGTGATCACTTGCTTATTGCAGACAAGGCATTTAAAAACACATGCAAAACAGCTTGGTATAGCGTCTCTTTTTTTCTGCCAAGCCTAGCTAGCAAATCTGTCACATCCTCTCAGCTCCACCATTGACTGCTTTACGCAGAAAACCTGAGTGGCTGGAGAGGCAGATGTAGCATGTAGGACTCCTTTGAAATTCTGCCATTTGTGGGGTCTTTAATCCTTAAAGATGCCTCTGTAGAGACCCTCACATTGCTGTCACCATGCCCTGTTCCTCAAGACACTTTCCTCATTGTCCTGTAGAGGGGATTGCCCTACCATACTTAGCTTTCAACCTAAAGGACGTTTTTAAGAAGCAGACTGAGATCTACAGTGGAAACACTGCACAGCTGTGGGTATTGCTGCTCTTCAAGGCTAAATCAAAGTTCATGGGTGGAGGTAAGGAAATTAAGTAAGCAAATTCAATTTTAAATAACAATATGGCTTTAATCATTCCCTTTCATATATCTTCAAGACACGATACACTCAAGGCTTTTGAAAACAATAAATACAGATACAATGTTTGAGCCAAATTAACTTTTCTAACCAGCTGAGTGCTGACAGTCATTGCGCCATGTAAGCTTTGCGTCTCTCTTTTAGGGAGAGACTTCTTGCTGCATTGGTAGCCAAATTGCAGGAATTTTAACCCTATTGTACATAACTTCATATTCAAAACAGTATTTGCAACAACTGATGTAGGAACAGCATTCATCTTATAAATATATGTGCATAAACCTTCATTCTTCCGATCGGCTACAGACTCACATAATTACTCAAATACGTATGTAAATTGCAGCCTTGCCATTCAAATTACTTTAAAAATGTCTTCACAGATACGTAGTACGTATATAGTCTACATGTCATTGCCTGTGTCCATTGTTGAAATGTGATTTATAGCTATTTTTAACAAAATATGAGTAGAAAAATCATATGGATAAGGGTTACAGCATATAAATAGCAACGATAGAAAAATAGATATATTGTGCACAACAATAATGAAATACGCCTGTGTAACACCAAAACTACTGAACTTTATTTTGGCCTGCCACAACACCCAGTTATCGCAGATCTAAACAGAAGCACGGACAAAACTCACGGAATTTAGTATAATTTCACAGTAACATGGCACAGAAGCTAAAATAGCGAAGTTTCTGTGGTCTGGGCTTTATGAACACAGCGAAGGATTTTTCACGGTCAGGGACTGGCAACATAGCTCTGCTGTTCAGGGTTTGAAAAAGCTCTGTGGTACCATTGTCCCGACAGAAAAATTCCACCTCCTCTGAGCGTGCCTTTTGCCTCTCGTACAGAAAGCCCAGCACAGCTGTACTGACGGAGGCGCAGCGCAGAGCCTCACCCACTGCAACTCACGTCAGTTCGTTCTCGTGCTGTTTCTGTGTATCGGCATGGTGCATTGCCATGTTCTTGTTGAAAATCAGATTTTTAAAATGTGTGTCAAAAAAGCTACAGCTCCCGGGATGCGCTCATGCTGATCCTGGTTATTACATTATTTATGCTAATGAGAAGAATCAAATAGTGTTTATAAGATTTGACTTTACACACTGACATTACATCCTCAACTAAGAGGAAACTTGGGGACAAACGCAGTGGGTCCTCTCTCCTCATGTATCGGAGGAGATGCGCGAGGTGAATCAGCGTATTTCCTCCAAGCATGGGGAAAAAAAGTAGACGAACATACGTAGCTCCAGATAAATTCTTTAATTTTTAGATAATTTTAGAGATAGACCTATCTCTAGCTCATTATCATCCTTTAAAAGTTACTGCAGCACTCGTCTGGAATAAGATGTGCAATTTTGGGGAGAAGAAAACAAAGGATTCACTGATAGAAGGTGAAAAGGGTTACTTCTGGATGTTCAGGAGAATGGAAAGCCTATCTTAAAAGCGGAGACTAAAGGACTGGGCTTGTTTATCCTAGCAAACAAAGGTCGGGAGAGGATTCTGTTTGATCTGTAAAACAGAGCCAGGAGAGGAGAAGAGCTCCTTAAACAACTGGGCATCAAAGAGGCAAAAAAGAGTGGGCTAAACCCATGCGTTCCCGCCTACGTGTCTGTGAGAAATAATAATTTCCTGAGGTTTCTCCCTCACTCGGGGAAGGGAGGTTGCGGAAGAGGTTCCCGCAGGCCTAGGTGAGCGGGCCGGGGAAGGGAGGGAGCTGCTGGAGGGGCCCGCACCGCGTGCGGCCCGCCGGAGCAGGGCCTGGGCTCTGTCAGCAAGGAAAGCCTTGCAGATCTGGTAACGGAGAACCGCTTCAGTACCGGAGGAGAAGGCATTTTGTGTGGCCTGCTCGCCTTGGGGGTGCCAAAAGGAAAGAGACCTGAAAGAGAAATGGCTCCCTACGACGGCTTTTCGTCTTCTAGTACTTTAACGCTGGCCAGTCATATGCTGGAGAATCGTTTCCTGGCCGTAGCCCTTGCAGTGTTTTTAGGAAGAACTTTCCCTTTCCTTAGTGTCTGCCCAGGCACCTGGAAATGGCAGTTTCCATTCACAGAGTTTTTCTCACCTTTACATGACTCTGAGGTAGTGGCTTGGGAGCTGGAAGACTTTGACTCCAGAGAAATCTGACTAACAGCAACGCTGCCCGCGCTTTTGGAGGAATACGTGTAAATCATTTTGAGAAAGGCCGATTTTGTGTTTGTTTCTTGCTTGTAAATGATGATATAGCACTTTGGAAGAAAAGTGCAGCAGAGGATTCCATAATTAGATATTAAAACAACGATGATTTCCACTGCTGGCAGGTATTTGCCAAATGTGGTTGCATAGACGGGGATAAATACAATCCATGCTATAAAGTAAATCAGCATGCCAAAGGTGATGAATTTAGCTTCATTGTAGTTCTCTGGCAACTTCCTACCTTTAAAGGCAAATATGAAGCAAATGAAGGCTAGGGCAGCGATGTAGCTCAGCATAATCCCAAAAGCCACAATAGAGCCCTCATTGCACTCCAGAATTATTGCTCTTGGGATCGAGAAATTTTGCTTTACAAAAGGTGCCCTAAATATTAGCCAGAAGGTGCAAATGATAACTTGAATTCCAGTGCAGGTGACCACAGTGGGAATAGGTTTATACACGCATTTCAGGAAATCCTGCAGCTTGGGATCAAAGCTGAAGGCTAGTAAAATTTTTAGTGACTTTATTAAAATACATGAAACGCAGAGTGCAAAACTTACGCCAAAGAGGGCTTGCCTAGTTTTACACTTGAATTCTGTGGGTTCATCTATGAAGAAGACAGTGCTTAAAAAAATTAAGAAGTGACTGAAGAGAATAATATAGCAGACAGTTAGACCTCCAGACGCCTTTACAACCGGCGTGTTCAAGTTTTTAGTAAATATTACGCTAACTGACAAAACCAACACAACCCCAAAAGCGGAGAGGAGGAGGAGGAAAATAGCAAACCAGTCAGTCCAGGCGAGGAAATGGATTGTCTTTCTGTAGCATGTGGTACTGTTGACGGGAGCCCAGTAGGTTTTGTTGTTACATCGGTAGCAGTAATCCATATCTGAAAGCAGAAAAAAGGAAGGTAACTTAGAAACCCGAAGTAAATAAAGTGCAAAGTGGATTATGGAGGCTTGAGATACAGGAGGAGTGTGGGAAGGGATGCTAAGGGGAATAGACAGGGCTGAGCGCTTCCCAATGTTGCTGTTGCCGTCCAGGCGGAGGAGCTGCAGGGCAGCGGTGGCAGCGGTGGCAGCGGTGGCACTGGTGGCACTGGTGGTGGTGGCAGAAGGAGCAGGGAGGGGACAGACAGAATGAGCGGGGTCCTAAAACTGCCTTTGTCATCGCTGACCGGCAGTATGTGACCCGGCCAGAGCTCTGGACAGGCAAACTTTAACTGAAACCTGAACAATGACTTGAGATTAAATCAATTATCTTACAGAAATTGGAACTACGTTTCTTTCGTTTACCTATTTCCACAAGAAAAAAACCCGACTTTCTCTTTACAGACAGCTTTTGAAATACAACAGCAAGAATAAACATTGTTTTAGTTTATGCTTTGAAAGGTTACTTTTGCTTTAAAATTCCTATCCTCTGATATGGAGAAATTTCACAATTATTTGTATTTAAAATATAAAATTTAATTTCCTTCCGCTCTCAGGATGTTAAAAGTACCTTGTACCCCAAATCTCTTAATTCTATCTCTGTCCTCCATATTTAACTTTCCCCTTTAAAAAAACTTTGCTCAAACCTATAGATGAACCAGTGGCAAAGTACACAGCAGATTTCATACTAGAAAATACTACTGTACAGTTATATCAAACTTTGCGGTACTCCCTGGTAAGACAAAAAATATGCTGGTAGGCAAAATGCATAACCCTTGAACTTCATAGACTCATGGATGGTTTGGGTTGGAAGGGACCTTAAAGCTCACCTAGTTCCAGCCCCCCTGCCACGGGCAGGGACACCTTCCACTAGACCCGGTTGCTCCAAGCCCCATCCAGCCTGGCCTTGGACGCTGCCAGGGACGGGGCACCCACAGCCTCGCTGGGCAGCCTGTGCCAGCGCCTCGCCGCCCTCCCAGGGAAGAGCTTCTTCCTTACATCTCATCTAAATCTTCCAGTCTAAAGCCATTACCCTGTCCTAGCACTGCTTGCCCTTGTGAAAAGTCCCTCCCCAGCTTTCCTGTAGGCCCCTTTAGGTACTGGAAGGCAGCTAGAGGGTCTCCCCGGAGCCTTCTCTCCTCCAGGCTGAACAACCCCAACTCTCTCAGCCTGTCCTCATAGGAGAGGAGCTCCAGCCCTCTGATCATCTTCATGACCCTCCTCTGGACTCGCTCCAACAGGTCCATGTCCTTCATATGTTGGGAGCCCCAGAGCTGAACGCAGTACTCCAGGTAGGGTTTCACAAAAGCAGAGTAGAGGAGGAGAATCACCTTGCTTAACCTGCTGGTCACGCTTCTCTTGATGCAGCCCAGGATGCAATTGGCTTTCTGGGCCTCAAATGCACACTGCCAGGTCACGTTGAGCTTCTCATCAGCCAACACCCCCAAGTCCTTCTCCACAGGGCTGCTCTCAATCCACTCATCTCCCACACTGTATTTGTGCTTGGGATTGCCTCGACCCGTGTGCAGGACCTTGCACTTGGCCTTGGTGAACTCCATGAGGTTCGCACGGGCCCACCTCTCAAGCCTGTCCAGGTCCCTCTGGATGGCATCCCTTCCCTCCAGCATGTCAACCGCAATGCACAGGTTGGTATCATCGGCAAACTTGCTGAGGGTGCACACCATCCCAGTGTCCGTGTCACCGACAAATATGTTAAACAGCGCTGGTCCCAGTACCGACCCCTGAGGAACGCCACTCGTCACTGCTCTCCACTTGGATGTCAAGCTGTTGGCTGCAGCTCCCTGAGTGCGAGCCTCCAGCCAATTCCTTATCCACCACGTGGTCCATCCGTCACATCCGTGTCTCTCCAGTTTAGAGACAAGATTGTCGTGCTGGACAATGTCAAATGCTTTGCGCAAGTCCAGGTAGATGATGTCCGTTGCTCTTCCCTTATCCACCAATGCTGTAACACCCTTGTAAAAGGCCCCCAGATTTGTCAGGCACGATTTGCCCTTAGTGAAGCCATGTTGTCTGTCACCTATCACCTCCTTATTTTCCATGTGCCCTAGCACAGCTTCCAGGAGGATCCGCTCCATGATCTTCCCAGGCACAGAGGTGAGATTGACCGGTCTGTAGTTCCCCAGGTCTTCCTTTTTTCCCTTTTTAAAAATGGGGGTTATTTTTCTGCCTTTTCCAGTCAGTGGGAACTTCCCCAAACTGCCACGACTTCTCAAATATGATGGCTAGTGGCTTAGCCACTTAATCCGCCAGTTCCCTCAGGACCGGCAGATGTATCTCATCAGGTCCCATGGACTTGTGCACCTTCAGGTTCCTTAGATGGTCTCGAACTTGATCTTCTCCTACAGTGGGCAGCTCTTCATTCTCCCAGTCCCTGCCTTTGCCTTCTGCGACTTGGATGGTGTGGCTGGAGCACTTGCCGGTAAAGACTGAGGCAAAAGACTCATTGAGTGCCTCAGCCTTCTCCATGTCCCATTGTAACCAGGTCTCCTGTTTCCTTCTGGAGAGGGCCCACATTTTCCGTAGTCTGCCTTTTATCACTGACGTACCTATAGAAGCTTTTCTTGTTCCCCTTGACATCCTTGCCCAGATTTAATTCTATGAGGCCTTTAGCTTTCCTCAGCTGATCCTTGGCTGCTCAGACAATTTCTCTGTATTCCTCCCAGGCTACCTGTCCTTGCTTCCACCCTCCGTAGGCTTCCTTTTTGTGTCTGAGTTTCTCCGGGAGCAACTTGTTCATCCATGCAGGCCTCCTGGTGTTTTTGCCTGACTTCCTCTTCACTCACTGGGATGCAGTAGCTTTATGATGTAAGACAAAATGTGGCTAGTTTGAAATTAGCGGTGCTCTTATTTTTGGACTGCAGAAGGATTGCTTACTTTAAATGTGGAGCAGATGCTTTCAGCTATTATTCTGTAAAAAGCACACAACAAATTTGTATAGGGATTAGTATGATAAATATCATTACAACTATATTAGTTCGCTCAGGAAGCATACATGTGGGCTTTATATTGTAACTTGCGCCTTGATGTAAATATTGAATATGGTTTTGAGTTTTGTACAGGTGCTGATAATGGAATCAGTCAAGTGATTTTTAAACCCATTTTCCTCGTCTTTTTGGCAGGTATGATGCAAGTTTGCGCTCTGTACCTCCGCCAGACTACGGGGTTCCTAAGCTGCATTATTTTGAGGACTGGGGAGTGGTAACCTATGGAAGTGCTTTGCCAGCTGAAATCAACAGGCCTTTCCTTTCCTTCAAGTCAGGAAAGCTGGGAGGACGTGCAATATATGATATTGTTCATAAGAACAAGTACAAAGAGTGGATCAAGGGGTGGAGGAACTTTAACGCTGGCCATGAACACCCAGACCAGAACTCCTTTACTTTTGCTCCCAACGGTGTACCTTTCATAACAGAAGCTCTCTATGGGCCAAAATATACTTTCTTTAATAATGTGTTGATGTTTTCCCCTGCCGTGTCTAAGAGCTGCTTCTCCCCATGGGAAGGGCAGATTACAGAAGACTGTTCCTCAAAGTGGCTTAAATATAAACATGACTTGGCTGGTGACTGTCAGGGACGAGTGGTTGCCGCCATGGAGAGAAGCGGCGTGGTTTTTATCAGGGGAGAAGGAGTGGGTGCATACAATCCTAAACTGAAGCTGAGAAAATTGCAAAGAAACCTCATACTTCTCCATCCCCAGCTTCTCCTGCTAGTCGACCAAATCCATCTAGAAGATGACAGCCCCCTGGAGGCAGCGACCAGTTTCTTCCACAATGTGGATGTGCCTTTTGAAGAAACAGTTGTTGATGATGTCCATGGAGCCTTTATCAGGCACCGTGATGGCATATATAAGATGTACTGGATGGATGACACCGGCCACAGCGAGAAAGCTACCATCGCCTCAAGGATGTATCCCCGGGGCTACCCATACAATGGAACGAACTACGTGAATGTAACGACGCTCTTGAGGCACCCTGTCACTAGGGCCATCTACCTTTTCATTGGGCCCTCCGTTGATGTGCAGAGCTTCACTGTCCGTGGAGATTCTCCGCAGCTGGATGTTTTCGTTACCACCAGTGAGCACGCCTACGCGGTGTACCTGTGGCTTGTTGAGGATGGGTCCCGCTCTGCCTTTGCACAGGTTATTGCAGACCGCCAGAAAATTGTCTTTGACCGAGCCTCTGCCATTAGGAGCTTCGCAGTGCCAGAAGTGAAGGACTACGTAGGGATCGTGGAGAGGAACCTGCAGCATTTCAAGCCTGTTTTCCAGCAGCTTGAGAAGCAGATCTTGTCTCGTGTACGCAACACAGCTAGCTTTAGGAAGACTGCTGAGCGCCTGCTGAGGTTTTCAGATAAGAGACAGACAGAGGAGGCCATTGACAGGATATTTGCAATCTCACAGAGGCAGCAGCAGCAGCACGGCAGAGCAAAGAAAAACAGAAAGGTAGCCAAAGGCTACAAATTTATTGATGCCGTTCCTGACATTTTTGCACAGATTGAGGTAAATGAAAGAAAAGTGCGACAAAAGGCACAGACTCAAGCACAAAAAGAGTTGCCTGTAGATGAAGACGAGGAAATGAAAGATCTTCTGGATTTTGCAGATATTACTTACGTGAAGCACAAAACTGGGGTGTCAATCAAAGGCCGATCAGGGCTGGCACAGATGGTGACGACTGCTCGAAGTAGTGCCCCATCAATATCAGCTTCTTATACCCGCCTCTTTCTAATTCTCAACATTGCTATTTTTTTTGTCATGTTAGCAATGCAACTCACATATTTTCAGAAGGCCAAAAGACTGCATGGCCAAAGATGTCTGTATGCAATACTTTTAGTAGACAGCTGTATATTATTGTGGCTGTATTCTTCCTGTTCTCAGTCACAATGTTAGCAGATGACCTCTACTAGTCGACCAGTTTATGGTCATATACGTCTATGCAAAAGCATTAACCCTAATAGGGCCAAAGTTTTTCTTCTTTTTTCTGAAACATTCCAGAAACAGCTGGGGAAAGATTGGTTTCAGACCAGAAGGGATGGAAGAATAGGGCAAGCAATGAATATCTCAGAAAACTAAGTACTTAATAAGTACTCAATAAGTACTCCTCCTTTGTGTTTTGAGTTGGGCCTCACATCTGAGGGAATGTTATGCTTTGTTCATCAGAGTTCAGTAAGGTAAAGTTGTAATTAATTTTTCGGTGAGAAGAGCCCTCTTAATAGATTTGTTTCTAAGGGCTTGCTTTTTGATACAGAATTGGGTTTGCATTTGGTGAGTTTTCATTTCAGGCTGCTATGGATGTCTCTGGACATTCTCTTAAGAAAAGGAGATTCAAAGACAAGTATGCAAGGCAGATCTTAGCAGTAGACTTCATTTCTCTCTGCCAAACCAAAGAGTGCTTCAATATGGGACACTCCTGTATAATTATTGCAGACCCTTACATCATGCCATCTCTTCCATGCTTTACAATCTGGCACAGTGGGAAATGGCAATGAGGTCAGTACTTGCCAAGCGAGAGGCACAACGCAGTAGCAGGCAGTAGAAGAAGGCAAATACGGGGCTAACTCAAAGTATAAAGGAATGCAATTCTCAGGAAAAAAAACACCTTTATCTTTCAGTCAAGTGTAGACTGTAGAAGGGTGAATGCTGTAGAGTCTGTTCTCAGTTTTACAAGGCAAGGTTTCACAGAAGTTTTCTATAGTTTAAAGCACATCTTAGTAGATCACTGCCCTTCCGCTTGCAATTGTAAAAATGCAAACAAAAAAACAAAGAGATCCTGTGGTAACCTCGGCAACTACCAGTATGGAAAAAGAGGTATTAAGGAAGTATTTAATGTCTTTTTTCTTCTCACATGGCTAGAAACGGAGGACAGTTAAAACTGTGTGAACAGCCTGTTCTCTATAAAGCACCAGCAAGTGTTCTGCAAGCTCTTGGTGGCCCCGGGTCAATTATTTGGGGATTAGTGGTAAATGGAATCATGTGGGTTATGACAAAAATAAGTTTGACGTCTCCACATATATCCCTTCTGTTCATTAAACTGATTTCAAAAAATCGTACCTATTTGAGAGAATGGAAGCTCTGTGGAATTGGGGCATATCCGTATGTCTTTACAGAAAAACAATTCTTCCAGTACATTTGCTAAATAAAAACATTGTAATTGTCTCTGTGGAAAAGTCGTTTTTCTTTGATTAAAATATTTTTCCCAATAATTACAGTAATGATGTTCATCAGCACTTTGTTCAAACCACAAACATTTGTTTCTTCTTCCTTACACCCATTTAGGTATTTGTTACCTACATTGCTGCTGTTAAGCCTTCTGAAAGTCTATGTGTTGAAATGTGTTGAGCTTTTCTTGTCTATCTTCAGTGAACGGATCAGAATAGTTTCACTAGGTTCCAGCTGCTGAGCCAGTTCTGAGCACTGTATTCACATGCATAAGCCCTACTACAGTCTCCAGTGCCTGGATTTATCCAATGAAATTTGGTACTTTTAGGCTGAGCAAAGGTTTGGGACCCCAGTTAATTTCTGATCCATGCATAGTCAGTGGAGAAAGAGAGCCTTCAGATAGCTACTCGGTCTGCCTAAGGCCTTGAAACACCTTAAAAACATACCTTTTTCTTTTGCCTAATTGCAAAAGGCAATGTAGGGTGGTTAATCACCTATTTCAAATCACCCACTTAATTGCTCCAAGGTGAAGAGAGCTGAGCCTGGGGAGTGTCGCCCAGTATAGCTCCACGTTTGTAGTGGTGCCTGCTGAAAGTATGATTAGATTGTGACAGGCTGCGTAATCACTGGACATCTCCTTACTTTTGCCTTTGCACTGTGATGACATGAAGACATGCAGAAATAGCTGTTGGGTTATGTTCAGCTTCAAAGACACCATGGGTTAGGTTTTCAATATCAGGTGATACTATTATTGACCATGAAACACCGAAAAATCAAGATGCGGGTACTGTTGCAGTTTAGTTGTACAACGTGGCGCATCCCTCCACCGGGAGCCGGTGCCATAAAATTCCCCCAGGGTAATTCAGGGAGTCATTATGCATTCTATGCAAACAACCTGTGCTTGTGTCTCCATGTCCTCTTTGCAGCCATACGAGCCTTCAGGAAAATACAGAGCTGTGGAAGCTTTTAGCCTTTATCAGGCTAGTGTCAACAGTGGAGCTCGTACAAATATTTCACTTTATTTCATGTCAATGCACATGTACCCTGTGTCAATTTGCTATTGCTTTGAGCAATCAGCTCTAGAAAGCCAACCTATAGTCTAGAAGACTTTTGAGGAATACCTGCATTTCTTGGTCTGCTTTGTAGTGTGGCATCTGAATTCTAGCATGGGATTTGTGTAGCTGTCAAATGACACTGCAGAATTACAGAGATTAGAGAGGAAGGTATGGTCAGGCACATTTACACTACACTTCTCTGCACCATTCTAGCAATGCAAAGGGAAAGAGGTGGTTGCAAGAGCTGCCCATGCTCACAGCCAGGTCTTAAAGCAGCTTTTAAAGGAGTCCAGCATTCAAATGAATAGTGTACATGCGATGATGGAGTGAAGGGAAATGAAATGTACCAGTCTGTCCTCTTGAATGGGAGACCAGACCAATTTCGGCATAAGGTGGGAATCCAAGGGTTTTCCAGCCTGTGCTTGGTTTGCATCTGATACATTTCTGTTAAAGGTTTATGTTATGTTACCTGTATATGACTGTCATTACTGGACACTCTGGACTCCACTTACACATATGTAACTTTGATTCAGATAGGGCAACTAAAGTTTGCTTCAACTAGTGATGAAGCCGTAATTGTGCTGAGTATGTTTCAGATACGAAAAGAATCTTGCGTAATTTCTTACTTATTCTTTTCCAGGCCAGAGCCTTTAAAAATTCCCTCTCCAAAGTTCGTGTAAGTTTTGTTCCCATTCTTTGCTTCCATTCTTCTTGTCCCTCTCATTCCTTATCGAAGATCATAATTTTTTAATGGAATCTGAAGCAAATGGAAGAACAGATGGTTCCATGCCATCAGCAACCAGCAACTCGGGCTGTTGGGTAGAAGTGTCTGTGTCACAATGAAGAAACAGTTTGAGCCCTCAGATGGCAGCGTGCGCTGAAAAACCTGAGCTGCCCTTCCTTTACTGGGAAGTGCGGTGAGGAAGAGCAGGTAAATGGCATCAGCCCAGATAGCGCTACTGGCTGGTGGGAGGGCTGGAGGAGGTTGGTGTTCCTCAACGCTTGCCGACGCAAGAGAGGATGCTGTCCTCGCCTTTGGCGTCCTTTGTCTGAAATGCAAGAGAGCAGCAGTCTCGGTGAGTTCTGTGCCTGTGGCAGAGGCACTTAGCAGTAGTTTCATCTGGACTGGGTATACTGAACAACTTCTGAAATGTCACTGTATGGTACCCAGTAGTAAAGGTACCTTTCGCTCCCTATTTTAAATGGAGTCGCAACGCTGAAGTGTTTCTGGCACAGGCTTCTACTCCCATTCTTATTCTGCTTCTTTTTGGTTTCTAAAAATGTTAATTTTCTGCATCTGTGGCCACAGGAAAAAATGGCTATCCTACAACTGGTTGTATGTGGATGGGTTCCTGTAGTCACCCGAGACCCCGCTGACTTCACTCAGCTTCTCTGCAATAGCTGATGTTCAGTCATGCATGCTTCATTTCAGGGCTGCACTCTAAATTAGCCTAAAGTTAGTTCAGTGTATTCTGAACAAAGTGAATGGGAATTCAGCCCACAGGTAGCGGTGTGTATGTTTGAGGGTGGAATCTGGTTCTTAGATTTTTGAATGACTTTTTGAGTCCAGCTAAAAATTGGCTATGGATGTTACATACATCATTGTGACTAAAGGAAGCAAAGGGAAGGGAGCACATTACCTCATTTCTTAAAACTTGTAAGATCAAAGCTTATTCTGAAGGATTATATGTCTGAAATACATCAAATTCTTCTGTTGGCCTATGTGTTTTCCACTGATGAAAAGTTTTTTCTTAGTGTTTGAAAGCATATAGTGTTTGGAAAATAGCTGTATTTCTGCACTGGGACATTACATTCACATTTGTTTGGTCTGCAAAACTCCTAGTTGGGATCGAACGTACTTTTGTCTAACTTTAATCCCTTTCCTTTGACTACTCTGTTAAAATTCAGTAGGGTAACTTCCAGCCGGTAAGTCAGACTCGGCTAACGAAGCCAAGATGTTATTTTCTGTCCTTTCTTGGCAGTTGACTCCAGGAGCACTCTGCAGCAGGAGGCCTATGCGATCCAGTGCTGGCTATGTCCATACTGTCATCAGTACACAGACTGTTTTCTGAGAAAGTTCAGCCTTGAAACAAATGATGTCAAAGCACTTCAAGGAAAGAGCCCAGGACCCTTTCAAGGAAGGAACACAGCTGTTGCCTGCTTGAGGCAGGCAGGAGAACTGGACCCAACCACACAAGTCCATTCTAAAGAGTACTCTGAAAAACAGGATTATCATTGGGTCTTCCTCAAAGCTGTCATCAGTTACTCCCCTGATAACAACTAACACAGATGGGTGACTAATTGAAACGTGTACTTGCCTTGGTTGCTACTCTACACTGCATAGTGGCTGCAGCCACTTAGGTCAACAGGAAAACCAGTAATTTCATGAGAATTTAGATTTCATCTCCAGTTTTCGGTGAAACTGAATGTGACTGCAGTGGCCATGAGATACTAAGGAGCACACGAACCCATATATACAAGGCCATATCCTCCCTGCTTTAATTTGTATTAATAAAAGTAACAAGAAAACAACGTAAATCATGCTTTGTGGTAGTGATGTTCTTGCCGTAATGGAATTATGCAGTTAAAGCCCACAGATTTGTTCTCAGTCAAATTCCAAAAGGCAGAAAGAAGCAGGAGGAGAGATGCTGTTGGCGTGCCTTTATATACCCATGCTCTCCACAAGAATGCCTGCAACACTACCGGAGTACTGTGGGAATCCTCATTATACTGAAAGACAACCCTAATAGGCCCCCTGGGCCCCGGTGATGCTGTGAAAGCTGTGTTCTTCTCGTCTGTTCTCAGGTAAGCTTTAGCTTGTAGGTGTAAGGTGAGCTGGGACTCCAGAGCTCTTCAGCTCGGCATCTAACTCAGGGCTGCCCAACGTACAGCCCCCTCCACCTGGGCTGCAGATATTCACCAGACCCAGAAAGGGAAAGTACTGTGGGGTCCCCTAGGAGAGAGAGCCACGAGGAAAAGGCTGTGACCACCGTTTGTCACTGGTAGGCTGCTCTGTGTATGACAGACCCTTGGGGAAGACATCAGGCAGGCAGGGTCTCCGTGACTTGTCACGGGTGGTGACAGCCCACTCCCAGCTTCCCTCCTTTCCAAGAACCTCTGACACATGGGCAGGCAGCAGCGGACTGATGCTTGCATGCACACAGAAAGGTTGACATGCGTCAAGCCTACTACGCGTGACTTCTACCACATTCAGTCATTTGACAGGACAAGGTCCAGTACATATGTCCTCCATGACGTACGTAGTGTATCCCACTGCAACAGTAAAGTTGGGCGTTGCCACCTAAACAAGCGGCACTTGCTTTTTCCCCTTACATAAGCCTGCTGTACGCAATGAGCTGTGGCATATGCCTCTATGAAGACAGAATCTCCCAATCTTGTTATCCTATTAGCCATTTTATCCCAGTGTATCTAGCCATTCCTTCAGCTAAATGCACATGTAGCGTTTCCCCCAGATGCTACCTTTCCTGCCAGATTCCCCAGGCTGATCAAAGAAAACAGCATTCATAGCATTTATGATGATTTTCCAGAAGTTTAGGGACTCAGAGAGTAAGTGCTTTGAAAAGCATTTTTGTGTAAGACATTTAGCATGATATTGCAGCCTTTTTCCCCTTTGACTTGTGCCCAACCACCAGTGATTTTACTGGTTTCACTTCTAACTGACCCCAGGACAATCAAGAGGAAGGCTGTCCCCCTCCAACTCCCAGGGCTGTGCTACCAAGAACAATAATCCATAGCAAAAGGATATATGAATGTATGACTTTCCCCAAAACATTAACATGCATTTTTTCACCAGTAAGCTGGTGCTTTCACTTTCACTCCAAATATTACACGCTCAGTCTAGCTACATACCTACCACCAGTTGGAAGGCAATCTTCAAGGAGGCAGAACGATTCTAAAATCATGAGTATAAAATCCCTGGTTTTCCCCTTTGTCTTCATAAAGGTTGTAACACAGGAAGCTAGGAATGCCAGGAAAGACGGGCCCGTTGGTTCTGCCCACAGGAAATGCCCACGAAGGAAACTTGAGGAGGATGGGGCCCAGAAACCTCCCTAAACTGCCGCACTGCTGTGAGAGTGAGAGAGACGAACTCAGCCTGTGGCAGGAGAGAGTAGGTGACCAGCATATGCACTTCTTTTTCTCCCTGAAGAACAGGACTATCCTTACGATGAGGAGCTGAACGCTTCAGGGCACGCTAAGGAAGGCCAAGTTGCTTCATGACCTAGTAAGGATGCTAAAGCAGTTACAGTAGACCTTGACTGATAATTATAGTCTAGAACTATATTCACTTCTCTCATGCTTGTCTTTTTTTATATGGCATAAGCCTTGTTTTGATCAATTAAAGTAATTTTATTCTTTCATTTGTTAAGTTTGCCAGGTAACGCAGGTGACTGTGATTGACCCATTGTCAATGATGAGATCCCACTCCCCCAGCGAGTGGTGAACAGCATGCAATGGATTAGCCTTAAAAGGTCATATATCTTACTCTGCCTCAGAGGGCCCAAGGCTCCATAGGACATTCCTCCAATAAGCTGCATGGAGGATCTGTTTCTGACAGCAGAATTGGTAAGCTCTGGTAAAACACAACCTTGTATGCCTCATGAAGTTTCCTCTGGTGGACCCAGCTGCAGATTGTTAGCAATGGGAAAATGGACAGAGGACCGGAGTCCCTGGGAGGGCACTTGAATAACTCTGCCTTTATGTAAGGTAGAGGACTATAGAAGATGTTCAGTAATGCTGTGAAATACTTACAGCTGCAAATGCCTTGCAAATAAAATGACAATGATGATGGAGTATTTGAGCATTACAGAATAAACAAGGGCAGACCCAGAGACTTGGAAAGTTACTGCTAACATAAAATGTAGGCAACTGGAAATGCTTTCTCCTTATGTCGCATCTATCATTCTTTCCTTTTGAATCATATCTTCCTATCGAAAAAGAAAAAAATATTTTCTCTGCCAGTTACAATGTCGTAGATTCTCCCCGGACAGTCTGACAGCAGGACTAGCTGCACGTAAAAGGCAGGTACTGAAAATGCTTTTGAGTGCAATAGAGTTCAGCCTTTAATACAAGCCAGACATAGCTACTATAGAGTCTGACACAGCTCATACATTTGTGGTAAGCTGAAACAGCTTGGGTATTCTGCAGGTAAGGAATGAGATTGATTAGAAAAACTATATGAGCAAGTGAGGTTGAGGACCAGAAGCCAGAAACTTTTCAATTCTGTAAGAACAAAACTCTGTCACAGGAGACTGAGACCATTTCTAGACCTCCCTTGTGGTCATCGTTGCTGAATGAAAAGTGGAATGAATGTTCATTCTGCAGAGAGAAATGTATGCTAAATTTTCATTATATGCCAAATCTAGTATAACATGTAGGCTGCTTGGTGGGAAAGGGGTTGAAAAATCCGCAGTGAAGTCTAGTCACCCATCATTTGTTTTGCCAAAGTAGGGCTTCCTGGCGAAGTTACCTTCCTCCAGGGATACGTTAGAAGTAGTAGCTCTTGCTACTACTGTGAAATTTCTTTTCACTGGTAGAAGTGTATTAACATGTTTGAGCAGTTTCTTCTGTATGGGTGATTGGTTTGCCTGTCGTCTAAACTCACTAAGAAGAAATGACTGGCATCCCTTCACAGGAAGATTCATTAGGGGTTTTTGTTTTTCATTCTTGACTTGCTCACCTGATTTTGCCCAGAGGAGGCCGTGAACTTATTGGCATTACTAAGACAGCCGCACGTGGACAGCTTTGAAAGGGATAGGGTATCAGCTCTTGCACTGCCTTACTGTTAGAAAAAAATTCTTTAAGTAACAGAATTTGGGCAGCAAAAGAGCCCTGGATGGGAAACTGGAGACCGGGGAAAGGGCTATACAACCACGAACTGAAGAACTAGTTAATTAGTTCAAGTTTAAAAAGAGGGAGAAGGATTAATTGAATGAATAAGTACAGAGCATATTTTGTAGCATATGATCAGAGAGCATCAGGCCACATGCACACACCCACAGAAGGAGCGGAACAGAACCAAATCTCAGCTATTCAGCAATTCGAGACAGCAAGATGTGATGGCATAACCTGAAGAAAGCAAGGACACATGGAATACAAAACATTTATGATAAGAGTATAGAAGTATTTGGGGTTTAACTTGCTTAAACGTGCAAAGTAATTTTATGGTATTTCATTCTCCATAGTGAATGAAAAAAACTGAGCTTTGTTTTCTTATAACTGACTAGTTGACTACTGAGGGTGATTTAGCTGATTACAAATGAGTTAACTCTATAATATGCCTCACTAAGGCTCCTTAATTTCATCATAAAACCTGACAACTTCTACCTTTCTAGTCCTATGAAAATATCGTATATTTTCTTATAAACTCAGCAAATATTTTTCACTTAATCCACAGCCAACACTTAAAGAATCACGCAAACTTATTCATGGCACATACAGATTGTAGCTTAGTGTGGATTGAACAGTAAAGCCCTCACGCGGCTGGTTGCCGTAGGACACGTGGACTGCGTTACGGGACCCTCCCCATCCAGAAATGAGACCTGAAGTGGACCTGTAGTGTTAAAAGAGAAGCGGTAAGTAACAGCAAGAGAAAATTAGTGCAATGGCCTGTGTGACTGTACTAGAACTCACCCGTCAGAGCCTCCTTCAGAGCTACACTTGCTTTTGCAGACGTGGTTCCTTCCTACCCACTAAAGGTCGTTTTCAGCCAAAAACTGCTAATAAATGTAATGCCTTAAAATAGCAGTATAATGTACGCAAATACTTGTAAGCTGTACATGCCCAGTCACAGTGCTACTTCTCAGGCTGCTCTCTACCAAGTATTAGTACTATTAATGATTTATGTGGTGCCGCTGAGCTATGTGACACTTCACAAACATGTAAGAAGGCTGGTTCAACTGTAAAGTCAGAATAACTTCCTCGGTTTCACAAACTGAGGTAATGGGCCCCCAGGGGAGATCAGTCCACCCGGAGAGTAGGTGCGGATCTGCTTATGGACAAGACCCCCACTAGTTAAGCATTAATTGCACCTGGAATGAGACAAAAGGCGTTACAAGAATTTTCCTAGAATAAAAAGACTTTTCCATATGTCCTTCTGAACTGGGCACTGAGAAAGGCAGCTTACAACTCTCTCACTTGAAGCAAGTCCGGTTGTTATAAAAAGAAAACCAATGCTGAGGTGGTCCTTTCCATTGTATCCGCAGATGTACAAGATTTTAGATTAGTAACATGAAGAGGAAGTTGAGCCTGATAAGACTAATGACAGGAATTTGGGACAGGATGTGCCTTGGCTGGAGCAGCTAGAAAGAGAATGATTTGTAGAAAAGCAAAACCGGTCTTTTGCTATTCCAAACAAATAGCAAATGTCCCAGCAAAAAAATAAACAACCTATTGTAAGGACTTATTAACATGACTAAACCAAGATCTACTCAATATGTGTGTACGCACACATACACGCTGCATTTAAGACCAGTATTATTATGCATTTGATACAACTACAGAACTAGTTAGGCTACAGCTTTTTCCACCTAGAAAATGTCTGAGACTCATTCAGCTGCAAATGAAAGGACGGAAATTAGAACGTCAAGGAGAAACTCGATAAAATATTAAAGAAGTCAATTTGTTTTCAATTGACTGACCCCTTCATTTTAATGAAATATATTTCAAAATGAAAAGATTTTTCAAATGACAAAAATGATAATTTTGTTCTAAAAATGTCTGTCTTTTGCATTCTGGCATTGTTTTCGTCCCCCTTGGAAGGCACGAAATTTAACGCCAATCAGTGCAAAACCAACCATTAAATTGGAATTCTGTGTACTTTAACGCAAAACTATTTTTCTGAACACTTTCCAGTTAATGCTTTACAGCTGTTGCAGTGAGACAAGCGTTAATTTAGGGGGCAAGGAAGAGCTGCCCTGGGAGAGCGATGCTCTGAGGTGAAGAGGATGCCAAAAGCCACCGGGGCGCAGGGCTCCGTGCTCCCCTCCTGCCCGGGACCCTCTCCAGCCCCCCGGCAGCCGAGGCCGCCCAGGCAGGGCTCACCCGGGCCATCGCTGCGCCCTGCTTGACCCCTCAGCACGGCTACACCCCCACTTCCCGACCAGGGTGGTCTCTCCTCCCTCTCCCACCTCTTTCTGGAGTATTTACTGGAAACGTGTTTGCTTGGAGGGGAGGGTTAATCCTTTTTCGCACAGAGCTCCCCTCCCTTTTCCCAGGAAGCCTGTTGCTGAAATCGTATTTTATTACAGATAAATAAAACACTGCTAAAATTAGGCTCAGAAAGTGAAGTAGCAGGGTTTCTTGGCTGGACGCTTTCCCCTGCGTGGTCGTTATCTGCTCCAGAGAGCTGCCGCTGGTCGTTAGGACCCCGAGTTAAACCAGTGGTGGTGCTCAGTGGCGGCCCGTGTCCCTGCCCCTGCAATGAGGTGCCTTCGCAGCGCTGTCGCCTTGCGCCTCTGATTTCTGCCATCCCGACATCTGCTAAGACTTTTTCAGACGTGGTGAATTCTGGTTTCTGTTCAACGCTAACCATTGCCTCTAGCTGCCTCTAGGTAAAAATCAAGGCAACAGTATTTGCCAATAATACAAAGTTATTCCGGATAGTTAAAACAACCTTCTGCTTTAAAGAACTGCCGATACACTTTACTAGACTGCCTGACCAGAAAGCAAAATTGCAGGTCAAATTTGGCGTAGAGGAAGTGGTGTTCAAAGTGAAAGCAAATCCTGCCTCCTTCATATATATACACTGACAGACTCTAAGCTGACTGAGATTTTTTTTATTATAATACATAACTCGCTAAAATATCAACTCAGTGCTTCACGGATGATCCAAAAGCAGTTAAAAGTCTAGAAATTACTACAAAGAAATAGTAAACAAGATCACGTCAGTATGCTGTTGTAGTAAACTGTGATTCAGATGCACCTTCAATGCACTGCAAATCTGGTATACCCCCCATTTCCCTTCATGTAAAAAATGATACCTGAATCCTAGGGAATGGTTCAGGTGGCAACAAGGATTAAAAAAAAAAAACACAAACAAAGGTTACGTCAGACAAGGAATGACTAAATATATTAGGGGCTGCTCAGCCTGGAAAAGAGAGGGCTGTGATGAAGGTGTACAAGACCAAGAGTGGATGGGGAGGCCAGGCAGGGATCCACTGTTTTCTCTCTTCCCCTGCCAGAACCTGGGGGCATCGAATGGGGTGGCGTCAGGTTTGAACGACGGTGAAGCACACTCGCTATACAATGTCTCGGATGTTAAAAAGTCTGCATGGGTTAAAACTGAAACCGGACAAATTTAAAGAAGAAATACACCAACAGGTGTTAGGTGCAAAGGAAACCCCTGAAATGCAAATTGTTGGGATGTGAGTGCGTGCCCGAGCTTGCTTTCCCTGTCCCCGTGCTCCTCCCCAGCTTTCCGCTGTAACCAAGAGGGGACCAGACTAACTCAGCCTTCAGTCTTGCTGGTTTTACGTCTTTATATTGTACTGCTGCACGACAACAAAGCCAAGCCTCCTCCAGACTGACGCAAGCACGTCAGTCAGAGGCACGGCTGCCCCTGCAGCAGCAGCAGCTCAGCGCTGAGCGCGGCACGTCTGGTGCGAGCCCAGTGGCCGCCCGCGCCGGCACGGCCTGCTCCGCTACTCAGCTGCCCAAAGAGCCGCAAGAGCCCTTCGGAAGGTTTAAATGACCCCCAAAGTTCACTGGAAGTAATTCAGGTTCTCACAGAGTTTTGACAAGCCGTTGTGTTTCCACCTGCTCGGTTCCTGCGGCCCAGGGTACGGCACGGAGTGGTGCCGGCAGCACCACGCCTTGCTGTCTGTCTCCTCAGCACCAAAATCAGGCTGGAGGCAACGTCGGCCTGAGCCTGGGGTGAGGCTCGGGCTTTGTGGTAAACCTCCGCGCCATGATAATGCCCTGGAAGAATCAGTGCAGTATAAATTACAGCACTGGAAATCTGATCAGGATGAATTCATATTGCTGATGCGCCCAGTGAGGCCAGAGAGCTCACGCAAGAGGCAGGTGATTCTGGCTCTAAAAATCCCCGGTAAGTGGCCGTGGCAGAGAAGATGACAGTGACCACCAGCTCCCTGGCTGGCTGCACACCTGGCTGTCACCAAGCACGTGACAACAGCAAACTACCGCATTGCCTACGTCGCCTCAGAGACCTTCAGCTGCATGGCTACAAGCAGGCAACAAAGCTTCAGCTTCCTTAATTCTGAGTGCCGGTTCACCTCATCTAGATTTACAAGAGGCAAACCTTAGCTAGGAGCCTGCCTGAGCTCCCTCAGGGCATGACTAAAACCTGTGGACTCTGGGAGCAAATGTTTTCATAGGCAGCTCAGTCTTCCAAGCCCAGGAATCCCTTCCAGGTATTTTTCTTCATTATGCAAGCCTTTTCCATCATTTTTCCACTTCATGCCATCTGCTTAGTTTCTGCTGGTTTAGGGGTGGATTTTTTTTCTGGGCTACAAAGCTGCCACTACCTGCTATGGAGGAGGCAGTCCAAAGTCTGGTCCATGGCAAATGGTACTCCGGTAGCTGGAGCTTCAGTGGAAACCACTTGCTGGGTCATTGCTATGTGTGCACTGGCTAATTTGCTCTAACTACTTTAAAAAGATTAGTTGATTAGCTTGAAAAATTAACATGATCATAGTTGAGTTTTCTTCCGTAAGAGAACAAGCCATATTGTGTTGCTAATAATAAGGCAGGATAAAAAACTGTACACAGTTCTGGGTGGTTTTCTCACATTTTATTCACACTTTGAATCTGTGGCCTCACTGAGAAGCTTCACCGAAAAGATAGTGAGGTTTCAGGCACTGCTAGTTACCACGTGTGTGTGGACAAACACAGACTGTTTTTATGGAAACACAGATAGATCTTTGCTGTTTCGATGTTGATTACTGGGGTGGGTTTCCTTTGTGGTCTCCGCTTGACCTTGACACCGTGCAGTGAGCCCGTGCTCTTCTCTTTCCTCTGAGAGCTGCTTCTATGCCTCGCTGTATCACCACCGCCAACAGAAAGTGAAAGCTCTGCAAGCTTCTTAAGACGTGGGAGCTTCAGGATACTTGTCTTTCTCTTTCCCTTTTCTGACTGCGAGTCACTCGCCTCAAAGTAAGGGGAGGCAGAAAATGGATAAGTTACAGGGAGCACTGGAGTTCTGCATCCGCCACCAGACTGCTCTGGGTTACAGCACCGTGTCCCTGCTGACGGCTGTCAGCGAGTACATCTTCTCTTCTGTGCTGTTCCAGTGTCCCTGCAATTCCGAGAACATGCTGTACGGCTCCGTCTTCCTCATAGTGCCTGCCTTCATCCTCTTTCTGCTCGGCTGCATGGTGCACGCCAGGACCTGGTGCCTGCTGATGGGCATCTGCCTGAAGAAGAAGCCCGGCAGCTGCCAGCCCTGGGGAACCTTCTGCTGCCGGTGCCTCGTGCTGCTGCCGGTGGCGGCCAAAGCTTCGGTGGCCCCCCTCACCTGGATCGTGGTGGCCCTGCTCAGAGCCAGCTTCTACGAGTGCGCGGTCAGCGGGAGCAGCCTGATACAGCACGTGTGTAAAGACAAAGGACAGGAGTGCCTCAAGCTGCTGCTCAAAATACCCTGCAAGAAGTTGCCGGAGGAGATACAGGGTGAATTCCTCAGCCTTCAGGCACAGTCCCAGGTAAAGCCTCACCGCTCTTCTCTTCACCCTCTGGGCTTCAAGCCTGGCTGCTGAGTGCGTGGTTGTGCCTGCCGGGGACTGCAAACAGTCCTTCCCTCTCACGCTGTGCAGTTACCAGAAGTATGCGATTAGCAAAGATTCATTAGCAAAAAAACACTAACAGAAAGCTAGCAAGTGTGTTTGTGTGCTGTTTGCTGGTTTTGCATGTTTGCATGGCAATTGTTTGGCACTGCCGCTTACAAAACCTCTTTCGAAGGTGGGCAGGGTACCAGCCTAGAGACCAGAACTTCCCGCAGCAAGTTTTCTTCTCATTTAACTTAGGCATGGTGCGAGTTCTTATCTTTTTGCACTTTTACGCCTCTAAATACCTCAAACTTCTGCAAGTACACATTAGCTGAGGGGAAGCTGAGGTCACGAATAGGGAGGAAGCCGATATCTCCTTGCAGCAGAGAACTCGCAAGTGAAACAAATACGGACAGCTTGTTTGACTTAGAATCTCAACGCTTGAACCTATTAATAATTTCACACTTGTATTCTAGGCGAATAGTTAAAATATATATCTGTTTTGCTAAAGTGTTCTTGCGATGAAGGCAAACTGCATGATCAAAAAAACGGCACTTCTGGGTGGATTTTTTTTTGAGTGAAAATGAAACCTGCAAATTTTGGCAGCACTCCAGCTGTGTTGCTAGGTTGGGTTGGTCGTCATCTTAACTCCAGTAGAAAAAATCAAGTTTTATTATTTTTTCTCAGGAAAACATTAAGGCTGGTTAAAGGAGTTAACTTTATAAGAGACTAAAATTACTTGGATTTTTGTAAGTTCCTGTTTAGTCCGAATGCTTTTTAAAACAAAAGAAGTGTTTACAGTTGTTAAATATTTAGCATGCTGCTCCTCCAAGAAAAAGGCTGAAAAGGGGCAACTCTATACCATTGAATTCAGATGGGGTAAGAAAGGAGCGAAATCAAGGAAGACTGACTGTTAATGATATTGCAGTGAAATCTAAAAAAAAACCCCAAACCGGTCAAACAAAACCAGAAAAAGTGCGAGAGCATTTTTATTACTGACCATTATTTTTAATATCTGATCTACTTTCAACAAAATTAAGAACCCAGAAAAAAGAACAGAAACTTGTTTTTCTTTAGCACTCAATACTTTTCACTTGAAAAATATCAGCCTGAGGTGGAAGGGGATGCAGTGAGATCTCTGCCTGGAGCTTCCAGAGAAGTACCGCTGCGTACTGAAGGGACCAGCACCTACTAGGACACCCGCTTTAGGTGGGGCCTCAGACTTACCTCAGGATGTTTAAATCGTGTATAAAACAAGAATGAATTCCCATACTCGATAGTCAGATCTGTGTCCGACCCACAAAACATACAGGGGACAACTTTTCCTGTGTGCTGCGGCAACTGGCTGGTTTTTTGCAGCTCAGACGTCAGGGAGAGAAGGTACTTTCCAAGAGCGGACAAACCACAGTCAGCAGGAGATCTAATTCGCAGCACCAGAGGTGGACAGGGTGATTCTGCACCCTCTGTGCCGTAATTCTGACCGCACTTGCAGAAACAGCTGGTCAGTATCTTGCCTTTAAAGTTAAGAAAGCTGCATATAACTGAGGAAAGAATTTCACTGTTTTCTTTTTATTCATCCTCAGTCCAACCAGATCAGCTCAGGGGTGCAGAAGCTCTGTAAGGCTGGATGAATTGTGTGCGTGCGATCCTGCCTTTCCACAGCGAGCAGACTGTTACACGTACTCCAGGGTGTCTTTGCTTACAGTTTTCATGTCTGCTTCTATGCTAAGTTCTCTACTCCTACATGTGACCGTGCAAAAACACCTATCTCTTTTCCAAGCTAATAGGATGGTTCCTAATAGTCAGCACCATGACTGTGGCACTGATCGTAAAGTCCGTCACCTACTGTTGCTCCCCGGTTAGCTATCTTCAGCTCAAGTTCTGGAAAATTTACTGGAAAAAGGAACGGGAGCTCTTTAGGACCAAGGCTGAAGAGCATGCAACCAAGCTGGCAGAAATAAATGTGAACTGCTTTTTTGAAAGCACTAACCCAGCACCATTTCAGACTCCCAGCAGTGAAGACTGGCAGAAGATTTCATCCTTGTATGCCTCACATTCGCAAGAGCAGTATTACAGCGTGCTACACCAGTACGTTAACACAAACAGAGGCAACAGCACCAGACCCGGGGAAGGAGGTCAGAATCCCCCTGTTTTAGGATCTGTGGATGAAGAAAACGCAAGCGAATCAGGATTTTAATGGAACAACACTGGCAGTCCTTTAACCCCGCTGATATAAGACAAGTCTTACTCTGTGCTCTTATTGAAATCTATGCAAATTGTATGTAAAAGCTGATAGTTGTAACCCTCAGCAGATTTGTTTTTAAATACACATTACTTTTGCTTAAGTACATTTAAATAAATACATGTGTCACGATGGGAGTTTTCATGTGTTGTTGTTCATTAAGAAGAGCCACATGTGTAACATAATCAGCATCCACAAAGATGTCAGCATGTACTACATCAAATTATTACCAAACACTTTAAGGGTATTTGGCAGCTGGAGCAACAATACCAAAACTTCATGCCTGGCAGTATCAAAGAGGGAAAAAGGAATGGAAGTTTTGATCAGAAATTCAGCTTAGTTTATTAGCTGTTACTTGACAATACATCTTTTAGTGGAGCTTAGAGCAAGCTCTAGACTAAAATACTTACTTTCAGTCAATTAGTTTCTCAAGGCACAGGCCACATCTTTTAAAATCTGGGAAGCAATTAGCATTTGGGAGCTAACTGTGCATAACGAAGGAGTCCATCAGAATGACTTCAGCTGCTTGTCAGTTTGAATAGATGAGCAAAAATATTCCAACCATTTTACCCCTACGCGCTCAGCAGCTTTAGGTAATAATAGTGAAACTAAAAACTTCCATGGTAGTGAATTTTCTTTACGACAGCCTGACCTTGATCACCTTTTGCAGCAGGCCTTCTTAATTAGCCCTACTGCTCATTTCCTGTAATTGTAAAGCTCTTTAATGGAAAAAAATAGGCATTTGAATGCTGCAGGGAAAACGCACCAACATTAAACTTCCTGTTTATATTTAATTTATCTTTTTTTCTGAAAAATGCATAATTAATATGGTGGGGTTTTTTAATATATAACATTACATACAGGGTTTTGGTCTCGGCATCAGTAGCTAAGCTACACCTGGGTGTCCCTGCTAAATACACTGTTTAACTTGATCCAGGATGAAGTCTAAGCGCACATTAGCATCACGGGTTAGGCTTATGCATAACATGGCAGTATAGGTGAAGCTGATGTTAACGAACATTTATAGCACAGCTACATACTTAAGGACATTATAAATCTGCAATCCATGTTAGGAAATAATAATGTTCTTAGCAAAGAACACTGAATTATAAGAAACAAAGATACCGTTTTTGAGTGAAGAATGATAAGGTTCAGTTTTTCTCTGAAAAGCATTTTTTAGAGGGCATTTTAGAGAGGTGAGTCATATAGTCTGGTCCGGGCTGTCCTTTCACTCCTCCCAGAAATCTTCTCTTTATAGACAGTAAACTCTAACTTGGAAACTATTCAGACAGAGAGGAATCCCATGAAGTTGTTTGTTACAGTCATTTTCCACGGAAGAAGGAAGGGAAGAGCCTGTTTTAACTAGCTGAATATAACTAGCTTGGAAGCTTCATTCTTCTTATAAACTGAAAATATAACACATAAAGGGAAAATAAGATTTAATTCTGTAAGTAGAAAAAAGTTTTTAAAAGCCTTCATTTTGTCGCAGAGTCACTGACTTGCTCAGTGTGCTTTTCCTTCCAAGAAACTTGATGATGATAGAGTAACAAGTGTCTAATTTGTTACTTGTGCCTCCACGAAGCACGGTTCTGTTAAAAATGTTCCATTTTACCTGCCATATTGAGGAGTTCATTTGTTCATTGACGTCTAGAGAAAGATAAATCTACTCTGGAATGTCGTAAATGGGAAGGAAACAATGTCCTGGCCCCACTGCCATCAGTGCCAAAACATTCCTTGACGCAGTGGGGCCAGGCTTTACCTTAGAGATATAATAAAACACTTCAGGATAGACGGAAAGTCTCCAGCAACAAGCTATGCCTTATTTCATTTCCTGATGAGAAGCTGCCGTGAAAACACCCTCAGAATTCGTGTTAATCCTCTCAGCTGCATCTGGGTGGGCTTTTGCCACTTCCCACTCACGGTCGCAACAGCCAGGGTCTCATTACCAAAGCTGCCTCGGCTTTCCAGGGAAGACACAGAGTCGGCACTTCTAATTAAAATCAATGAGCAAAGGCTTCAAATGGGACTGCAGTACATATCTTCAAGTTTGCTGGCAATGATGGCAGTCTATTTTTCACAGAAAAAGTGACTTCTGGAGGAAGGAAAAGATTTGTATCTATGTATAAGGACAGAAGCAGATATTTGTATGTCGGTTTTATATGCAGTCATGTTTGAATTTTGATTTTTCCTCACCTTTATGTAACACTCATATCTTCTGTACGTAATTACATTTATAACGGAAGAAATTCCAAAGAGAAGTTTGAGCACACTTGTGAGTGCTCTGTTAGAGACTTTCAAAAGAAGGGCCTACACTAAAACAAAACACTGAGGAACACTTCTGTGAGTATGCCACCAAGTGACACAAGCAAAAAACTGTATGTGCATAGGGTAGCTAATGTCAGCAACTAATGGTAACATAGCGCGGGTCGCTGTTCTTTCTATTGTTTATTACCATTTTTCTATTACCATCTTTAGAATACAATGGACGAGATGATCCAGTGTAGGAAGAATGCTGGAAAAAGGACAAAGGGCCATTGCCTTGTAAAAAACCTTCTTGTGGTCAGCCAAAGTCGCCACAGGTCCTCTGAGCCAGCCGGCCAGAACCAGCAAAAACCCCATCGAGGGCTCCTGCAGAGGCAGTGAAATCAGGCAAACTCCACAAGACTTTTCAGCCCTGATTGAAAAAGAAAAAAAGAGAAAAAAAGAAAAAGTAGGGAAGCTTGTTACGGGTTGTAACATGTTCTTACACGTTGTACCTCATTATTCGTAGGAGGTAACAGCCAGTTGGGCTGAGCCCAAGGCTGGGTAATGAATAGCTTATTTTTTGTTGTGTACAAAATTATTCTCTTAAAGCGCCATTACATTACACCACCACTGTACGACACTGTTAAGGCCAATGAAGGGAGAAAGATTATCGTGAGGATTGTACAGATCTGGGGGGAATGAACGCCCACGTCCCCAGGGTAAGAGGTGCCCCTCACTTAACAGGATTAAGAGGTAACAGACTGAGGAAAAAACAGGAGATGAGGGTACAAATCACAGCAATAAAACCACAGTTGACTCTGGGCTTCACTGAACTGAATTGCAGGTTTGTGTTTCAGTTTACAACAAGCGCTTTGGTGAGAAGAAGGCGAGCTGGCTTTGTGGGTCGGGCACTGCGCTATGACTTGGGGTTTTGTCCAAGGGTTTACCCGGGTGACACCAGACAGCATTAAACCTTTCCTGTAATTCAGGTCTCTTTGAGGCTGCTATTTCTCTACTTCCCAGTCACGTTGCGGTAACAAGCCCACTGCCAAGGGGAAGATGCTGAACAGCCGGTGTTGAAGGTCAGGTAAGAACAGACACAACGACCAGCACACCAGTTGTGTGGCAATCTGCATTTTTATTCAGGTTTCCTTAGGCGAGTACAGATCCACAGTGACTACACATTAAATACACCATGCTTTGTTCAGTTTGGTCATAAGCTCAGTGCTCTTGAAGAGAAGACTGACGTGAAAAGGCCCATAGCTTGAAGCAACACGAGCCTTACCGCGGTTGTCAGTGCTGCGGCCTGACGTCTGCGTGGGGCTGAACAGGCAAAGCCAGCAAAACTGCGTGTGGGGCCTGAAAGAGCCGTAATGAACTGAACGGGCTCCCGACATCCATGAAGCCGCATCCCTCTCTGGTGTCAAAGGGAGCAGGATGTCCGGTGTGGAGGACAACGAATGGCAAACCATTACACATCAAAACAGGCAGCTGACAGCGAGACGCCGCATACAGCAGTCACAGCGGATGAATTCATTATTCCTAACCAGAAACAACCAAGGAAATAAAGCACCTCTTAGCAGCCATGCTTTGAAACATTACCAACAAGCAAACTGGGAAAAGGTGGTTGTGCTTATCCGAAAACAGTCAGTGTCCGAATGAATATTTCGCATCCAGCGTGCACTGAATACTGAGATAAAACTTGCGGCTGAGCTCACGAGCATGGTTATGCAGGAAGGAAGGGCAGGCCCTTTTGGTTTTTTACACTGATACCCCTGTCACGGCAATTACCATTGCTCTCCCCCTGCTCTGCCCCTCCTGCTTGCCACCCGGCTCTCGGCGCCTCTCAAGTGTGTGACTGGTGCGGCTGGCGCAGCGAAGCCATTTTTACCCTGCGCGTCTCCTTCGGGAACAAAAGGTGCGAAACGTCCCTCAGCAAGGGTTTCTCCCACTGTTCCCTTCATTTATTTCTTTTGTGCTTTCTGTCTTCAGCCTTCCTTAAAAACGTAATTCCTATTTCTGTCACAGGGTCGCCCTTCAGCCTGTCCTGGAGGAAGGTAACTTCTGCTGCTAAGTGAACCTAGAAAGAATCAGGTCTGATCAGTTAAGCAGAGAAATGCCCAGTTTCCCTCCACTCCTCCAGTATAACAAGCTTTTTCTCTCTTACCACAAGGGGACCCCCTTTGTCGGGTTTCGTGAGAAACAGATTTCTAGATTGTTTTAAAATATCTTTCCCAACCGAGTTAATAAGAAGGAAGTTTATACACACTGGCATTTGTGTAACACATTACTCTTCATTCCAGTACTTTGCTTTCTCCCGAGAACCTAGACTGCGTACTTGGTGATTTTGTGATCACAAAATTTCCTGGTCACGTACTAATACTTATGATATAGCACTTTTGTTAATTAGTCTTATATCAGACGCTATAATTCTGAGACTCACGTACATACATAATACTTGTACAGCTTTTGTTTTCTTGAAACGTAAGCTATATGACAAATTACCTATTGACAGAAACATAAAGCAGCCCAAAAGTTATCTTCCAGAAAAATGCCACAGAAGCTCTACAACTCAGTGACTTTTAAATGATGCCCTTTTTTTATTCTTTTGTAGAAGCCTTAAATTTAAGAACAAAATGTGGCACGCCATCCAACACACTTCTGGTGCTTTGGTTTTAACAGTATCATTCTGGCCCTCTTTTACTTAGGTATTGACATTTACTTAGATATTGACTTAGATATAGACATTTAATCTGAGTGAAACGTTAAACACTAGTAAATCTCCTTCCTTTATCTGAGTAAGTGCTTTTGCTTTCCTGTGCCTCTGCGTATAAACAAAGAACGGAGAAAACAGCTGTGCCCTTCCTTACCATTTCCAAGGCACCGCGAATCACCCCGCAGAGGAGGTTACAGTAGCAAAGTGACGCTCGTTCTGCCGGCAGCTCCTCCACAAAGTCCACTAGCGGGTTTTTGTCCAGGATTAAGGAGAATTCGTTTCCTGCGGCACTACTGCAGCTCACACTAGGGGTGATCCCAAGGTACATCTTGAAAGCAACCTGCAAAAGGATGAAACTCTGCTGCTTGCATTTGCTGTGTGCAAACCAGAGGTGAAACTTTGGGATGCAGCATCCTGTAGACCAGCTTTACCCCAGGAAAACGGGGGGTGTAGAGCTAGAGAGGCTGGAAATCAGACTAGATTTGTCTCTTCTGTGATCGGCTTGAGCCAGAGACGCAAATCTGGAGCCATGTGGTACTCCAGGGAAGTAGAGCAGGAGGCTGCTTACTCTGCCTTTGATGTTCCTACATTTACAACCCCATACAAAGTGGTTTTACCGTTATCACTTGTCTGCTTTCAGTCACGTCACGCTCCCCTCGGACCATTAGCATCTGTAGTAGGTCCTTCGCTACATTGCCAGCACCTTTGATAATCACAGCTCCAGAACTCCTGCAACGGGCGAGTGTGTGTTTTCACTCTGATCTCCATCTGCGGTCACAAAAAAACCCAACCCACCAAGAATAAGACTGCCAAGACTGCAAACGTATTTGATTATACAGAGAACTGCCTGCTTTCCTTCTGCCACCGATGAATGTTACCGTAAATGTGCAACATCTGCTCTGCTAGTGGAGGGGTCCCCTGTGAGCGCGTTTCTCCAGACAGTGACATCACGGCGTTATCTAGCCAGCGCATATGCAGGCAGGCTAGCAGCAGGCTGTTCTTCCTCTGGAGAGCTCTCCCCTGCTACACCACTACAGACTGCTACAACTGAAGATAAGTGTGTCTTGATTTTTACCTCTGTAGTGAGTATCAGACATGGATAGTTTCCAAACAATCCTGAAATTCTTTATGAACCGGAAAACCGCTATAGGTTACAGTTTCATGGCGCTGCTGACAATGGGAGGTGAACGTGTTTTTTCTCTTGTTGCTTTCAGATGCCCCTGCAGCAATGAAAACTTCAGGTACGGTTTGGTATTTCTCTTCTCCCCAGCTTTTGTTTTGCTAGTTATCGGATATTTCTTGAACAGCAAGACCTGGAAACTCTTTACAGGCTGCTGGGTGAATCCCAGAAAAATATTCCCCAGAGGCAACATCTGCCATTTCTTTTACGTCTTTGGAGAAATCACTTTAAATGCTCTGGTAGCCCCAGTGATGTGGCTCTCTGTGGCTCTGCTCAATGGGACTTTTTACGAATGTGCCATGAGTGGCTTGAAAAATCCTGCCTACTTACACGCAGTTTGCGACAGCAAATCTGCAAAGTGCTTTGAAGAGCTACACAAGGTAGCCTGTGACAAGAGCTCCATGCCCTTTTCAGAGAGTGACGAACTGAAACGAACTCTTCAAGCACAGTCCCAGGTAAGAAAAATAAAGAGCATTATGCAGTTTGTACTGCCCCTGTGATTTATCTGTGGAAGATCCTGATGTCAGGTGCTGAGATAAAACCGTTGGTTTCACATAAACAAATTTTTGGCATGATGCAGCCTTGCAAAATGCAATCAGTCCATCTTTTAGTTCAGTCTGAGCTGTGCCATACCTCCTGGGGGGCCCCAGTGACGGCAGCATCAATAAGACCAGATAACTTAAAGCTTTCTTCCTGATCAAAGATTCCTCTAGAGAGAAAAAAATACTGGATGGTTAGGGAGGCTGAATTAACAGATGTCACTCTATTAAAGGGGTCTGTCCTATTAAAAAATCCATACCACACTCTCCTGCTTTATGCCATCATGATAACTGTAACGAAACCGTAGGTCACTAACAGTAGAAAAATACTGGAAAACAAGATTTGCGACAGATTTGTGACTGCTTACATAATACGTTTCTCTTTGTGTTCCTCATGTTCACGATGCCAGATGAGAGCACATTTTTGTCCTGCTTGGAGGAAGAAAGAAACTCTAAAATAAAACAAGCAGAACATGCAAAACTGAGATCATATTATATTTTACTATATTCTTGTGATACAGTTCTGCTCACTGCCTTGTAATGAAAATAAATTCAGACACAAAAAATCAAAACAAAGGGGGAAAAAAAAGGAAAAATAAGCTACAGAAAATGATGGAAAGATGATTGTCAGCAGGAAGGAAAAACACTCTGTGGAGCCAGCAAGTTTTTGTCAGACAGTTGTATCCATCTGGAACCATTTCCTCCCCAAGAGCTGGTTTTATTTTCAAGTCCTCATGCAAATAGGACTGGAATGCAGACAAAGCCTGCACTGCAGACAAAGCAGAAGGGTTTTTTTTATTTTTATTTTTATTATTTTTATTTGAGAGTTCTAGAAGGAATAACAAATAGTGTTTAAGACTTTAAGTTGTACATGTAGGAAATAGTAAAAGACCAGTGACTCAGTTTATAGCATGAGAATACACAGGTTCATTCTCCAAGCTGCAAAAAAGTGAAAAGCTGCTAAAAAGAGCAGTTTCTCAGATACCCATAGAAAACAGCCAGTAAAAAGTGACTGGAAAAAGAAAAGAAAGAGAAGCTATTCTTCCATACCAGTCCCTAAGAATAATTGTTTGTCGAGTTTCTCTGTTTCACATATTTCCCTGAGGAAACTTTCAATATTCCCTCAGCTAAATACAGATTATTTTTTTTTACTGGCAGTTATTTTTTTAACATCAGTGCAAGAGTTCACATGAGAAAGATTGCAGCTCTCCGCATCATCACCATTAAAGCATGAGAAATCAGTTCCAGTTCATATGGGTCTCTGAAACCTAGATTTCTTCCACGCTGGAATTTGTTCCCCTGTTTGAAAACAAGTTGGGTTTTTTTTTCGCAAATGTTACACATTGCAGTGGAGTAGGTGGATAAAACTATCGGCTAGGCCAGTGGCAGTAGGCCTGAAAAACTGTGTTCACACTCTGCCCGCCTTAGAGGAGAACAACCCACAAGAACAATTTCAAGCACGTTTTTCCACCCTCAGCCCTTGCTCTAATCCTGGAAATAGCTCTTTATTTTAAAATGTTCTTAACAGAATTTGGTCAAACACTGAAGCTGCTACAAAAAGAAGTTGAGTGATGTTGGAAAAGCATATTTCAGCCAAAAGAAAGTTCTCTGAAAACACAGCAACTATTTCTAATCGGTCTGCAGACAAACTGGGCTCTATTCCAGTGCCAACACAGACCTGCCAATGTACATACTATTTCTTCTTTCTCATGCCCTCTCCTCCCAGTACTCTCACAGGACTAGGCAAGAAGGTAACTTTAATCCAGTTTGGGCATAAAAATAATTTTCCACTACAAAGGGCTGATTCATTAAAAAAAAGTTCACAAGAATAGCATAGATTCCAGTGAATCTCCTGGTAAAAGAACTGGAGAACGCTTCTTAGATTTACGACCATCTTTTATACTCCTGCTAGCTAATTAATGCAGTCGTTGTTTTTTTGGTTTTTTGGGTTTTTTTAAATTAAAAGAAGTCTGAAAATAACACATCTAAAAATGGTCATGGTTTAAAAGGTTGATTGACCTGCGACGAAAGTTATTTACCCTTTTGGGTTTTGTAGTTTGTCACAATTCAGAATTTTGTCTTAACCCTAATTCCTGCTGGGCAATTTTATTTAATGCTTTCAGGAGATAGCAAACCATTTACCATCTAGTGATGGTGATATTTTATTCTCCCTATGTACCTTCCCCTTTGTGCGACAGAATTCAGTGAGCAATTCCAACACACTGCGTGCCAGATGGTTATAGTTTTGCAATAAACTCCCATCAGTGTCCTCTCTAAATTACCCAGACACTACTCCTGCTCTCAGGTCCACTCTGTGTGGATCTATTCAGCCGTAACAGTATTTGATTGATCATTTAGACCGCTCAGATTTTTCTTCATACACGGGCTTGTAGCTGAGGTCAGATTCGAGTTCATCTGTCCCTGAACCTGCCGTTGCCGTTGTGCTGCACGTGTCTCTTCAGGTGCTGTTACCCAAGTTCCCTTCATTACAAAATGGGACGGGGAGGCAGCCAGACTCCAGTATAACCCAACTTTTCTTCAGCCTTTTACCTTCCACTCTAAAAATCAACCAGCTTTTGCCTTCCTGAGAAAGAGACGTCAAAATGAGCGCTGTGGAGAAGCCTCAGCCCTGATGTCTTCTGCTTCCCTTTGGTCCCCGTATGGACGCCCCGTTAACACTAATGCCAGGCACCGAATGCCAAGCGGGAGGCGAGGCCGGCAGCAGGGTCCCAAGAGGAGGGGCAGGCCCGCCGTACAAAGTGCGGTCACTCTGTCGGACGCTCGTGGTTTAAGCAGCGTTTTCACCTGGGTCTTTTTAAGCTGAAACTCATTTCTTCTCTTTTCCCAGATTTTAGGCTGGTGTGTGATAGTTACCACAGCTCTTCTCTCCCTGCTAACCACTTGCTGTGCCAGCTGCCAGTCGAAAGTCAGCCACCTCCAGCTGATGTTCTGGAGGGTGTACGCGGAGAAGGAGAAGGAGCAACTGGAGCAGATTTTCCAGCTGTATGCCACCAAGCTGAGTGAGCGAAACCTGACGTGCTTTTTTGAGAACAAAGAACCAGAAGCGATTCCCCTGCCAGCTTTTCAGGCATGGGAAGATGCTTCCCAGCTCTATTCCTTCAGCAGCGGCAAGCAGCACTATAGCACAATTCACAGGCTCGTTGAAGAAGGCCAGAAAGACATCAATAAGGAAGGAGAGACAATGCTGGACTTTGCAGACAGAAGGGAGATACCATAGATCAAATATATTGTCATCTTTTTTATTTCTTGCTAATGTAGCATACTTCTAGCCGGTTTCCTCTCTATATTTTTTCACAATGGCCTCTTTCTTCTTCATCACGTTCCCTCCCAGTTACAAACTTGCTCCAAAAGGATGGAAGGATATTATTTCCCTGCATCAGTGAAAAGGCTGCAGTCCTCCGTGGCATCTAGGGTGCATGCTCTGCTAATGTCACTGGGCCTGGATCAAGAGCTGACAGCAAAAAGAGATGAATAATGACTTCTACAAGAGGGTTTTAACAATATCCTATGTAAAAGGCACTATAGTGTACTCGTCCTATGTAAACCAAGAGACTATCATAAAGTATCACCATTTGAAAGGTGTGACTATAATAACAGAAGATGTGTGTGGCTTTCTGACAGCCCACAGAAAGTAGAGGTTTTTGCTTCCAGGTCATTTCCAGGCTGTTTGCAGGTACAGCATTGTTTTGAGGCACCAGTGGTCACTCAAGGCATCTCAGTGTCTTTGGACTCCTGTTGGACCTAGAACACCGCAGATGGTCACAGTAATCAGCCCTGGTCTTCTAGTCCCTGAGACATCTGCCCGAGACACCGGGCTGTGACCTCCACTGACAGTGAGATGCCAGGTAATTTTTTAGACAAATCTTACAGCTGAAGTGTAGAACTTGAAATTACCAAATGGTTCGGCATTTTTGTGTTTTTGTTAAAAAATAGCATGCTAGTTCAAAACACAATTAGTCATTGTTAGTGCTTTGTTACAACAATGAAAATGCATCACTGATATTTTGCCTCTGTAGAGTACTTGGTATTATCTTCTCCCACTGAGAATTTCTCTTTGTACGTGTATAAAGCTCCTGTTTTGAGCAGGTTTGGGGCACTGGGTGCAGCCTGTAGAGCTACGTAGTAGTGTTTGTACCAGGCTTGCTGCCCGCGTATGACAGACGGCCTGGAAGGGAATTCCACATTTTAAAACAAGAAAATATCTTTTGCAACAGGCTGATTTCCATTTTTCTGAGTATCTTAGGAAAGTTAGTGTCTGGAGCAAGAGGAACCAGCAGGCAATGCAGGTGAGGCAACTGCACAGTCGGCACTTCTGACAAACGCATTTCACCCCAGAGCCCTGTGCTTTACCTCACCCACTTGGAATTCACCACGTGGCTCTCACACAGGGCGTCCAGAGTCTTTGCAAATACTGTATAAAAGGAGAACAAAGCTTCTGCCAAGTTTCTTTCTCTGGGGTGACTGGGCAGGCTTTTATGCAGCATTTCACTGCCAGTCTCCCTGAGTCTGCAGAGAATCGTATTTTCGCTCTGCTTGAATCAGGCTCTTCCCAACAAACCAGGGTACTCTGCCGAGCTGCTCTCATACTCACTACGGTTCTCCAGCAGAAAAAAATTCTATCTGCATTTATAGGCCATTACTCTTTTTTAAAACAAAATCCAAGAGCTAATTCCACCCTCTGCTTAGAATTTTCTCTGTGTGTTTTGAAGAATGTGTGGTCTTCGAGGAAAGGTTTTAAAGTTTTTTTATCCCAGCTGACCCACTTTGCAGCAGACTTAGAACATGTTACATGCCTAAATGTACCTGCTGCAGCTGAAAGCACAGAGGCAACACTGCCAAAACGAGAAGTCACAACAGCGGGCATGTCTGACACCACGTCTGGCACATACGCCTTTTTCTCCCCAGGCTCCCCTCCTCGTATAGCAGCTGTCTAATTCCGGGGTACACGTCCCTTCCCATTTGTCTGCTTTTCTCTTTCTTTGTGAAAGAAGCCCCAACAGCTACTGCCCAGCCCCATCTCACATCCCTCCTACATGCAAGGGGAGAGGAGACACCATCTAAAAGGCTGTCCCCACGGCCTGGGCCAAACTTCCCTTCCCAAAGCTGTCTTTCCACCTCCTTCCTCACTGGTACCACAGAAAACCAAAGCAAGTAGGGATGCAAAGGGGAGGACACCAAGTAGGTTAATGAGCTGATCAAGCTATACGGGAAACAAGGGAGTTGATGTAAGGGTGAGGTCTTCACTGTGATACAAGAGCTGGCACGGAGAGGCAAAAGCACGGTTGGCAGAGGGAAAGGTGGGAGGAGAGAGAGATCCCGCTTCGGCCTTTTGGCACCCTTTTTTTCCTCAGGAGAACACTCAAAGCTCGGCACCTGAGTAGCCAGGACTGTGGAAACAGGAGTGTTTCCCATCCCGGCCTTCTCGTTTATCGTGGAGGTGCAAAACCGAGGTGCCTTCTCTTCTCCTCATCCTTACCCTGCTTCGTGTTCACAGGTAGCATGTTCATGGTGAGAGCATCTCCACCTCCGTGAGAGCTGCTGAACATGCAGGGCTGCAACATGCGCCTGGCAGGAGCCTAAATCTCTCACTGACCCTCCTTCCCGGGGCCGTGTTACTCCAACTGTGTCATCTTACCAAAACGCCTGTGACTTAATGCAATTGCCATGTGGATGCTAGGATACTTCTACAGAAAAAAAAATGAAAGCCACTTTGACCCTACGTTTTCAGCTGGAATCTGGTTTTGGCAAATTTAACCCCATCCTTCACGCAGCTATCGCAAAAGCTGTTTCGTATCGACGTTGTCCTTGAATTAAAGTTCAGCAGCTACCACGGCAGCTCAGAAAGAGGCGAAGACTATTGTGAACACTATCCAAAACAAACTGGGGGAAAAAACCCAAACAGTAGAATCAACATTTTCTCTTGGAAAATTTAGATTTTGCATTAACTCTGATATCTGTCAAAATATGAGTGCACAAATAAACGGGAAACTTCTGCTCAATTCTCTGTGCTTTGTCCCTCAGTTTACTATTTCTTCTCCTCTGTGAGAACCCCGTTTTCTCATTTAAATTCTCTTAACTCTTCTTCCGCTAGACAACTGCTGCTCCGTCAAACTTCAAGTCTTTGTTACAAGAACAAAAACTGGTTGACCATGCTAGGCCCTCATATGCTTTCAATTTATTTTCAGCTGTACTTTGCATCAGAGTATGACGAATCTGTCCAATTCTATTTTTAAAATTTCCTGTGTAAAAGAGAACTTGCATGGAAACTATGCAAAACCGGTAGCTGGTTTGCAATGGAGCACCAAATTAAGGTAAAATTGCAAAGCTATAAAGTGAAATTGTAAAAAAAGTCTCAGCAGAAAAAATAATTTAAATACACAGATAAGTAATCCAATGAATAGATATGAACTTTTTTTTTTTAAACGAGGCTGTGACTGGACAGAAATTCCTTTAAAACTACCATACACAACTTCTCAGAAGGTTAACAAAGGTCTTTTCAATCTTTGTTTGTGACTCCAAAAGACAGGGAAGTAAAACGAATGAGCAGTTTTGAAAGTTGCATCCATAAATCTGTCTCATTTCTATCTACATGAAATGGAAGAAAAAAGAATATGTATGTAGCCATGTACATAGGCTCACCATTAAAATGACACCCATATAAAGCAAAATCTCTCTTTTGAAAATGTTACTTGCAACTCTCTGGGATTATATATTGCTTAATGTCACACAAGAAATCTATGCAGTCAGAATTAAAAATGTGCCAGTGTCCTTTTTCAGTCTCAACCAGCATCCCGTCTCTCTCAAGCAGCAAGAACAAAATGCATTAACATTTTGATGGTGCTCAAATACAGTCTAGAATTGCTGAAACATTTAGGAGGCCACTAACTTATCAGTCCCTTTATATGCTACTGGGAACTTTTCACTACAAAACATTGTACGTGTAAGTAATATTGCAAAGTAAGTGATAATACAGACTGTTAAAGAAATTGAAACCATAATTTCAGATGACATGATCACAAGATTAATGAAGGACCAGAATTAATCTGCTTAGAAGGGGAAAGGCAGCCAAAATAACATTTTTGCTAGCATACTTTTCATTCTTAGTACTTTTCCACAGTCTGTTTGGGAAGAGCAAGATGCTTTAAAGGCCTTGCCATCTGTTGCTGATTCCATGTAGTCACAAACTTTTCTTTACAGTGCAGCACTTCATTTTTCAGTTTACTGTCTCCCACTCAGCACAGCAACCTGCTGTCTGCATTTCCCTCTCTCTGCTGAGATCTCAAAAGCAACATTTACCGGCTTTGTAAATTCTGCCAGCTTCTGTCGGACTTGCAAACTGGCTGTGTGTCACTATATGGGGACCTTATGTGGCAGGACCTCCCACGGGAAGGGGAATCACACCCCTTATCCTACAGCCCCAGGGTCGGGGGTGACACGGTCGGACTACCGCAGCCCCGGTGGTCCCCAAGGGCCTCTCTACAAGCAGCTGCAGAGATGTAGGTTTGCCGCATTCACGGGGTACTGAGCTTCCACCATAAAGGCCATCTCTCCAGCCACTGCTTTTCAGCACGAGGTATATCCTCGGGCACAGGGTGGTGTTAGCACAGCTACGCAGCCGGTGAGCCCGCAGGAGCTCACTGTGGACCAGCGGGCACGGCACGGCCGATCCCATCTCTAGCACACACGGACACCTCCTGGGGCACGGTGACATTGAGCTGTAGAAGGTAACGTGGTTCTAGGATTAGATCTGAAACCAGAAACTGTTGATTTTTCGCATCAGTGATGCTAGAGGTCTTGCAAGGAGGAACGGAAGTAAAAATTTGATTTTGTAGGATTATAGAGCAAAATTATCACCCTCGTTTCAAAAGTAATCCTCAGTTATAATCAGATCCAAATTCTGAATCCAGTCATGGACATTACTTCCTCAGCTGAACTTTGTTCTTAATACCATTCCTCAGCTGGTTTCCATGTTCTTATCCCAATTTGCCAGTGAGCAGAAAGCCTACATTTACATGACTTGTTTTATCTTTCTTTGTTCTGCCCCGACTCTAACCATGCAAAGGTGTAGCACCAACACAAGAAGGAGCGAGCACCATGGGAACTCAGTGTAGAAGGACTCACTTTGGCTCATCATCAAAACTTGTTGGCCCTTCTCCAGTCCAGCATAAGCCAGTGGCAAATTCCAGGCTTTGCAGCCTGAACCAGTGGTTGAACTTCTAAGGCCTCAGTCACTGCCTTAGGTGGACCTTTCCTCCGGTATTCGCTTCGTAATATGGCAAGTTGGCTTTGTACTCCTCGTTTTATGTTTCTTCCTTTGCTTCATCTCTTTCCATTTCCGCAGGGAACACCCACAGCCTGGTCTTACAGGCTTCCCCTTTGCTTTCCAAAGGACTGCAGGCTAACAGTTACGTTTACAGGACGCTCGGCTCTAACTACTTGAACTGCTTAACTGCCTTAATTACTTTGACTTGGAACTGCTTGTACTCTACGGACTCATCCTCAAACAGGCTTCTGCCTCAGAAGAGTTAGTGCAGTTAAATATTTAAGCATTTTCTCCTGGCTGAGAACACTACTGCTGAAGAGTTAAAGAGATCATGTAAACAGCTGTGTAATTCTGAACCGATAACTTTAACAGCATTATCTGCAGTTACTTGCTGGGTCATTTTACGTATGTTTTGTTGGTATGTGCCTCAGACAAATGTGCTTGAAAGCTATTTTAAAAATGTTTTGCCAAAGAAATGTGAAAATGCTTGCCATATCACATTTTGCCTCTGGAAGGTTATACTCCTACTACAGTACTCCTCTTTTAGTTTGATAAAAATAGTCTTTTCAAGAGACTGTGTGCTTTGAAGTCTGTCCCAATGTTCCCAAGTAATTTTATTTCTCTCAGTAAGTCTCTTTTGAAGAACAACCTGCAAAGAAATAGTGTCTTTTTCCTTACTTTAATGGTTAATTCCTCACTGTATTTTGTTGTTGAATCCCCTGTACTTAAGAATGATGGTTCAACTGTACTAAATAAATAAACTGTAAATAAGGAACCAGGAGGAATAAGACCCAGAAAACCAGGTATCTGCCAAATATGTGAAAATCCAGAGAAAATAAAGTACAAATATCACCTGAAGAAGAACATAAAAGTCAACAAAAACGTGATTTTGCAGCCTGGCATCATTCTTTTAACGAGAGAGTGTATTTTAACATGGTGATTGAAATGCTGCTTGTCTCATGGTTTTCATTCAGCTCCCCTCCCTGTCTCCAGTGGATCCTCTACCCTGGCTCAGCTCCTCCAAAGGAGGAGCTTTGTTGTACATCATCCTGATTTGAGACCCCAAAATACACTTTACTTCAGGAAGAAGTTTAGTTTCCACTCTTTTATGAGCTAATGGGATCTGGCTGGCTTTTAGTAATGTCACCTGCTTCTGCTTTAAACTTTGGCAGATCGTGGTGTTGTGCACATGTGCACTTCACAGCCCCACCAGGAACAGCAAATGCAAAGAGGTCCTTTCTCTTTTTCTGTGACAGCCATCAGTTCCTCTGTGACAAGCATTTTGGAATGATAACACAGCTTCTGTCCCTCCATTTCAGCCAGATGTAACGGAGGTATTTCTGACATGGTTAATGTGAGCAGGATCACACATGACCTGATAACATCCACGTACGCTTTGAACTAAGGTACACCGGTATAACCAGCATATACTGGTGCCTTAGTTTACTGTATAGAAAGCCTGCTGTTTCCCAGTTCTGCAGTCAGCGGTTAAACATAATGCTCACATTTAGCTGATGCTGCTGGTAATTCTCAAGCAATCAAAAACTATGCCAGGCATATTTTTGTCTCCTAAAATGAGCCAATGGAAATTAATCTTGGTTCAATTAACTGATGTCCTTATCTCTCCTCTTAGAACAAACAGCTACCCAGCAAACAGTCCTTTGTTATGAAGTGTGGTTCATTTTTGCCACTGGGAAAGGCCAGGCATATCTTCACTGGCAAGACTTCATAGCCGAAAATCATAACGGACAACAGGGATCATTCACCATAACCTGAGCATGTATTCGTCTGAGCTCACTCAGTATCTATGAACTACCACCTCCTTTACAGTGACGCAGCAGACTGAAGGGGCTGGACACCCTATGGATTTCTCTTTGAGCTTCCCCAGGAAATCTGATTTGCCCATGGGGGCAAAAATACACCTTTAGAAACCCGCGTATTGCCACTGAATTGCCTCCTAGATCTTTCTTGTCTGACAGGAGTGTGAATGACTACTCAATAAAAGGGAAATTTCCATCAAAGAAGGCGAAAGTACAGGCTCTGATTTTACCTTTGTGATTTTATTAGATTTGTGGGTAGTCAGGGAAACGTTCCTCTCATTTTTCTTTCTTACAGTTCCTCTCTGCTACCATTGAGTCTCCCTTTTGCAGAAAATCCTGCAGCTTATTCCTAATATTACCATTTTAAGGTTAAAAAACATCTGAGAAAAATATGGAGATGCTGAGGAGATTCAGATGGCAGGAGTAAGAATATCAAAGTTTAAGATCTGTATGAGATGGTTAAGGCTTATGCTCCTAGAAAAAGAAAAAAAGTGAGGGAATATATGATTTGAAGTTTGTTAAAACTGGATCGTTTTTTGTTGCTTGCTGCATTCCCTGGCAAGAGTAGAAGAAATTAGCTTAAGCTGCAGCAAACAAAAAGAAACTTTTAAATTCTTCTAATGGCAAAACGCCTCATAGGCTACGAGGAACAGAATAATTTTAATTTCAGCTTAGCAACTGACTTTAAGGTCGGTTTGGGTCAGGGCTGGCAGCCTCTCACAGGTGGTACCCCATTTTGTGTTCTCTGTCCTCAACTCAGATACAAAACTAATACCCACGTGAACTAACTCTGTTCTGATGACCCTTTGTGGTAAACTTACCACTGTGGGTTTATCAAGACCATCCGCAAAATTCTTATCTCACTAAACATCGCATTTTCTGTGTTCTGTTGAATGTGGGTTTTTTCCCAGCCTGCTAGAAACCGATGTCTCCTCTCAGGGCCAACCCCTGTGAGCTACTAGGTGATACAAAGTTGTAGATAAGGAAAAGGCTGTATTTCACCCACTGGAAGCATGGGTGTGATTGTGGAGATGAGTGTAAGACAATCATGATATAGCAGAAAATGTAGGTAACTGTTCTGGAGCAAACTGATAGAGGAGGAGGGAAAAGCTAAGACCACTGAAGCTGATGAAGCTCTAGAGAATGTAAATCTTATTTACCTGTGCAATCATGTCTGCAGTTTCAGAATAACTGCGGCACTTTTTCACAGCTGAACGAGCTAAAAAATCATCAATCAGCCTTACGCCAATGCCATATCCCCTAAGGAGAAAACAAAGAAAGTTAATATTCAAAATGGGAGCTTCTTTCCACCTACCACCTCCCTAATCTGTCTCTTGTGCTTTCTCAGCAAAACAGCTGCATTGTTCTTAAATGAATGGCTTCGAGGACAACAGATTTTGCTGGTCTAGATTCTTCTTTCTACCACATTTTGCAGCACAGTGGGATTGTTGCTCATGTAGTCATTTAAGGAATCACACTCCTTTAAGCACGATGCTCCTGGCAAAGATGATATGACTGTTCTTTATATACACAGTGTCTATACATGCATTTATCTTTACATCTATGAATACGTATTAGATGCTAGATATAGAAGTATAATATATAAATAACATACAAATAATACACCTGGTTAATACTGCTTTGTCACTAAAAATAGGATAGGATAACATAGCACAGGATTTTCTCCACTTCTCTGTGATCCCCAGAGTTCTTTCCACACTGTCTCTGTCACGGAGAGCAAAGCAAGTGCCCCACGGGCCACAGCAGTCACCTCTGGGCTGGGCTGGAGGTCAGCAAATCCTCGGCACCCTCACCGCGGCGTTCAGATGCTGGGAAAACCCACAGGAAATGGACTCCCACCTGAGCTCTTTCACTTTGTCCTCCTATCTCTTCACCTCATTTTTCGCTCTTCCTCCACAATTCCCTCTGTCTTTTTTCTAACGTGTGCTCTCCCCTCATCTACTAGTTGCAGAAAGAATCCAAAAGTTGCTAGCTAAGAGACAGTTTCTGTACACCACCACCTTCATTTTGTATTTAAAACACCACAATTTCAGAGAAATGAAATAAAAAAAGATGGAAGTTAATAGAAATTTTACAAAACAAATATTCATTCCTAGCCCTCACACACTAACAAAGGTCAGGGACTACGTAGCGTGCAAAATAGCTATGCCTCCAAGCATTTTTTGAAAAAGGGAAGGAGATTGACACAAATGTTACGAAAGAATGTGAACTCAACTCGGAAATGTTTTGAGGGAATTTTTCATTTCCATTTGTATGTGGATGTTGTCAGTCTCTGCCTGTTTGTCAGAGGCCCTACACCCTCAGTGAAGCAGCCTGAAATCGATGGGAGTTTCTTCCTGATTTTGTACCACGTCTTTGACGCGAAGCCAAAAAGTGATCTGATGTCTAATGTGATGACAAGACCAAAAAGTGGTTTTGGCAGCATGAAGTTTAAAATTGCAGTATGTCATGCATCAGAAAACAATGAAATATTTATTTATTGCCTAAGTATCAATAACAATAATGTTGGTAAATATGTCATCAGCAGTTAGCAAGGTATTTATTGGTGGTGTACATGGCTACTTAGATCCTTTTCAACTTTTATGCCTTAGATTTGCAAAGTCAAATGAATAATAAATTGACAAGCAGCTATTTGGCAACTGTACAGTGAAAACCACCCTTCTCACTATGGATTATGTATGCATACAGAGAGAGACCTAAGAACACTGTTCCCAGCTGTCACAGGTCTGCTACTCTATAAGGTTTCTTCGTCAAGCTGAGCTGTTTTCATCTTCACAGAAGTAAAGATGGCCACGTTGCTTTAATGAAACCCGTCATTATTTTATCAAGTCTTTATCAAGAGAAAACTAAGAAGATTTTATAACAACAGCTATAATAATAAAAACACAAGGAGCAAAATATGTCTCCACATCTTCCAAAACTACCCTTTAGTAATTTCTACCATAGCATCAGAAAGAACCCTGTATATTTTTTAAATGTATGATTTTCATCAGAGTTGAATGAGGGATTAATATCAAATAAACACCCGAGGGATGTTGTCCCTTCTTAGTTAGTGAACAAATTATTTTTCTTTTTTCCAATCAATGATATTTTTACCCACTACCATTGATAGCTGTTGGACTATAGCTTGTTTGCAAGCTTCGAGAGTGGAAGTGGTTAGGTATTCTGTCCACTGTGATTGTTGTAAATCCGTTTTGCATGCCCGTTTTGCCTGAAAAGACGAGCCTTGCTCTTCTGCTGAAGGTCTTAGTGTATCTTCTTCTTAACCAGCTCAAAAGTAGTTTCTCGCTGATTTTCTGTGATATTATTATTTTTACTGTGATAATGCCTAGGAATCTCAGTCAGGGTGACAGGAACCTATAGACATCGAAGCTTCATTTTCCAGAGAGGTTATCCATGTAAAAATGGGTTCCTCATTGACCATTTGCGCTGTCACCTCGCTCATTGCTGCGTGGTCTTTTACAGGTGAAAGGCCCGCCTGCCCCGAACCCCGGGGAGGGCGGGGGTGTCGGGGAAGAGAGCCACCCCACCGGCGACAATTCAGAGCGCCCAAGTCAGACACCTGAATTACACCCTCGGGGAAAGTCATCGATTCCAAAAGGAGTCTGCGTATTGACTTAGTCACCTAAGCCAAAGCCCTACAGCCTGGAATCGTGACTACTGCTTAGCTGCCCAAGTCACGACACCACGGTGTAGCTCGATGAGGGGGAGCCACGGGAAGGCCACAGAAAAGCGTGTTAACTAGAAAACACCTGTGAGGAACAAAAACCTTGTCTAGTTTGAAATAACATGGGTCTGAAGAAATAGGAGAGTTAACATGGAAATTGAAAATTAATACATGGAAATAGGAGAGGAAATTTAGAAGCTTATATTACTAATTAACTTAACAAAGGACCAAGTCTAAGCTGTCAAAACAGCCCTGATGCTTTTCTTCTGAGAATTCGAAAGCTGATAGTTGATCTTCATTCACAAATTAGTGTTATTTCTGTTGACAGAATACTGAACTTTTCCCCTGTGGTCTCTGTAACCCTAGACAGTGCTGGAACTCATAAGATAACAGACATAAAGCTGAAAGGTAACATACAGGCGGACAAATAGCATTATCGATAAAGTTGAACATTTAATAAAATAAATAAAGCAGCACTTACATTCTATCTAAACAGGCGTTGACATCTTCATCTTTTTCATAGTCCTTGCACAGCTGGGCTACCAAAGCCCCATACGTGAGTACAAAAAGTTCTCTGCTCTGCCAGAAAAGGTGGAAATCAAAAATGAAGCAAACTAGAATCAAACTTTTTCACACTTTTGAGCTGCTACTACTGTATTAAAAGCAAGCAAAAATAACATTTACGTTAATCAAGAAACTTTTGTCCATGGATGTGTAATCACTGAAATCCATAATTCAAGTGTGACAGAGTCTGACTTGATCATCACTAGACTCTCTGTGCAGGGTTTTTGCTTGTCAGAAATACCATTTCTTGGGATACAGCTACTATCATCAAGTACATTATTGCATCCTGTAACAGCACATATGTATGTTGGATTGATAAATGCTGTCAAATGCCATCCAAGATTTATGACAAGCGTTTAGCTGCAGGAAGAATAATTGCGGCATTGAGCTATTAGTCCTTTTACAATAGGAACAATAGTGTATACGCTGAAATTCCAGTTCCTTCACAAAGGTATGGTTGATCTGATTCAGATCATCAGCTGCTTCCCCCTCCTCCGTCCACAAAAAAAGTAGATTAAAAAAATAAGCTCAGAATAATGAAAAAAATACTATAATTCAGCACAAGTGTAAATAACAACAAGCAAAGTAGAAAAGAATCAGTCCCACTGACATTTCCCCTTCTTTATCAGACTTCACAAGTGACTTGAATCACTATCAATATTAGCTCTCCAAATGCCTAGACAATCTCACTGTGACTTTATTTCTGTGTCCTACTACAGAAGACGTGGTTGGTATGGCTCCACCACAAGAGCAAGACGAAGGGGATGGGTGAGGATGACAGCCGCCTGCCCAGAGAGCGTGGAGAGCAACTGAAGAGGTCAAAGGCGCATCCCTGCACGGATCCTGTCGCAAGTACTAGTCTGGGATCTTCAGCTGTGCACCAACCTGGAGGAGAGATTTCTTCCCTCCCTGCCCTGCCAGACCGCCTCCACAGCATGGCAGAACTGGCTGTACTTAGCAGAAGTAGCAGCCGGCCTTTAGGGGAGAGACCAGGTTGACTCTCGCTAAACTTCTTGGACAGGAGTTAATGAAAGGAAGTACTACAGGCCTGTGGCATGTGGGCAAACTAGAGGTGCTTTTTGTTCACAGCCTGTGGAAAAACAGTAGTGAATACCAATGAAAACAACAGAAAAAAAAATCACACAAGGAAAGGAAGAACGGCTTGGTGGAAAGAGCTCTTCTTGCTCCCATTGCATCAAAAGCTTGGAGTTTAATCAATGTTCCTATTTTAAGAAGTCACTGTTCAAAATCGTACGTACTATGGAACCATTTCCTAAGCTCGCCTTGGTGATAACTCCTGTTTACAATAATGTTGTAATTTGCCAAATTCTCGTTAACAAGTTTTTAATGGAGTAAATGGATGTCATACAGGTTCTGTATTGTTCTAGTCTCAGCAAAAAGTCTGTGTGGTAGTAAGACAAATACCTTAGAGAAACTTAATGATACTATATCAAAATAATTGTATTTATCAGCCGCTCTTGCAATCCGCTGGAGTATTTTTTCCCATAAACTTATGTATATTAGCTTTAATTATATTATAGTTGTTGGCGGTGGGGGTTGGGTTATTTTTTTAGCGGAGATCTCTGTCCCCTTTTCTGAAATTGGCACAACAGTGTCCTAAAGCTTTCTGGAACTTCTCCACTACCCAGACTCCTAGCAAAAAAACACCATTAACCATCCACACAGCCCTAAGGCTCTAAGTTTCTGAAGAAAGTCTTGTGTGGAATTGAACCATCCAAACAAAGAACGGTGATCTCTTTCTCTCTGTGTTTCATTTAATGACATCTAACCAGAGAGGCACATAAACTTACCTGGCATTTCTATCTGTCCTGGTTTCGGCTGGGATAGAGTTAATTGTCTTCCCAGTAGCTGGTACAGCGCTGTGTTTTGGGTTCAGGATGAGAAGAATGTTGATAACACGCCGATGTTTTTGGCTGTTGCTCAGTCGTGTTTAGACTCAGTCAAGGGCTTTTCAGCTTCTCCGGCCCAGCCAGCAAGAAGGCTGGAGGGGCACAGGGAAGGTGGGGGGGGGACACAGCCAGGACAGCTGACCCCAACTGGCCACAGAGGTATTCTATACCGTGGGACGTCATGCCCACTAGGTAAACTGTGGGAGTTGGAGTTGGGGGGATCACTGCTCGGGAACTAACTGGGCATCGGTCAGCAAGTGGTGAGCAATTGCATTGTGCATAATTTGTTTTGTGTATTCCGATCCTTTTGTTATTATTGTCACTCTATTGTTATTAGTGTCATTGTTAGTTTCTTCCTTTCTGTTCTATTTAACTGTTCTTATCTCAACCCACGAGCTTTACCTTTTTTTGGATTCTCTCCCCCATCCCCCTGGGTGGGGGGGAAGTGAGTGAGTGAGCGGCTGCGTGGGGCTGAGTTGCTGGCTGGGGTTGAACCACAGCACTCTCTTTGACCATAAACCTCTCTAAGCGCTTAGACCTCTGCTTCTGAACAGACCTCAGTCTCAGAAACTTTGTGCCCATCTTTCCTGAGCCTGTTCAGAATCTCAGCACTAGGGATAAATTAAAAAAATGCAGTTAAGTGGCCAGTGAGCGAGATAGTAACTTTTTTTTGTTATCAGTCTTCTACAGTTGGCTATGTTCTCTTTTCCTTACTAGCAACTTCCTCTCTCTTCAATTTATTATACATGTGTATATATATATACATGTGTCATAATTACACTTCTAGATGCAAACATATTCTCTTCAAGACACAATACTTTTATTGGGGTTTTTTTAAACCACTGTGGCCTTATTTCTGCATTGTGGCACTTTGCATTTTTGGACTTGTCAAAAAATATTCCTAAACAGTTAGAAATTTTCAACCACAGATAGAGGTTCTGAGGAAACTTTCTATCTAAATTTTTTGTATTTAGACACACCACTGCCAGAGATCAAGAAGGAGAATAACTGGTATCTTCAGTGGTACAAAATACTGCTTTTTGCGACTGTGCAGTTTAAGAAGGCCTCTTGGGAAAATCCTGCATGCAGTATATTTAAAACCACTGCTGAAGATTTTGGAGAATATTAACATGAAGTGCAGAAAAAGAAGGAAGTTTTGGTCTATATAACTTCCACTTGATAGAATTCTGTGCTATATGGTCAATGGTCAAAGCCAACATTCAAAGACAACAGTTACAGCTTTACCATTGTTTCCTCAAGAATCAGATTTTGGCCTTAAAGCCAGACGTTGAGATCCTGTGACGGTGCACTCCCTGTGCGTAGAAAAAATGCAACATGAGGAGGATGACAAAGGACCCCTGCTCATGCAACATAACCCCCAAAAGAAGACGTGGTCTGGTACGCAGGAGGCACACAGTGGCTACTAGGCATACTGCAGCCCCAGATGAACCATCTCTTCCTGTAAGTGTTCATGGGGTAGAGATGTGGCCGGTGCAGCTTCTTTCCTCCAAAGCAAGGACAGAGTTTTGGCCTCAGGGATTCATGCTGAAGGCAGGACTGTCTGAAAATCATTTCATGTCATAGGCAAGCTAGCTGGAGAGATATGAAGACTCCTAGAGCAAATCTCAGTATTACTGCTCAGAGTTAAACAAACTCCAAGTCCTATGGGCAAGGCTTTTTTATGTCACTGCTTAATAGCTGGCAGCTTGTTGGCAGCTCACAAGGGGGTCCCACTGTAGCCATAAATGCTGCCAGCGCCTCTGTTCTCATACTGGCAGACTCATCCCCATCCTTTCAGTACTTTCAGGCTATTCGGAAATATGACTGTAGAGAACACATCAGCACAATAATAGGTTATTCTTACGCCATGCACAATTTTAATCGCACATTACAAAAATGTCTTACTATTTTGTGGTTCTCCTGCTTTCTTCCTGGTGGCCGAGACATGTTGCTTGTGTAACGCCTGGCATACTTGATGGTCAGTTTATGTCTTTTCTTCCTCAGGCAGCATAGTTTTCTCTCAGTCACTGTATTTCCTCTTTCCCTTCTCTAAAGTTTTCTCCTTTCCGCTCTTCTGCCTTTTGCATGAGATGTGTTTGCTGCAATCTGTAATGCTGCTGACGCTCCTCCTATTCTCTACGTGTACCGAGCCCTTTGGGAGGCATTTGACTGGCAACGGATCTGCCCCGTACACAACACAACCAACTGCTCCATCCGTACGAATGCTTTGTAATCACATACACAGCAAACACCATGGGAAGTCAAACCAGGCAGTCCCAAGAGATTCACGGGTCTTACATCTTCAGGGACAGCAAATTCATTCTGTTGTTTGTGTCAGGTTTTGGTGTTTGGAGAGTTAACAGAAGCTCCCTCTCTGAAGAATAAAAACACAATTGCAAGATACTGCTGCACAAGGTAATTAAAAATTGATCATTTGCAACTTAAAGAGCTATAGACTTCTGTCAGCTCTGACTGCTTCAGTCTGGGGAGTTAATGTCTGCCTAGGCAGGAGCAGTACGGGTTACAAGACACTAGTACACCGATGTTTCGGCGAAGCTGGCAGGACAGATCGAGAGCGCCCAGATTCCCAGAGGAATAAACTGTGTACCTGCTACAGCTGCCCGCTTGCGCACTTTCATTAATGATGTTTCTTAGGGGATCTTCTATCACTCTTAACCTATTATGACCCCTATTTGCAAGCACCTTTGTTATGAACATCCAGGAAGGTTCGGCTTACTTTTTCAGTTTTCCCCTGAGGTAAATTTGGCCTATTCTGTTAGTTTAGATTTGCAATAGATTTGGACTATGGTCACTAGTGAATTTAGAACTGAATCAGGTAGCTGTCTTTCCTTATAGGACTTATCTGCACATATATTCCCACTGAGTCCTCTCAGGAAAGGAAGTAAAAATACATGGCCTCATCTGATTGCCATGCTGCTATCAAATTTCAATTAATTAATAGATTTAGAGCTAGAGTAAAATTACAGGTATTTGCTACTCCAGGTACACAGAAAGCAACAGATGTGATTCATTTGGGATAAGAAGGATTAATTTTCTTTGGAAAATGGTAGTTTAAATTGATGACACAATTCACCAATAAAAAAGAGGACAGACAAAAGGATTTCCGGCTTTTGCTGTGGAAAACATAGTCATCCTAACAGCTTTCGTTTTACACAGAATGAGCTGGTGTTGACAGCTTTGCAATATAGTAAGCCTCTTCCCTTTTTTTCCAGGCACTTTTCTGACCCTGTAAAATCCGACTGCATTTTATAAGTGAAACTACTGTAGGTACTTCCCATATCTAAATTTAAATAAATTATAAAAGCCAGGCATTATAATTCTCTAGATAGTTACTTGCATTTTTAAATTCAGTCTGAGATGGGTTTTTTTCTCGGATTGTCTCCAGCTGGCGACAAGCACCAAATATGTCTCTTATTGCAAGAGACATCCCATATTCCATAAGAAAGTGTACTGCATTGCATTTTAAAAACCGGCTCTAAAACATTGCCATTAGCATAATCTAACTGCAGTGAAGCCATCACAAAGCACTTAATGTTACCCATAAATGAGCATCATTTTATTTATCCAGTTCTGAATATAAGGATGAGTTACTTCAGCCTGCATTATTAACACTACAATCATGAAGGAACATGGTGCACCAGATCGTGCAATGCGTGGTAAGAACACATCAGCATTGTTGGGAAATACATACATGCACACGTGTATACATCTAAATTCACACATATAATGTGATGTATTAGGTAGAATGTACTACATTTTGAAAGGTTTGCACGTGATTGAGAAAATGAAGCTGAAATGGTGTGTCCAAAAAAGCTGGGGATTCAGTGGCTCCAGTGAGGGAAACAAGTCAATGGTGGACTGCTTCCACATCTTCAGAAACAGAGTAAAACCACCTTCTTAACTGTCATCTGACTTGCAGCCCTGTGAAAAGAGTTGGCACTTATCTGGCACCTGTTTTAAACCTCCCTTTCTGTCATGTTTGTCAGCGTCCTGGTTTCGGCTGGGATGGAGTTAATTGTCTTCCTAGTAGCTGGTACAGCGCTGTGTTTTGGGTTTATCCTGAGAAGAACGTTGATAACACCCTGATGTTTTCAGTTGTTGCTAAGTCGAGTTTAGACTCAGTCAAGGACTTTTCAGCTTCTCATGCCCAGAGAACCGTGACAATCAGGAGAGGATTTTAGCCTTCAGCCCCAAGAAGGCTGGTCTGGCACACTGCCTGAGCATTAGACTACACCAGTTCTCTTCATTCCCATTAAACTGAAAAAAAAAATACACAAAATACCTTCTGAAGTTCAACAGCATGCATAAAAGTGTGCACCAGCACCCTGTCCCTTATAGCGGACTGGCTATTATGGGAAGCTGAAACCTGCAGAGCTAAGTACATGATCTCTTTAGTAGTCCAGTAACTAATGATTCTCCCAAACATGAATATTCCAGAGCAGAGTGCAATATAAAGGCCAATAATGAATTAGGTGTCAAATGCCTAAGAAAAAACCGTAAAAAGATCTTTGAGGCAAAACAAGAATACACTGGCCACAAAAGATGGGTGTCCAAATTAGTACAAGACTGGATCAAGCTTTTGTTTGCTTTCCATCTCCAGCTCCATAGATCTTGTGTTAAATCTTTAACTCACAGAAAACTGAATTCTTTCAAATCACAAGAAGGTAAGTGATGGGGGTTTGAAGCTACATGAAAAAAAAGTACTTGAACACAGGTTTCCCGCATCTCAAATGAGTGCTTTTACTCAAAGCCCAGCATGGCTGGGGCTTTGGCCATGTTTCACAATAAAGCAGTGCCGCTGCTGCCACCTTACCTGTGGTGCCCTGCCTGGGAAGCGTTTTCAGCGTGACCTGCTGAAACTTCCTTGGTTAGGTTAGGCATCTCAGGAACTGTTTTCAGAAGGGTGGTTTTGGATTCGGGTGCCTACTTGCTGCTGACGCTCACTGCGAGCACCTAAAATCTCATATAAATTTGCCTGTAAAGCACAGCTGAATTCCGAAGCAAAAGACGTAAGTTAAAAAGAATCATTAACAGGTCTCTATTCTTCCCTTAACATAAAGCTTATTCATGATTTTCTCATCAGTGCTTGTTCTGGTTAAGAGGAGAGGAGCTTCTCCCTTAACCAGGCCAAAGAGACGATGAAAATGACTTGGCAGCCCGAAGCCAGCCTGCGCCCAGGCAGGGGACAGGACAGGGGCCGTGCTCCCCTGTACTCCCACGGGACATCGGTCATGCAGGTACGTTCCTAGCATGCTTTCTAACATGCACAGGCAGGCTTGACATCCATGCAAAATATAACTTAAAACGCAGCTAGAGGAGGCACAGAACGACAGCCTTTTGACTGCTAACTCAGTGATGAAAACACTTGGGCAGGACCGGAGAGACCAGGGTTCAGTCTCCTCCTCCACATTTTACAGGAAGCAACTTTCAGATGGAAAACAGAGTAAAACTTCCCTCTTTCTCTCTGCCTTTTCCTGGCCATTAGGGAACAAAATCCTAATCTTTTTCTGATCTAATAAATATCAAAATCCTCTCTGTGGGGGAACTGAGTGCAACTGGTAGAACTATGGCAGGGAAGCTGTAGGATACAGCTTCTTCCCACCACGGTCACACCGCATCACTAATAACAACTGAGCTCTTAGAAGAAAGAGATGAGTGAGCAAGTTTTTACTAGATCCAGTGGAGAAGGGAACTGAAACCAGTATCTCCCTTCTGCCATAGCTGCTTTATTTCAATAAAAAGCAAAGAAGAGAATAAAAAATGTTTGCTTGTGTACGGGAGGATAGGAAGGTGCAATATGTCTTCCAATAACCATGTTTGAAAAGAAAATGACAAACCAATCTCAGTTCTTCAAAAAAAATCACTTATTGTCATAAGTGAGGTCCCTGGCAGTGAATTCAAGCTGACAAGAGTTGTGCAAAACGACAAGCAAAACCACGGCTAAGGTTTGCATGCGTATCCTATTTGCCTCAGACATCAGCTACCAGCATCTCTTGCTTCAGAGGCAAGCTGGCTGTCACCTCAGGTAGTGGTATTTTGGATTGCATTCAGTCCTAACTCTTCCTGGGCGTTGGATAAAGAGCCTAAATGTCTACCTCAGGACTCCTCTGCAAAGGCGAGTACTTAAAGGTTTGTCGTGCTGCCGAAGCTCTTAATTGGATCCAACCCTGTAATTTGTTCCATAATAGGATGACCTAGCAGGATTATTTACAGCACAGCATGAAAGCAAATGCCAAAGTGACAATGCAGCCGTACAAAGTTGTTGTATTGATTGTATAAATTGCCTCATTCAACAGCCTTAGGCTGACTATGAATATTTCAGTGTTGTGCATCTCTTCAGTTTCTCGTCTAATGTGTTTCTTGAGTAAACAAGTGATGCTTGGAAAAGCCTTCCTCCCTTATAAATGAAATAAGACATGGATTTCCAAAGAAAGTTCAGCAGCAGTCAATCGGAGATTTTAAAATGAACTGAGGCATAAAACGCATCTTCAAAATAATTCTGTAATAGCCTGATGGGTTTATTCCACTGAATTTGAAGCAGGTAATTTTTTTCAAAATATAATGCCATAGTACAAAAAAAAAAGTTATTGAAAATCCTGTGATATTGAAAGAAAATGAAGCTGCAAAATGGCAGCGTCCACACAGCGCTGGGATTTTGCTGCATTACTACTCTGCCCAAACAACCAAGAACTTAACAACAGGTTCCAGAAAAGCTGTGGAAAAGTGCTGCTGGATGTTTTGCCATGTTTCTCTATCACTTTTAATTTTGTGTAATGGTGTCACATAGTTTTGAGAGCCAGTTACCAGCAAGGACTTCATTCACACGTTGTGACTGGGGATGAGACAAGCAGGTGTCCACCCTAACAGCGCACTGGAGGAACAAGGTCTTGCCTAGTAAACAGGCAAGACATGTATAACATGCCATCTATGTGTGTAACAGCTGTGAGAGTGTCTCTGCCATCACCATGCCAAGCAGACACCATGGGTGCTAAAACTACTTTTTGAGCTGAAAGTTATTATTAGCAACCGTCTCTGCAAGGGGAGACAGACACTACTGTATCACGCGACCAAGTCCACACATGCTGGAGATAGCCATCTGTAACGGGGAGACAATCTTCCTCATAGACTTTCTGGCTAATTTTTTCTCTCTTCTTGGTAAAAATGTTTACGTTACAGGCAGTTAGACCTCTCAGAGCTTAAACACGAGTATTTGCATATTCAGATCAGCCTGGGGTATGCAATATACAGAACTACTGGATAGCATGACCATAGACAAAGTGTGACCCAGAGAAAATCATCACGAGTGAAACATTTTCAATTAACCTCTGTTTAAGTCTTGATTTGTGAGAGAAGCTGAGAGCCCAGACCATACAATCCAATATTCAGAAACCAGCTCTGGAAATGTTTAACTGAAAAATTTCTATCTACTTCTGTCCACAGAATGGGATTGAGGATGCCTACAGAAAATCTTAAAACTTCGGATCACAAGCATGCTATATAAATGCCAGCTTTTATTATGAGCATGTCTGAAGCTGGCTTGACACTGTGTGAACAGCAGATTACCCAAAAAAAACCTTACGAAGGAAACATTCAAGCTGTCGCGAAAAGAGACATGCTAGCTTCTTGCCACCTGCAGGTGAAAGACTAAAATCGTCATGGGCCAGCAGCTAACTACATCTCAGACTTTGGAGAGCAAATTGCCTCAGAACCAGAATTGACATTAAACATGAACAGAATTGGGATTCCAAACTCTGTGCAACTTATGGAATCTTTTCCGGTTTTATTTTAATGTTGAAGCATTTTAAATTTTAAATGCTTCATTTTTTATAATCAATCCACTTGACAAGGCTTTGTTTGGTTGGGTTTTTATGAATAACAGCTGAAAGCTCTCCTTTTTTTATTTTTTTTTCCCTAGTCCCACGCCATGCTTCTGCTAATTACCATTGATTAGGAAATAGCTTGCCAATTAACCCTGGCAGGGTAATCATCAGTTTGATAGCATTGCATCTCATCCAAAGGGTAGGGATAATTTATTGTGTTTCAAACAATTAGCAAGGGGCTGGCAGAGCTCACAATTGCCTAAAAGCTAAATGTTCCAGAACTGCTGAGATAAATTATTGAATCAATTAAAACACGTGATTGGATGTTTGTAAGTATATTTAAAGCTAGCAAACAAGCTTTGAGCTGTTATGGAGTAGAATCAAAAATTAGTGGGAGGAGAAAGACTTGTAGGGGGTTTTTTTGTGGGTTTGTTTGGGTTTTAAGCTCTTGGAGTTTGTTTTGTTCTAGTCTGCCATTAACATTGGTTAAAAATAACTGAAAGCTAGTATTGATTTAAAGCAAAAACATCTGGTAAAGATTAAGACCTAAAATGACTTTCCTTCCAAAGTGGTTAACTTTTCTAAAAGGCAAAGAGGTTGTTATCGCTAATGCTATAATTGCAATATTGACAATTGGCGGGCAGCAACTTTTCTCTTTTTTTACATTCAGCTGTCCCTGTCATGTTGGGCAGAACCTTATCTATGGGCTGGCTTTCCTAGGAGTTCCTGCACTGATCCTTCTGGTTGTTGGCTATGCCCTAAATAACCAGACTTGGAGACTGGTCACAGGCAAAAGGTCTCCCCTTCAGGAAGGGACACCACCAAACCAGTTACTGCAATGCAAACTGATCTGCTTCGTCTTGTGCAGCATCACTGGGAGAGCCTTGGTTGCGCCAGTAACGTGGCTAGCAGTCACCCTGATAAATGGCTCATATTACGTCTGTGCCATGAGTGAGTATGTCTCCGTGCATTATTATGGAGCTAATCCTAATGTTACTGCTAGCGAACGCAGAAGGATATTGGCTGCGTTTCCATGCGGTCAGTTAATTCCTCCGGAGCTGACCCGGGCAAGAGATGAAGTGATTCTCCTACTCCGATACCAGTCACAAGTGAGTAACTCATGTCGCTTATGTTGCCTGCGGATCTAATGATGAGAACTAGAGTTAATTCAGCAGGCAAAGCGTTAGGATAAAACAGGATCAGTATCTTCTGCCTTGAGTGCCAAATCTCCGTGTGTTTTGAAGCCTGCTTTGTTCTTGTAAGTGGAACTGAACTTTAGGTATGTAAATTATTGTGTCTGGTTGTCCTGTTTGTTACCTGCTACCAGAGGATATATTCTTCCTTGCGTGGTATCTTGAAAAGTACTATCAAGCAAGACAAATAGAAGTTCATGAGCCAGGGAGGGTATGAAGTTTCTTCATTCAAGCATAAGAAACGTGACCAAGGGGCCCAGGCTGCGAGAGCTCCATGTGAACTAAATTAAAATCCTGGGTTTAGATCAAACTCAATTCTGAAAGCTTACATATGTGGTAAATAACAGGGGGAACACTAAGTCTTGGCTTCAGAGAAAATTGGTTTTAAACAGGCTATAAGGTAATATAGGCCAGGAATTAGATGGCTTCTCACAAGTAACAGACCCTCACCAGGCTTATATCTTGTTAACCTTATTATTCAGGAAAAGCAAGTAAAGATCATCTTACAGATTTTTCTGATGCTCAGAAGTTACCACTGTGAGTATTTTCAGCTGTAACAGTTTTTTTCCTTTTCTTTGTAAGGTGGCTGGCTGGCTTCTGATTGCTGTGGTGGTCATCACCGTCTTCCTGTCTTACTGCCTGGCAAGCTGTTTCTCCCCACTCAGCTTTCTACATTTCAGATACTGGAGCAGCTATGTCCATAATGAGCAGGAGCTCTTTGATGAAGCGACGGACCAGCACTCCAGGCTCTATGCCATGCAGCACGTAAAGAAGTTCTTTGGCTTTGTCCCAGGGAGTGAAAATGTAAAGGAAATCCGTATCCCGTCTCTCAGAGAGTGGCAAGCCATTTCTGGACTGGCCTTTCTAAAACGAGTGGATGCAGAGCACTACGACTACAGCCTCCTCCACGACTGGGCGCTCAAGGAGCCTGTAAAAGGAAAATACCTGAAGATTGATGAAGACCCTGTGATCAGAACACAGCTCTGAGAGTCCAAGCCCCCACCAACACCTTGCAGAAAAGCAGGAATGTCTCTAGCTCCACATCAGACCTGAGCTGCTCTGGGACTTTCCGATGCCTTATTACATTGATATATCAAGTATGTGAGCAAGTACACCTTGTTAATGTAGTATTTTAGCACATGCTTAGATGCCTTTCCTGATAGTGCCTGACTCCTGTGGGATGTGATGGTCTATGTCTAGATTAGGGTGGGCTGTTTCAAACTGCAACTCTTTGCTTTCTAACACTTGTGCTAAAAGGATGAGTATGTACTGGGAGAAAAAGTTATTCCCAAATGCTTTTTCTTTCCTCCCATTAAAACAGCTTTAAAAATTAATAGCTAGACTTTGATTGGATCCTATGTGTCGCTCCATTCTGTGCAGAGCAAAAGCAGATATCCAGCTTTGCCTTAGTGACCCCTGGCAGAAATGCCTTATTTCTCCTCTTCCGCATCTTTATTGTATTATGTGAATAAAATATACTGAGCTAACTACAAGCCAAGTCTGTCGCTACAGCAGCACAGAAAAAACATATGGGGAAACTTCAGCAAGAAAGGCTGAGTCTAGATAAAGTGATGAGAGAACTTCCAATTCTGGTAAGCAGATAAAATGCGCGTGGAGAGGCACAGGATGGAGGGGCGCACCATGTAGTAGCTGTATGAACAAACACCTTATATATGGAAAACGTGAGTTCAAATGCATACTGGCTGAAAGCAATAGCAAGATCGGTCTCCTGTTCCTTTTAGATATACTTCAAAATCTCTCAGGTGTTTGTGTGCTTGCCTACTCCACAAATAGCAAATGGGGATGGGAAACAAATCTCACTCTGTGCAGTAAGGTTTGCTTTGCCTGTGAAAAACTTACACTTTAGTCATACTATTGTGCCCATAAATTTACTGTGATTAAAAACTACTGAATTTAGTGAAAGAAGGCTTAATGATGTTTTTGTGTTAATTCAGTGTGGTATGATGTGATGTTACTGCATCTCATCTCCTCTCTAACTCCCTGTGCTCGCTCTAATGGGGAAAAATGTATACCGTAGTTTTTCCTAATGCTTCCTGTATTGCCTTGCCATGTACATGTGTGTTCTACAAAGCCATATGCTAGATTACAAGATGCTATCTGCTATTAATAAATGACGCCAGACTGCTGAAGTGGAAAAATACAATTATTTAGTACACTTTAATAGAAAATGCAGGAGCCAGAAGTAAGCAAAATTGCGGATCTTGGTAAATGTGTTTGGTCTTGAAGGTTTAAACTTCTAAACAAAAGTAAGCACTTTAGTAAATGCAAATGATGTATGTGCTGAGTAACTGGAGAATGATGCACACTTTACATCACTAAACAAATTCTTACAAATTCCCACAAGTATTTCATCTGAATCCTAAACTTTCAGGTATGTGATGGGTTGGCGCTGGCTGGAGGCCAGGCGTGCACCAAAACTGCCCTATCACTCCCCTCCTCAGCTGGACAGGGGAGAGAAAATATAACGAAAGCTTCATGGGCTGAGATATGGACAGAGAGAGATCACTCATCAGTTACTGTCACAGGCAAAACAGACTCAGCTTGGGGAAATTATATTAATTTATTACCAATCAAAGTAGAGAAATAAACCCAAATCTTAAAGCACTTTCCCCACCCCCCTTCTTCCCAGGATTAACTTCATGCCTGATTTTTCTCTCCCTCTTCCCCCTGAGTGGGTAATGGGGGTTGGGGTCAGTTCATCACACATTGCCTCTGCTGCTCCTTCCTCCTCAGGGGCAGGACTCCTCACTCTGCCCCTGCTCCAGCCTGGGGTCCTTCCTATGGGAGACGGTTCTCCATGAACTTCTCCAAGGTGGGTCCTTCCCACAGGCTGCAGTTCTTGACGAACTGCTCCAGCGTGCGTCCTTTCCACGGCAAGCAGTCCCTCAGGCACAGACGGCTCCAGCGCGGGTCCCCCACGGGGTCACAGCTCCTGCCAGCAAACCTGCTCCGGCCTGGGCTCCTCTCTCCACGGGGCCACACGTCCTGCCAGGAGCCTGCTCCGGCGCGGGCTTCCCACGGGGTCACAGCCTCCTTCGGGCACCCACCCGCTCCGG
>JAVKLA010000014.1:22225380-22256507 GCA_034782735.1 Sagittarius serpentarius | reverse complement strand
GGACGCTGCCAGGGACGGGGCACCCACAGCCTCGCTGGGCAGCCTGTGCCAGCGCCTCGCCGCCCTCCCAGGGAAGAACTTCTTCCTTACTGGGCTGGGTATACTGCAGAAAGACAGGGAAGCAAGGCTCTATTTTAATGAGAGTCATTCTCATTGATAAATCAGCCAGACTTTCCATCCGAACAAAGAATAATGCTAGTCAACTGGAGAATCTAATTGCTTTACATTTGGTCTTCTAAAAAGCATTTAAACCCAGTTTTCTAGGCCAAACACTTGTATTTGGGAAACTGAGCATAAATATTTTAATCCCGTTCCAAAGTTATACCCAAGGTTGCCAAGGCACATTATACCCAAACAAAACAGTTGTACTGATGTCTAAATAAACCTTTATTTGGATCACAACTCCTTACCTGTTTGATTGCTGTAATGGTTTTCTGGGCAGTAAACACACTCATAGCAGCATGTGTGTGGACTTTCTGTAACCTTTTTCATCTGCCCTGGCCTGCAGTGCTGGGAGCATGTTGACTGAACCTTCTGCAGTGTGCAGAGAACCAAAAAAAAAAAAAAAATCAGCTCAGGCACAACTACTAAGAAACACTAAAGTAAACCACCAGTAATTCTACAATTTGCTCTCTCTTTTTGTATCCAACATATTTTAAGGGGATTTGAAAATGACGCTGAAAAAAGGCTTTGTAGGCTCCATGTTTCTTCTATTTTCTCCGCACAGTCAACAAGTGACGGGATGGGGCATTATCTACCTGATAATTTTATTTTTGGGCCCTGAATGCCAATCAGTGGAATCGTCTGTACCTTTAAAATCCAGATCAAAGTGTCTCGTCCAGCTTTGAACCTGGAATTTAGACTGCTGAGGATTAGCTCCAAAGAAAGCCCAGAAGCATCTGATGGGGGATTCGAGTGGGCTGCTTCACAAGTGAGATCCCAAAACCCTGCTTGGCTGCTCTGAGCCCGGGGGAGACACCTCGGCTGGGGGAGACACCTTGGCGGGTGCTCTGCACCACAGCTCCGACCTTCCTGGCCCTCGGCAGCTCGTCCCTGAGTCACGAAGCTCGGCTCTGGGGTATGTGGTCAGGGCCTTCTCTCGAGGTCTGGGTTCAGGTCCTCCTTCCAAAGACAATTCTTTGTAAAATGGAGAAACAGTCCTGAGGGACACTGCTATTTCTTCTCCCTCCAAGATGGTGCTCACAAGGAGGTTGGAGACGTTTCCTTGCCATCCTGCGCAGCGCCACGAGGAGGAACAAGATTTGAGGGTTTCGTCTGTCCTCAGCCTTTTCTATCAGCTGAGGCCACACGCTGAGACTCGAATTCAGCCCGCCTCGTAAGCAGCCTCTCCCCGTCCCCGTAGTGGTGAACACTTTGCAGCACACAGCTGCACAATGAACCAAGACCTCCACCCACGCACAGATGACAGATTGTCCAGCTGGAACTGGCCAGGGCCACCCACTCGTCCTGCCTACACCAATGCCAGGGCGCCAGGTGGTACCACCTACCTCAGACTCCTGTAGTTGCGTTGACCCCGGCTCTAACAGGAGCAAATAATCAACAAAACTTTCTTTTTCTTTTTTTTTTTTAAACAGTAAAGTCAACAGATACGAGCCTTCATGTACAAAATAAATGGTGGTGGTACGTAAGACAGGGGCTTTTACACACGGTCATTTTTTATTTTAAAACCCCTTTGCAAGATTCTGGAGTAGCATCCTTAGGACAGACGTAACTTCTCATCTTAGGAAACCTCCTAGAGCATCCCAGAGAAAAGACTCAATTTCAAATCACTGAGCCTGCTTACAGGCTAACATACCTCTCAGGGTGCATGAAGGTGGTGGAATATACCCAGGGAGGGTTCTGTGCTCTAAAAGGAGAACGTGAAACCACAAGAGAGATTTCTAGCTGACATACACTTCAGTTGCAAATACTGGAGGGAGAAGAAAACATGAAACAGATTTCACGTGTTATGTCAACAAACCAAAAGTTACCTTTAAATCCAGAAATTCTTTTTTTTTCTCTTCATCCTTGAAGATAAAGTCACCTTTCTCTGGGTCATATTCTGCCATAGTGGTGACTTCCATGTGGCCATCAATTTCTTTCCAAAGAAGTACATCGTAACTGGTGCTCATATCTCCATTGGAGTTAAACTTGATTTCTTTATCATCATCAATGACTGTAACTTTCTTGAGTTCTTCAAGGAGCTGAACACAAGTATAAGGAACGACAACATACCTCAGTATCATGTCAGTGTGATAAACTCAAGTTTAACATCTGTATGATAACATCAAATTAAAAAGAAATGTTGATTTTTCGGAGTAAAAGAAACCTTAAAATTAAAAGTCATCTTTATAACTGTTTAATTTGATGTCCGACACAGAATTACATTATTCAGACAATCCTGTTGACCTTAAAAATCTATTCATAGAAAAAAATCATCATTTCTTAACTCTATGCAATGCGTACCAATACTCGTTAGTATTTTTTTCCAGCCTCAGAAATTTTGGTACGATGATAGGAAAGAAAAGATTTTTGCTTGCAAGAACTAACAGCCTTTTGGAACTCCTCTTCTTGTAAAGAACCCCATGACTGATGCTCCTGTTTTCACTTTACTGTCACCAGAGCTGATCTGGGCAAGATTTGCTTCCAGAGTAACCTCCCCCAGTGTGTCTGGAAACATCTAACATTGTTTTCAGCCGCGGCTCTGACTGATACTGTGTGTTGCAAGGTACGACTCAGAACTGTTAAAAGAACAACGCACGCCGGTTTGCTCAGGTGACGTGATGAATGGCAGAGTGGCAATAAACAGCAGGGCCATATTTGATGGATCATAGGAAATTTCAAAACAAGCATGCTTTGATAAGGCAACTGTCCAGCTTCATATTGCAACCCATTCTGTTCAACAGGGGGAAATTTCCGTCTCCTTCATCACAAACAGCCAGATCAAAAAGTTCTGTGTGAATCTAGAAAAGGACAGGTTAAGGCATGTGCAACCCACTCCCGATTCGCAGGGAAACCATAGAAGGACTTTCATTAGCTACCGTGGTTCTTCACTGAAGCAAAGGCTTTATCCTTTCACAGGCCTGACGATTTTTGGCGACAGGGATTAATTAACAAGAAAAAACCCCAAGGTTCTGGTGAAAGGCTGAATTTAACTGTCCTTTGAAAAGCATGCTCTTAAATGGATCCATTTGTGGTAGTTGTAGCATTTCACAAACATCCTGACAAGTATATTACTCCAACAGGCTTTGGCAAATATGTAACACATCAGGTGTATATAACGTCATTTTTTCATGTATAATGTAATTTTTTTGAGAGTTCATATACTCTCACTGCATCTCTGCCAATTTATGAAGAACTAAAGTGTGCTTCTAACCAATATTGCATCTGAGTTGGATGTTGCATAGTTGTATGGGACTGAATAGGAATTTTTTAATTGTATATACTCAGGCTAACCATTTCGTCTTTCTCGTCTCCACTTTTCCAGTCTCTCTAACAACATGGGAACAACAGAGCTTTTTTAATATATCTTGAGCTTCAGACAGAAGGGGCTAATAATTAGCAACATTTTAACGTAACTGATGGTTGTTTTGGCAAAGTCAGTAACACCAATGACTGTCGTTTCGCTGTACGTGGAGATGTGTGATGTGGATTAGTTGCATCCTAAGCTTTATATATATATATATATCCATTTCTAGAGGGTTTAAATGTAGCATAGAGGAAATGTATTATGAAAAGAGCACAGGGGGAATAACTACCTCTTTCAGTTTTCTTCATGAGTTCTTAGCCTCTTAACAAGACTTTTAATTTGGGTGGTTTGGGATTTAATTCAGCAATGATATAAATGCAACTCCATAAAGTTGCATTCTCTGTAGAGCAGTCCTGAGTTTGTCCCATTTGCATTTACAAATTCATGTAAGATCCAGATTGTTACCGGTTTGTTTTTTTTCAAACCCCCTATCTCGGTTTGACCTGCCCCGACCTAGGATAAGAGGTCAGAGCAAGTTAGAGTGCTTCAGTGGTTGTTTGACTTTTAAATGAACTTTTGTTTAATCCTCTGAGTAAAAGTGTGTAAAAGTGAATACTCCTGAGCAGGTTCTTAGGTAAAAGGTCAGGTCAGGTTTACTCGTCTGATCTTTCCCTCTTATTTTCCCACCCAGTAGAGTCTGATAACAAGTACCTCACCCATCTTAAGGATTGTGTCTAAGTTTCCTACCAGTCACTTCAGTATAAATCAGAATCAGACAGAGGAACAGCCTGTTGCATTTTCACTTTCAAGTAACGATTCATTATAGAGGAAAATACCTGAATTCAGACAAAACAGAGACAATGGAGAGGGGGAAAGAGAGAGAGAGAGGAAAATTGAAATGCTTTGGTGAATGCTCTTATTCTGCAATATCCCCACCTCTCAAGAGCACTCATTGCTGTGTATTACAGTGGTTTGCAGCAACAGGACCAACCACTAGTAGCTGAAGAGCTGGTAAGTCAACCGTAGATGGACTACATATTTTATTCTATCCCATGAGTAGCTAGCAAGAAGTTCCAGCGAGGAGCCTTCAGCCTTCATCTAAGTTGGTGCCTACTCTGTGTGCTCTTTGAAGGTGATGGGGGAAGCGTTAGGGTAGCTAATGAAGGCCGGCAGCTAAACATCCCTGCTGCACCTGTGGAGTCATGGGTTTACAGCCATTGCTATTGTACCCATGAAGGAGGAGACGGTGGGTATGCAGTTACTCACCATCAGTTAGCTATCTGTATGTGAAATGTAATAATCATTCTCTATCTACAGCAGAACACAGCCATGGCTTAGCACCAGGAGCCTCTGCATCTACATGGGCCAAAAAAAAAGGGAGACAAACTGGAGTCTAGTTCTCATCGCTGCAGCGGTCAGATACTGCTGCTCTAGCACATACTCTGTGATCTCAACTGGTGAAGAAAAGCAGGAACAGGAATAAAAAGACATTTAGTAAAAGGACTAAGCTACTAAATCCAGGAATGGGGGAGCAAAAATGAGATTAAAATTATGCAGAGAGAATGAGAGCTGAAAGAAGTAACATCATACCTCCCAGGGAGTGAAGGCAGAGGGATCCTTGCAGTTTCTGTCTTTGCATTGCCCTTTAATGGCGTGAGCAATGGCATAGACTGCAAGTATAGTACTGTGGATAAATCCCAGTTCAATGTTAGCATTCAAAAACCCATCTCTCCAGATCTGATGTTTATTCTCAACATTTTGCAACAGATCATCCTGGGACTGGTTTGAAATGCACATTTGAAAATCATGATATTCCAGGTGTGCACACACTGACAAAAGCATAATATATTCACGTAAAAACTTGTTGTCATCATTGGGCTTTTCATGAAGGCTTCTCAGAAAGTCTTGGAATGTGGAGATGTCTCCGCTTTTAAATCCAAATCCCACAATGGTACCCAGCTGTCTGATATTGGGAATTGTACTGATTTTGACTGCAGCTGACCAGTTATCACTTGCAATCCAGATTTTATTTACGTTCCTCTCAATTGCCTTCTTAAAGAGTTTGAGCACATGGAACTGTCTCATAAAGACAACAATAACATTTACTCTGGTTTCCTTGACAATCTTCTCAACTGCGTGATCAACTTTTGTGTGAAAGCTGTTGTCAGAGAGATAGGCAGGCAGCATTTCTTTAAAAGCTATGCAAACGTTGTTTGCCATGGCCTGGACCCCAAAGCTCTCCAGAGCAAACCGCCCATTGTCATCATCAGTGGCTATTACTCCAATCCAGTTCCACCCAGACTCACAGATCAAGTGGGCCATTGCTCTTGTCTGATGAAAATCACTGGGGATAGTCCTGAAGAAAGAAGGAAACCGGATTTTGTCACTGAGGATTTCGGCTGATGACGCGGGACTGACCTAGGAAGAGCGAACAATTCAGTTATGGAGGCGGTCTGCTCCAAAGGACACCAAGAGATCCAAAGCTGCCACGATTGCTCCTTCATCCAGCCCGACCCAGGCTCCCTCCTCCTGTGAGTAAGCATCAACAAGGTGCAGCCAAATGGGGCAGGTTCCCTCACTTTGCTCTTAGGATGCAGTCTCATGCCCAGTACCAGTTCCACTATTTTCATCCTCATTCATGTAATAACTTCAGAGGAGGTAGAGGATGAAACCTTTCAAAATGGATATGACAGTTATGCTGGTATAAGGATTTTGGTTTACTCTGCTTAGGTACCATCAACATGCTATTCAAAACAGCATTTAAAACATTGGAAGCATTAGCTGTTGTTTGAGTTATTATTCAAATTGCTGGTACCCTTACATTTTGCAGTATTTTTCTATCACTGAGTAGGTTACTATGGTTCACCCACATATCTATTTTCTCTCCAAGATTCAATTATTACATTTTAAAAGGATCATTAAGTCTGTTAGAAGAACCTCCCAGAAAAACAAACAGTAACCAACACTACAGAATGCTATAATTCTTTCATATAAAAGATTTACTGCCTTTTTTCCTGCGAATGTAGCTAGAAAAACGTAAATGGAACATTGTTTTTTAAATCTCTCTAGTTTTAATCCCTTTCTGTTTGTTTGTAGGAGCCTTTTCACCTACACTTATATTTCCTACACTGCTTGACAGTTCTTAAAAAATAAATCTAAGCTTTCCAAAATAAGAGTCGTCTGTCTGGAGGGGACACCAAGTCTTACTGGTGTCAGAAGATTACAGAAGCCCTTGATGAGAAAAATCTGCTGGGTCACCTCTTTCATCTCTGCGTCCCAATGCGGATTTGTTTCCATCACTTGCCTTTTGATTATGTTCAAGTGTGGCATTTTAATTTTCATACTTACTATAGCTCCTGTGGTGGAGCTGGAGGTCGTAATTACTTCCTACCATTGCAGAGGAAAAGATTCAATTAGAAGTTATGTTTAGTTCAGATTTTATGTCTTTTCCACATGTTTGGTTACTATGTTGCCACTTCTCAGTGGGGTAATAATATATTTCAAATAGCCAAACCCAACCTGCAGCACCGGATGGTGTGGAAGTGGATCTGCTTTTCCTTGTTGGTCCTGGCCTTGACCCCAACTCTTTTACAATGGTGAAAGTAGAAATGCAAGCACTGGCCTAAGTGCAAATGTGGGCCTGTACTAGTCCTAGAGAGGTCAGAAATAGAGAAGGGAGTTTTGGGAAGGACTGTTGATCTAGAGAGTTGTATTCTTTCTCTCCTACAACTGCTTGAAGAGTAACAGGAGTAAAACTGCGTTTTAGAGCAACATTCCTCACTTCCCTGTCCGTAGTTATAACAGACTCCAACATCTAATCTCTCTCAGGCAGGAGAGGATTTCCAGATTTCTGGCCAATTTTGATTTGGTTTTTTTTTTTTTTAGCTTGAGATTGGGTATTGCCACGTTGAGCACCAGCCAGACTAGCGGGTGGGACTTCGTTGCCTGAACAAAGTCCTTGAGCGTCAGCCAAGGCACACTGGAGTAACCGGCACAGCCACGCAGGACTGGCTAATTAATGGTGCTGCCAGGCTGACAAGAGCCCAGCATCATCCTGAAATAGCACTCAGAGGCATGTGCCTCGGGCATATCAAATAGCCCTTACTGCCTTTGTTTAGGCAAGTGAATCAAGCCCTCCATTTGGAGTTGAATCCCACCCTTCCTGATGTCCTTAGGTTGAGCCAAATCCTGCCCTATAGCAAACACATGGCTTTTCCAGTCCCTCTGATCAGAGCCACACCTTTTTCCTAAGCATGGTAAATTTAACCCTCTGTCCAAAATGCAATAATTCCCTCAAATTTACCTGTGGGATTAGTTGCAAAGCCAACAGCCTTGAAACTGCCATTGACACTTCCGAGTAGCTGGCTCCAATGACTGCCTTAATTCTCGGGACGTAGTCTGAGTAGTTACACTTGAACTCTACGACACCCTCAGAAGAATTGAATTTAGCCAGGAACCTCAGAGCAGACGCCATGGCTTTTGTAACTTCTGCACACGTGTCGTAGATTTCGTAGCCCAGAGTAACTCCAGGTAACAGCGTTGAATTGTTGATCATTTCAATAGCGTGTATCATTGCAAGCGTCTGAAGAAAAATTTGAATTTCGAAGCTGTCAGGAAACACAAAAGTTTTGTTTTAGAAAAGCATTGCTGGGAACAAGGCTGAAGCAAAGTCCATTTTGAGCATATTCCTTAGAATTTGACAACTACTGAAAAGAAGTGATGGATAGTATGCTTGGAATGATTTGTCTGGTTTTTTGTGCACAAAATATTAGAGATGGTATATTTTTGTCTCACCTAAACGGGAGATTAAGCAAAATGAACACAAAACTTAAAATATACCTGAATAGAAGTGTTTTTCTGGAAAAAAAAAATCAACCAGGTACTAAAAAATTAATTTTCATGTTACATGAAAATTTGCAAGTGATATCTTCAGGAAGTGTGGGTCAAAGTCAGTGAAGCTATTCCAATTTGCTTCATCTGCCCAGTAAACTTTTTAAAAAACGTATTTACTTTCACGCAAAGCATGAAACAAAGAAAAGACTAAGTATTTCAGAACAGAAGAAAATATTTCAGAGGTTGAGGTCTTCTAGTGGTTGCATTAATGTTCATAAAATCCTTTCTAAACCTGATGAAGTTAGTACAGCTATTCCCCGTATCTCCAGTGGATGTTATAACAGATGCTTAATCAGAACTGTGCTAGCACAAAATGTCTGCAATACAATCAACCCTCCTCTCAGGCAAGCTTCTCTGAAGTTTACAAATCTTGCAAACTAAATTAAATTTCAGACGGAGCTGAGACAGTTTACGACTCCATAGAAAAATAATGGAAGACTGACAAAATTATCACTTCATCATCATTTTGAAATAAATCCAGATGGACACCTGCATGTCCAGCTGATTATTATATTCAGGGATTAAGTAGCATGTAAAATTAAAATTAAAGAAAATGCATATTTGGAATCCCTGGGCTTAAGAAAGCTTTACGACACTTAAAATGAAGTTCTTCACTAGGTTTCCTTTGCATTCTTTCCAGAAAAATGGACGTTTCAAGCACAGTAGGATTTGGAGCCAATAAAATAAGTCTTCTGGTGCACAGTCTAAACTTGAATGCATACATGACATGGTGTTTAAACATAGTCTATCCTATAACATAATGCCACAATTATACAAAGTGTAATAATTACAGTAATTATAACAATAATTACAATCTCATCAGCAAAGGTACTGTCCTAGATTACAACTGATCTGCCCTGTGAGGTGGGGGACATACTTCAATATGTGCTTAGGTAAAATGGAACAGTCTGCCTGTGTTAAAATCATGTAGATGCAACTTCATAACAAATAATGAACAACTGCACAGCAGAGTACTTCAGACATATAGCAACAAATTCACATTTACATGGAAATTAAATGATCCGCACAAAACTCCAGGGCTATTTGATTATATATGAAGATTGAAGTAGGATCAAATGTTCATTCCCTTCCTCAGGCAGCCACAGTATTTTTTACTGTAACTTTGCCATACTTTGTCATCCTGTATTAATTTACGTGCAATTTCTGTGACGTCCGAGGTCTTTTTAAAGCCTAAGAAATGCAAGAGAAACAGGTTTTGCTGATCCTAATATAAGAGATACATGCCTGATGCCAGTGATCTCTTCTTTGCTCTGTATGTGATTTCCAGTATTACTCACCCAGCGCAATTCTGAATTACTGGCTTGACGGGATATTCTTCTGGACGCAGCATTTCGCTATGAACTGCAAACAAGCCTCCAATAACAATGTCCCCGGGAGAACTGGCGCCCACAAAGTCGTCAGTATTCTGGCAAGAAAAAGCGATGTCAGTGCCGATCACAAAGCAGGGGATCAAAAAGCTAATGAATGCCATGTTGCTGTTTCAGTTGCTCACTGCCAGCTTTAAGTCAATCAAGCGAGCTGCAGGGCCAGCAAGGGCTCCTATGTCACCTATAAACAGCAGCAAAGGAAAAAGGCTGCACTCAGAGGTTAGTCACACCTCATAAGGTGCTTGTATTTGCTTCGCTGGCTGAGGTTATTTTACTGAAGGTACTAAAGCAACGCTGTCATGTAAAACGTGAGGGTGCAGGGGTGCGAGAGTGAAGAGGGAGGGAGAAACATAAATGAGTTTAAAAGGAAATGTTGGGCATAAAATCTGTTCTGCTGCATTCAAAGTTTATTATACCTTATCTGAAACACATGGCAAATATTTTGGTATAAATTTGGGCTTGTCTTGAATACCTTCCAACTGAGTGCAGGGTGCGAAGAAGCAATCATGTAATACGGTGGTGATATTGCTGTGACCATATTTTAAGGGTCTGGTCTTAAGAGTACTGAAAAAAGATCCCTCCCTGCCACAGTGTGCTTTAGATCAGACTCTGGTCCAGAAAAAACCCAACCCAAAACTCTCAAAAGACTGCTTTTCTCTCAACCCTTTTCTTACAGGTTTTAAAAGCTTTGTGTAAAAATGGTTTGGATAAGCTAATATTCACGGTTCTGATGTACGCGCAGCTCCTAGGGACTTCAGTGGGCTTTGGATCCGGGTCTGTATTGACAAGCCAGGCCGTGTCTGCTGCTGGTTAATCTGATAAACACAGAACAGTGGGAAAACACAGTATTAGTCCTAGTTTTTTGGCAAGCCACAAGAATATTCCACCATATGCTTCTAGTATAAAATGTGACTTTTAAGGACCTAACACCAAGTATTACATCAGGGATTCAGTGGAAATACAGTACTGATATTTTGAAAACGCAAATTTGTTACAATTTATGATTAGAAGCAGAAAAGAAACTCTACTCTGGCCAGTCCCTAAAAAGCTATTAATTTCTATAGAAGAGGATTTTACCTACAAACAATAATCCTTACTTGGTCACTTTGGAAACTGGAAGTTGACAAAATAAACATCACATATAATTGGTGCATAATTTCATGTTATTTATAAAAACACCACGAAATGAGGTGTGCTTCAAACTCAACTACACTGAGTTTACATCACAGTGTAGAGTATTTTTACAGGGAAGGGGTTTTATTGTTGTTGTTTGTTTTCAAGACCTATAGCTCATAATTACTGCTAGTGATGCGAAGTACTTAGAGGCGTTACTGAGGTAGCTCAGCCTAATCTAGTACTGCAGAATTAACTGGAAGTGTTTGCACATACCCATTTTCATTGACACTTATGTACCACTAGAAATAAGTGTACAGTACAAAATGTTCTTCGCTTAAAATTTAGCGACATATTATTGTAACACCACTAGACTTTCACAGTTGTCTGCACAGGCGTATTTCCTGGCAGGTAGAAGCAAGCGTAAGATTCAGGGGAAGTCCTGAAGTACCATCATCTCCAGAAAGCAGCCTTTAATGGACGGTGCAAAGGCAGAAAACAGGGCCTCCCAAACCCAGAGCTGCTCTGAGAGCCACAGATGAATTCTAAGAGGCTTTGGAGGATCTGGTGGGAGACAAGAGATACACTGGTAGTATCCCTGTATATGCCCCAAAGTTACCTGCCACCGTGCCATAATGGCTACTTCTTCCACCTGGGCTTCAGCTTCCCTTTGAGAAGGACCAGAATAGGTGGGGTTTGGAAGATGGCCCTGTCAAGTGCAGCACTAATCCTGCAGGTGAATTCTTACAAATTTACAGTTAATAAATTTTTGGACACAGTGCCACTCTTACTGAAAGGCTCCACAATCCAAAATGGGTGAAAGAAGGCAAGGGACCTTTGGATATTCTCGCTGTTATTCAAAAGAGCGGGATCACCCCTCCTCACTCAGGACAGGACCTATCCTGACACAAGGGAGATTGCCCTGTTTGGGGAACCCAGCACCATGCAAATAAAATCCCGGCATTTGCAGGGAAGCTGGTGCTTGTGTAAGTTAAGAGTAACCACCACTTCTTGGATTGTTCCTGGGGAAGACATGAGCCACAAAGAAAGGGAGATGAGCCATAATTTTAAAGCCCTGGACCGAGTGCTTTGTTCCCAGTTCTGGCACTGACTTCTTATCCCTGAGCTGCACAGACTTCTGCCGTCGCTTCCCAACCTAGTCAGCTGTGCACAGTCAGGTTTCTGAAAGGCTCCTTCTCTCTCTCAAATGAAGTAGTGCCAAAACTCCTTGAAACTCTAGGTGTAACCTTCTTCTGCTTCATATAGTATCTGCAACATAGAGAATAATATTGCCTTTCCACCCGGATCATAAACTCTTTAGAATAACTACCGCCCTTCACTCTGGTGAACCCCCAGATTGTATAGGGTATTTTGATACAAGTAATAAATAACAGCAGCAAGGCAGAAGAAAACAAGCTAAACTAAGCCAAATCCAAATATAAATCAGTGCTGCAATAGAGGAACATGCCTTATTCGTGTTTTACTGCAAAGAAGCTGTGTGTTTTCCCATCAGCCTTCAGGTTTTGCCTTGTATGAGGTGTCTATTTTAGAAAAGTGTTACTTCCCACACACCAGCCTGGCAGTCCTGTAAAATGCTGTGGTTGCCTTAACCCACCAGGGAGCTGTTCAGCAGAAATGCCTGTGTCTGCTGCCATCTCCCTTCTGCTCAAGAGCAGATAGGGCACCCCGTTGCTTTGGCCAGCGAGCCGCCTCTCGGTTTGCCTTTGGTTTGGGGCAGTAACCAAAATGCTCGAAAGGCTCCCAGGTGAGCCCAGCTGCTCCCTCACGGTCTTCCTGAAGTCCATGGGATCTGCTCTGCCCCACAACCGAGGCTGAATGGCCAGCTGAAGGCTAATTTACTGTAAAGAAAACCAGAGAGTCAGAGCGTGATGTATAAGCAGTATACATTGACTTTGAGCAGAGCTTGGGAACGCTTCAAATACCAGGAACACCAAGGAAAACACATGTGGAGCTGCTCTCTAAAATCACCACTAAAAAACCCTGTGCAATTGGTAGCAACTGTTGTTTCCAGCAGGGAAGCCATTACAAATGAGTACACTAACATCTTCCAGGCCAGTAAGAAGGAATTGTCCCTTGTGAAATCATTTTATTTTCTATGCGATCAGTTTATGGAGCCATTTCCTTTCCCTAAGATGGACTGCATCTATACTAATAAAGACAGTAGGTAGTACTGAGGTCAAAACATTAAGAAGAGTAAATATTGGTTAGGATTGCCAGCTTTCTAGACCAATAGAACCATTATATTTAAACCAATGATTTTGGATTACTCACTCTCTTTTAAGGAAGTTTAAACAATGGAGCAAAAAAAGAGAAGCAGGTATTTGTTACTTAACTTTAACTATATTTTTAAAAATTATTCTATTTACTGGGGCCCTGCATAGCTTAATATTAAATACTAAATTTAAAGAACGAGAAGGAGAATAGCCGTTATTTTGACTTGTGGTCTGTTATTAAAAAAAACCTTAAAAATTAAAAAAACATCAACAGTGAAATGGAATTTGGATGGAAGCCAAGCGGTCACATTAATTCCTGAGAAACAAACTAACTCAATTTTCAAGGTCATTGGGTTTGTCCTCTAGAGCGCGTCAGCCGAGCTGCATGATGGGGAGGACGAGTTCTGTTTTTCTTTATCAGGTCACAGTATTATAAATTGTCTCCTGATGTTCTCTGAGAGCTGAATTTTCCCCTGATGCAAATGGCCTTGTTGGAGTACTTCCGACAGAAAACTGAGATGCTGGAACGCCTGCCTAGAGGAGGGCTGTGACAGGGCAGTCCTGGGCAGCCCCACAGCAATTTCTTTTCCAGAAACTGTTTCAAGTCAACTGTCAGTGCTGCACGTGGTCGGTGCACCTCTGCTGCTTATGCTACAATAGAGCTCTAAGAAATTAAAGCAGAGTTGTGAAGAGGGGAATACAACTAATTTCTACTTTTATTTTTTTGAGTTCAGAGAAGAGATTTTTGTTTCATTTATCTTCTCTAATATTTTAATATACTTAGATTAAACTGCAAGTCAAATATAATTTTGAAATGAAAGACCAAATGGATTTGACTTTTCTGATGTTGAGGACAAGTATTTTTAGCCATTCCAAAATTGAATCTCTCTATAAACAAACTGTGTGGGTTTTTGTGGGTTTTTTTTCCAAATAGTCTAGCAAGGCTGCTCCTATCCCACCCAGCTAAAAAGATAATCAACTATCAGGATGGACGCAGGACAATTTTTCATAAAAGCCAGCATGACAGGCATGACCCAGTTGATTGAGATGCTATTTTCAGAATTCTTCATCAGGTTTTATTTCTCTCCTTTGTTCCATCTCCTCTTCTCTTAATTGGAAAACAAGTGAGCAAAAATGTCATTCATCTGTTGACTACGCAAACATTTGGGCCCAACTTGTAGTAAAAGGGCCACCCAGAGGGAAAGCAAACCTCTAGCCTAGATATTTGGGCTGTCTCCTGAGAGGCTGGAGGCTAGGAAGGCCAGCCCTTCTGCCAACGACTGCTCATGACCCTATAGTGAGACCTTTGCTACATAAAGGAGGGGACTCAATTCTTTCTGCTCCCAGTGCCCTCTACTCATTGGAATGTCATCGATGTTTTATTTGAGAAAGCCCTTCTAGCCTGAGCATTAGGAACCCTCCTCAGAGAGTCAGTATATTCAGAAACCGCCAGGAGTGTATTGCCTTGTATATTTGGCATGTTTCTGGAAATACCTGTCTGCAAGGAAGTCAGGCTGGAGATCATCTCACATGAAAATACTGACGGCAAGCAGGTGTGAAGTTGATGCCAAACCTCTCAGCATTATTAATACCGAACACACCTTAAAATAAAATTAGCTTACAGGGATTTTGAGTTTAAAAATACACGTGGTTACAGGTTTTAGACATCTCCAGTTGACTGGGAGGGATCCGAGGGTCTTAGTTTTGGATATAGACTGTTAAAGGACAGCTAGCCTCCAAATAGCCGTCTTGGTGACCTTGTGCTTATTCTCATTGAATCACTTTTGTAAATAGTACTTTGTGATTTTTTTTTAACTTTTACAGGATTTGTCCCACATAAACTCCTTTAAAAATATGAGCAATTTTCTTCAGTCATTTTGGAGCTGAAATAGAAGTTATAATATTAAAAAGTAATTAGAATAAGAGAAATGAAAAAAGATTCAGTTTTGGGAGCAGGGACTGAAAGTCAGGTGGACCCTACTTTTAAGGGAATGACTTCATCACTGAAAGATATCATGGAAATTTTTGCTTTCTCTCTGGCCCAAGCCTTCAATTAATCTCTGCAAATATCAGTATAGGAAAGAATAAGAACTCATTTGCTTCCCTTCCTCAGCATACTTTATCAAGAACACTTTTGGAAAACATGGATCTAAACCTCTTCCGACAGAAGAAAAAAATTGAGTCCATGTCTCCCAAATGCGCTGCCTGACAGGATCTATCTAGAACAGGACACCAGGGAAAGTGTTTTCACTTGCCCTGATTTCATACGAGGCCCTGTCTTGTCACTGTCCTGAAAACACATATCTGAGCAAGTAAATACGTGTTTACCTTCTCCCTAAATACTGAGTTATTGGACACTGATAAAGATAATTTGGGGTTGGACTAGATGCTCTCCGGAGGTCCCTTCCAACCTCAACTATTGTGTGATTCTGTGATAATGCTGCTTCCAGTGGTGTTTTGTGGGAAGGGCTGGTGTCCATAGGTGCCAAACTGTAGAAGATCTGAGTGAGATTTGAGGCTTCTCTCAGCACTGGCTACTGTAGGCAGTCTTGAGCTCAGCCAGCTGGTCTTAGAGGGACCTTGCTTTTGGGAACCTAAATCTCCTCCTGTTCATACAGGAGGTAAGCTCTTAGGAGCTCTGCAGGCAAGGGCCAAGATTCCTGAAGGTAGGTAGGTTTTATACCTTAGTTATCTCAGTTCAGGTTTGATGCTGAAATACATTTAACTCTAAAACCTTTTCAACTCTAGGACTCCAGCTCTCAACTTACTTTGTCTTTTTTTTTTTTTTTTTTTTTTTGGAGAATTGATTCAAGGTTGTCATTGTCACCCTTATTCTGGACTTTTTTAATTTATTTTGGTTTTCTTTTGAGATCTTAAAAGATCTCAGCTCACCTTACAAGGTTTAACTGATTGTGTTATAAAAGTAAACATACATTTGCAAAGAGAGTACAGGCAGAACAGGTGACACTCATAAAAATTCCTTTCAGATAAGGAAAAGAACCCCAAACAGCAAATCTGCAAGAGTCACTCTGGAGATTGGATTCAGTCTTCAGAGTTGAAGACTGAGGGGACAAAAAACAAACACAAAGTTCCACAAATTAAAACCATTGGGAATGGTTCCTGCTAAAAAATTCTCTCTTAAAATCTTGTAGAACAGCGTATCACCCTACACACTTCCTACAGAATATTGTGCATTGTTGGTTAAGGAGAGCTTACAGACACAAAAATACTGCACTTGGGCTAATGAGAAAATAGGAAACAAGACTTTGCTTGAAGTCATTTGTGCTCCCTTGACAAGAAATTCTTTGAAGACATACACAAGCATGGATAAAATCATTAATCTGCAGTTACATCCCCAAGCATTCTGCTTATCCACATCTTTTAGAAATACAATACAAAGTAGTTAACAGTACATAAAACCATGACTGATCTTAAGTTTGGTATTAAATCTCTTTGCAATCACCCAGCCTTTAAAGCTGAGGGTGGTAGAATAATTATCATTGCCTTCATTCATCGGAAGAATAAAAAAGTTATGTCAGCACCTGTCCAAAAGACAGTGAGAATTGACTAGAATCAACAAAGGACAGAAAGAAAAAGACATTAGCTATGTGCATATTTCAGCCTTATATTTTACATCTCTCCAGAGTAGATTTTCAGGCATTCAATTTCCTGCAGTTTTCAGGTACTCCCATTGTGACCTATGTTGATGAAATGCTTGTTGCCACGCTGCAAGACAGGAATTGTGTGATTTCATAGAAAAGTAATGAAGTTTTGTATGAAAAAGAAAAAAAATGTTAGCATTTTCCTAGAGGTATATTTAAATATTTGTATTTTCAAAAGGTTACTTCCTTTACCAGTGTTTTCTCAGATGAACCCACTTTAGGACCTGAAAGGATAAGCATAAAACATTGTACTACAAGTTGATCTAAAGACTTCCTCTTGCTTCAACAGCAAAATGGTTTTATATCAGCTTTACAATCCAGAGAGGCAGAGAGAAAAAAGAGGTTCAGGAGTCTGAGGCCAGTGCATGTTGTGTTTTCCCATCTGTTTTTTTTTTTTTTTTAAATCAGTATGGATTCCTCCTTTTCACACATCAACTTGTTTACATAGATTTCCATCACTCACTGGGGAAGTCCTGTTTTGACTTTGTTCCCAGTGATAAAAAAAAAAAATCATATTTGTGAGGCATCTCAGAAAATCAAATCATAAACTTCAAAAAGGTCTTGATTTAAAGGAAACCACAGCTGTGATTTCATAACCAACGGCTGCCAAAGTTTTACTATGAAATAATAACAACTTTAATATCCAAACTCATTAAAATCCTTTATCTGCCTCAAATACATTGAAATGCAGATATTACTTTCTCTAAAACTATAGAACAAATGTTCTTGTTCACATGGATGCAGAATTCTTTAACTTATGTTTGTCTAAGAAGTTGTATGTGGGCAGCAGATTCTTAGACGCATAGAATGGTTTGGGTTGGAAGGGACCTTGAAGACCATCTAGTTCCAGCCCCCCTGCCATGGGCAGGGACACCTTCCACTGGACGAGGTTGCTCAAAGCCCCATCCAGCCTGGCCTTGGACACTGCCAGGGATGGGGCGATAGCTTACAGTAGCGATTTTCGGTAATGGGCATCCGCAGCTTCTCTGGGCAACCTGTTCCAGTGCCTCACCACCCTCATAGTAAAAAATTTCTTCCATGTATCCAATCTAAATCTAGCCTGTTTCAATTTAAAACCATTGCCCCTTGTCCTGTCACTGCAGGCCTTGGAAAGCCTTTCTCCGTCTTTCTTGTAAGCCCCCTTTTATATATTGAAAGGCCACAAAAATGTTCTTATTGTTCTTGAGACAATGTTTTGTCTTTAAAAGGCAATGTCATTATTTCCACATACAAGCATTCATAAATCAGTAACCAGGCACAATAAAAACATCATGATGATGATGATAATGATGATGATAATGATGGTAGGTAGCATTTCCATTAATTCTCATTGGAGTCTGTGACTATATCTATAGGTTAATGAAAGGTGATTCATAATTACATGATAGTGAGGCAGCAAAAAGCTCTCTGCACAGGTAGTACAGATCTAGTCCTATCTCATTAGTGTGAAATTAGAAAATAGAAAACTAAATTATTTTCTGAATTACACCAGAGTAATTCACAGCTTAATTCTGCAGAGGTGTTTTGGCTACACTAGACTGATCTGTACTCTCCAGGACTGAACCATGATAGATCTCCAGATTAACTGTGAGACTATCATCACATTTAGGAATGCACCAACATACCTTTAAATTCAAAACACAATGCAATCTGTTAACTACCAAGGTCTTTGGAGACAGTATTTTTAATATATGCCAATGTAACATAGGCATTGCACTATTAAGATACAAATGTCAATGGAAGAATGAAAGAAAAGAAATGGAAATAGCTCATCTGCAAGAAACACCAGCTTAGTACATGTATCCAAGTAACAAGCAAAAGCAAGTAGCTAGAACAAAGAAAACAATTATAGAATTATTTTGGCATGAGTATGACTGTCTATTATAGTATTCCTGACACACCATACAGTATACGTACGTCAAACAGTTCCTTACCCCTCCCATCCTCTGTCCTTGCACAGACCATGCATTTTGATCACAGACTAATGTTCAGTGCCCACTGGCAGACTGATTTAAAGCATAAAGCAGTAGAGCAGCAGAGCAGCAGAAAACGAGTTGTCAAGTTTGAATGCCAGTGAAAGACTACCTTGTTGTATTTAAATAGTCCAAGCCTACAGTGGCATCATTATTGTTTCTCATCCACAAAAAACCCAAAGCCAAAAGGCCAAAAAAAAAATTCAAGTATAATTGCAAGTGAATCTTCTTAGTAGTAATTATTATACAGCCTTTATTTCGATACCTAAATGACTAGTCCACTGTTAAACAGGCAAAACAAACCCCCTTCCCTACCAGTACTGACAAGAGGTGCTTTAAAAATTAAATGGACTTGTTAATGACAGAACTCTCTTAAATAGTCCAGTCTCTGAAGGGAGGCAGAATGAAGAGGTGGATGAACATGTGAACTTGATCTAATTTTTTTTCCTAGTAGCCCAACATGACACTAGTACCACAGAGCCAGGCAATGATTGTTGTATCACCTACCCTACCACTTAGCAACAACAGAGAAGCTCCTTTAGAATAGGATAAGGAAAAGGAGCGCTCATCCTGGGCCTGGTCACCTCTGCACAGTGATCTACACCAAGAGTGAAATTCTCTATACCAGTTTTGCACAGCAAATCCCAAACTCTGGTCCCCAGAGGCTGCCTGTGGTTATACTTCACTAGGCTTGGAGTCATCCTGCATTTTCTGGCGTAGTAACCACATAGGAATAAGAATATACAAACTGAAGAGACATTAAAGATTTAAGTAGAGGGGATCTATTCAAACAAATATTCACTTTAAAAATAATTTTGTTGTGTGAGATAAGTAAACAGGACAAAAGGAAAACATCTCTGGACCATGTTCACTAATTGGAAAATTATGTTTCAGAGGATTTAACACAGATGCACTGTCACTGGCAATCTCTCTCCAAACCGCTTTTGCACATAAGTACACAGCTTCCTCTATGCTCACATTACAGATAATATCCTTGTTTGAAGACTAACTTAGGCACAGAAATTTTAAAAGTACTTCTTCAAACTGCCCTTTCAGAGCTACGTTAAATAGAGGATCTGAGGAAGTTGTTGCTGTTTCGGTAACATGCCCATTGTGAGCTATATAAAATATTAAAGAAAAAAAAAATTCTTAAATGCATATGTAGGTGTTCAACAAAAGTTCCATATGTGAATTTTAGGGTCAGAGTTGTTTAATCCCATCGATCCAACACAAAATGTTTTGAAGAAACATAATCTCCAGAGTTTCTCATCATGAATTTCATTCCCATGAGAGCTTTCCTGTTCTCACCAGGTCTAGGCCTTATTCAGTCTGTTTTATTTATGCTGTTTCCCATTTGCAAACGGTGCATGTCCAAGTGCCTTGTTTTTAATGAAGTGTAGCAGTAGCATTTGATTGGAATTTGGATAAATGAGCAGATAATCCATGACTGTTTTCTGCAAGTTTATATGCATATATAAGAAAAATTAAAAATGTAGCTAGGTAAAGACCAAAGGCTGGTCTTCGTTACCACATCTTATACTTTTTTATCCCAAAATATAAAGTATTATGAGATCAATAAAGTTCTTTGTGGGATTACCCTTACTGTTGAAACAGAAGTATTAAGAGAATCTTTTGTGGAGTCCTTATGAAGAATAATAGGGGAGCTGCATGGAAAAGTCAGAAAAAAGCATGCCTATAAAAAAATCAAGAACTTTTGTCCTATGCAAGATCATTGTAATGGCCCTTTTCATAAATACCAGCATATACTATTACTTGTAATAGTTCCATAGTTTGGGACTATAAGCATCTATAGCATACTAGGCACTATGCATAATAAGAAACAGTTCTTCTCCGGAAAGATTTACAGGCTAACTGAACCCAAGGAACCATTTAACTTTATTTTACAGACAGAACAGGTGACTTTTCCAAGGGCAAATCAGACACGCTAAAAGCAAGTAATAAGACCTGTCTCCTGTAGCACCCTTCACGGAGTACCATCATAATAACCCACCCATCACTTCAGTACGCCATTAACTCGAGCACACGTTAGTTAAAGATTGCAGTGGGATGTACTGCTAAATCCCACACAAATGTTCTGTTCGCTTAATCTGTTGATAAGAGACACAGCAAAGACCTTTCTGCTGTTTTCAAAACACGTAGCAGGTTGAACAGGTGGTGTTGAAGGTGTTCTGGGTGAAGGAAGGGACCAGCTGAGGCTGGCTGGGGCTGAGGAGATACTCAGCCTCCTTTGGCTTGCTGTGTTAAACAGAGTTTAACAGAGTTAAGGAGCAGAGAAATAAGCAAGCTCGCTTATTTAACGTCAGTGGTTTGGAAAGCACCCTGCCCGCCCGGAACCTGACCATTACTGAGCACATCTAGTATTCCTTTGCCAAGCAACCCGCACCAGGCAGACCTCTCGGTCCCCTGCGGCACGCGAAGCTTCGCACTGTGCCCTCCCCAGGGCACGGCTGGGTGTCCGTCCTCTGCCCCAGCTATCCCAGGGATCTTGTCTTTAGTATTTATGCTCAGAAGCTCTGAAAACAGCATGACCGCTTTGTGGCTGAAGATAACAGATCTTTGACAGTAAGCAACATAGCTTCTCCGACACAGATATCGGAGGCCAGTTTCCTCCTGAGCAGATTCCAGAATATGTCACCGGCAAGAACTTGTGATTTTACTTAGAGCACAATACTGCTGTGATTGTGTACACGCGACAAACTGAACTTTTATCTATTGTTTACTTAGCAAATAAGGACCTAATCAAGAGCCCATTGAAGGCAGCAGGCAGAATAATATTGCCTCTGGAGCAGGCACTGAGTTGCTCTGACATTATCATTAAGTATAATATATATTTAAAAATGCATTTGAAAATATTGTCCAAATATATCATGTAGAAATACATCCTATTTTTTTCTTCTGTCCCAGAATTTAAAAATAATTGGCTACAATATATCAATTTCTGGCAAGCATCATTTTGTCAGTGACAATCAAGGACAGGTGACTGCAAACACTTGGTTCCTAACCTTAGAAAATTCTTGCTGAAATTATAACTCCGAGACTAGTGAGTGAATGAATCTCTCTCTGTCCAGGAAACTGAGATTCAAAGCCTCGACCCTGCATCTCAGTACAGAGCATATGCTACAAGTGGGAATATGCAAAAGGACAAGCAGTGCTCTTGTTTCCAGGTTAATCGAGGGCCTGAGCAACATCCAAGTGAAGACACTGTCAGTCCATGAGGCTTTCTGTAGACTGTGGCTAATCAATCTCAAGAAAGAAAGATTTTCTAGAGTGAAAAACAGAATTATCCAAAGCAACAAAACACCAGACTCAGATACACTTAGTCATAGCACTTAGTAGATTCCTGGTGCAGCCTACTTATGTTCACACCTAGCAGGAAGAACATTGGTAATATTCCATAAAAGATGGAAAGTCAAGCCTAAGATTAAAAAAAAAAAAAAAAAAAAAAAAGAGGTTAGTTATACATACAGACCTGTAAAGTTGCACAGTATCTGTGTGAAGTCATTTGTTCAAAGAAGGCTGCATAAATCTAAGAACACACCTTTTGCCAGCTGCACATCACTCACGACAGCTATGAATAGGTCTGTGGTTCCACAGGCAGCTCAGTGGATCCTATTGCTACAGCAGTGAGAAAATCTTGCTCCCCTCCACTCACACACACACCCTCTCCCTTCTATCCTACCCCACCCTCCTTCCCTTTCCCTCAGTCCCAGCCGTACCATCCCACCCATTTTCTGGCTCTCATCAACACTCCCCAGCTCATTTAACTCATTGAAATATCAGAAAGTTCTTAATTGGTTTTTCCTGGTCTTGTTTTCTGTTATTTCAGTGAATTAAACTGACACAGAAGTGTCTGACAAGTGTTGAAGCTGGCAAAAAGTTAGCAGGGGGAGCGTGTGGCCAGGAATAGTGTGGCCAGAGAGACACAGAAGGGGAAAACAAACTGATTTTCAGCAGTGGTGAGCTGCCTGTGAATGCAGCACTTCAGGGAGCTGTACCCGACTGGTGGTAGAGCCTTTAGGACTCAGCTTTACATAAAGAGAATAGTCCCTCGACTTTAGTGGTTTGCTTCTGTTAACACCTATTTAGCAGTTATTTGCAGATAGGCTGGGTATGCAAGAACAAGTGTTGCTAATAGAGCTGTTTGGAGTATCTGCAGAAACTCTCAAAACCACTTCTTCAAGGGTGAACATACTCTCTAACCTCAGCTCTATTCTTGGATCATTCACAGGGAAACTGGAGATGTTTGTATAGCTGCCCAGTGAAAAACTCAGCTGGCCTCCTTACTTTTCTTTTCCTGGATGCTGCCCACCAAAGCGCAGTGCAAATACGTGAATAGTGAAGTGGCTGGTCAGTCTGCAAGCTTGTAGGAGCATGTACTTGTATGAATACAAATATTTTCTTCCAGTTTGGTGAAGGAAAAAAGAATACATACTGAAAAATGGTGGTTTAAAATCAAGATAAGTAACTTGAGATAACTGTCTAACATCAACTCGAGAGAGGGTTAAGCACGGGAAATTTCTACTTCCATGTAGCTACGTAAGGTCAGACTATGAAGTCCCCACCTGCCATTCTCCTCGACTACAGCTACAGTGTAGAGTCTCCTTGTGTTTGTAGAGGATAGAGACATGTGAACTGTGAACGGATTAGTGTAACACAAGTATATAACCACAGTTTATTTGTTTTGAAGTTTGCTCTTTGGGGAGAAAAAACAAAGTGTCCACTTCTATACAGAAGAGAATGGGTTTTCATTTAAAGATCGTAAGAACAGGAAATAAGTAAAATACCCAAATGTAGAGACAGACAGACATGCCTGGCTTTATCAGCTGGAGACAGAGCAGGAAATACATTATTAAACATCACCATCTACTGGATGCCAGCATTTGTTCCTTACAAAGGGAACCCTAAGCTTCTGTGCTGAATTAACTTGTCAGATAAGCCTTTGCTTTAGCAGACCTGGTACTGCCCATATAGCTATCGGCAGGCCAAGGTTTGTGGACCTTTTCAGCCCCAGGTTGGGAAAAGATTTTCAGCATTATCAAAACAAACTCAAAAAGGTCAGGATGATATAATACAGGCTGCAAAATTATTAATAAGCCACAATGGGAACTTTAAAAAAAGAAGGTGGGGGTAGTCAGGCATGGGGGCAATAGCATGCTTTGGGTAATCAGTTTCTTGACTTGTGGTATGTTTGTGTAGACACACGCACACACGTGCATAGCATGGAGCTGCACGGCTGTCCCCCTGGGTAGCACACGATGACTGCCATTCCATAGTTTTGAACATTATCTGCTCACTCTCTTGGCTGCGCAGACAATATCCAACCATATTCATGTGATTTTACACCACTGGGACTAGCAGCGGGGCTCACAGAGCTTGCTGAGGGCAAAGGCACCAGTGCAGGTTGCATTGCCCTGCTGCAGCTGCCGAGCAGTGCCGGACGCTCCTTCCCTTCCCTTCCCCAGCGAGGGCAGAAGTCCCTGGCCTCACAGTTAAGGATGGCTGCTTCCTTGCCTGATGCCTCCCTGCCCCCCCCCCACTGCCTTTGCATCTCTCCTCACCTCCTTTTTTCTTCCAACTTCAGAGAAGTCACAGCACTGTGTGGCAGCAAGGGACGATACAAGTACCCTCCTCCGCCACCAGAGGAATTATTTCAAAAACATTGCTGAGGTATAAACACCTTGGGAAGGGCTCAGGAAAAAGCTGCAATAACTGCGCAAAGGCAAAGAAATTTTTCTTAGAGCGAGTGATGATCTAAAGCCATCATTACAATTAGTTTATCAAAAGGAACGACTGGATAACTATTGGAAACAATAAACCTAAGATTATGGAGGCTGCTTCAACGCTTTGACCCTTGGATTCATAGATTGATATTTCCTTAAAGAAATGTGTGTGATTAAGAAACTTCTTCCTGGCTGTACCCTTTCAAGAGGTATTGGCAGTGACAGGGCTAAATGCCCTGGGGCTTTTAGCTCAGTGCTCTGACTTTTTTTTCTCAAGAGCAAAATACTCACAAAAAGTAAAGACTGAAATGTGGCAAGAATCAAAAAAAAAAAAGGCGGGGGGAAAGCTGTCTTGTTTGGAGTGTTGGTAGTTAAAACTGTTCTGTGTAATGAGTTGCAGGAAATGAGAAATGGAGCTTTGGGAAGAGCTAGATTCATGCTATGTCAAGGCAGAGAGAATGACAAAGACTGATGATAATGAGAAAGTACTTTATTTCCTTGTGGAATATGAGTATGTACCATACTATACTTGTATTGTACTGTCAGCATATTTGGAAAGAAATAGGTGTTAGAGTCTACCAAATAGTCCTGACATCAACACCGTATCAGAGCTTTTATGCAGTTCATTTGTCTGGGGAAGATACGAAGTGAAAGAGTTTCCAACACTTACGTAAACATCACGAAGTTACACAGGAACAGATCAATAACAAATCGTATTTCTATTGCTGCATTCATCTTCCAAACCTTTTTCAGTTCGACACACAGAATCCCTCAAGTAAATTGTCGTTACTGGCAAGTCACACTGATACAAGTTAAGCTGAAAACATTTTGTTTCAATGTGCTGTGTTGGCAACAAGAAGAGGGAACATTGCAGCAAGATGACATAGTCCAATACCTGAGTGCTAATATAAAAGATATTTCACATGTAAATTATAAACAATAATTCTACTGAGCTGCAGAGCACATGTATCTGAGCATTTACTCTGTGGTGGGATTACACCATCACAAAATTCACATGAAACTAAGCAAAACTTCCTGGGCTCTCAGTATAGACAAGGAAGAGAAACAGATTTGCAAGAGGGTGATTTGTTTCAGTGGGTAACGTGCCTGGTATGAATTATCCCTGGGAGACACCTTTTCTTCTCTGCTGACTATAAAGGGAGACTGAGGTGACCAGATTGAACTCAAAAAACTAACTTTGAGAAGAAGTTAAGCAAGATGTATCCCATGCTTCATGTCCAGGGACAAATACCATGATTGCAATTAACATATATATAAAAGTGCAATTTTTGAAGAGGAAAATAATAACAGATATATGTGGATACCCCTTTTAACAGTTCTACTTCATAGTCTAGGTTTCACTTAGTAATGAGCAACATCGATAGGACCCCATTTCTCAAAGGACACACCACCAAATGATAATAATTCCTAGGCACTAGCAGTGCTGCAACGGCCGCAGTACTTATGGCTCCAGCTAGCCCAGCTCTGCATCTGCCCCCTCCCTTCTGTCTCCCAAAGGCTGAGATCATACATCTTGGGTGGACTGTCCACTCCAGCAGCGGAGGGTTCAACCGGTGGCTAGGATTGCCCACCTGCCTTTGCTTTTTGTGTCCCTCCTTTGCTCCTGCAAAGAGCTGGAACACACAGAACTGCTGCTCAGAGAGGGTGTGCGGATCTCAAAAGAGGATTGAGCTAGGGAGAGGCTGTGTGCTGCAATAGTCAGTCTCTTAATCCCGGGAACAGGAGGAGAGGATAAGGGGGTCCCAGTGCCCTCTGGCTCTCTTTCCTCTGCAGCCTGTACCAAACAATAAAGTCACCAAGAGCTCAAATGTGGAGTTAATGATGAGAAAAAGAAAATGATATCCCAGGCCAACACAAACCACCCTGAGCCTCCCTGGCCTGATCTCCAAGCCGTTCAGCAGCGCACAGTACTATTTGATTCTACTGTCAGGAAATGCTGAAACAGGGCTTCCCATCCCCACCTCTAAGGCACTGCTTAGTAGAAACCAACCTCCTGACTAATACAGGGTGGAAGCTGTGTTTCCACCTTCCTGGGAAACTTGAAACCTATGTCCTCTCAGCAGTGACAGCAAGTGTTTGAAACACAGATGAGAATCAGATTTAGCCTTTGGGAAAGGCTTTTCTTTCTTACAGCATTACTAGCTTAAACACCTATTTTTTAGGCAAAATATGAAGTATCTTGCTCTAAAATTACTGCTTCTGACTCCTAAGACACCTACAGAACATCTGCCTGTAATCAACTGAAGTACAGAGATGTTCTCCTCATCTGCTGCATTATGTGTTAGATGCCGCTGTGCTGATTCGCGCACAGCGCAGGGAGAAAAGCAGTCCCTGCTGCCGGAGGGTTAGTCCAAGAGTCCATTCTTCTAAGCACATTGAGACTATAGACAGACAATAGCTTAAAACTTGAGTTAGATCCTGAAGATTTGTTTCTAGCATGGAACCCATTTTGAATATTCTGGGTTTGCAACTCAGAGATGTTTGCTAAAAAGGACTTGGAGCACTTTTCTAGCCATGATACTAGCCTTGGAAGAGACTACAAGGATAAGAATGAGAAGTGATAATGAAAGCCGTATGTTTCGTTTATATGAAATATGACCTTTCCTTCAGGATGAATGCTTCTGAGATTACATCAAACAACAGAAAACTAGGAATTAACTCCTTGAGGTAAAAAGAGTAGTACACAGTGTGCTAGTTATTTTGTAAGGGACCTTTTCCATTGCCTCAAATCACCACCTTCAATAGGCAGGTGTGACAACTTCTCACATTTGAGGTCCAGTAAACAAAAGGTGGACTTCTGACGATTTGCTCATGCCGGAATAGGTACTTCAGAATGCGTTAGTGAGGTAAAGGCTCTAGGGAAGTCAGGCAAATAAAAATAACAGCAAAGGTGTCACTGAAGGCAGAGTTGAAGTCTGGCTCAACAGACTGGTAAATGGACTTGAAAACAGAAGCAACATGGTACAAAGAGAATGGCAGGAACTGGATGGAAGCAGGAATGTTCTGAAAGAAGGTAATGAGGGATGAAGTAAGTAAGACAGAAGGTGAAGACCAAAGCTAGGGCAATTGTTTTAGCAAGAGTCTGAGGGTATCACTTTTTTTAAGGAAGTTAGAAAATTGTGAAGTGGCAAAGAAAATTACTTGAGGCTGCAAGCCTGTGGACAACTCCCTGGGCTTTTTGGCTGGGTTTGGCAGTCCCTGTTGGGAGTGGTGCCAGTAAAATACCACAGATACACCACGCAGGTACCAGAAATGTGACAATTAAAACTACTCTGAGAAATCCCTGACAGCAAAGCATGACATGGTGACTGCTGAGTAGGTATACTTTGAGGAATGGAAAAGAAATCTTCCATGGTGATACAAAAAGGCAAAAATACGTTCAACTAAAGAGAAAAAAAAAATTGAAAAAAGTTGGGAGGCAGGAGCAACACTGGAAGACACAAGGAGGTGCAAGAAACTGGTACAGCCAATTTAATCGTACTGGGTTTTTTTTAGTAATGAAATGACAGAGTCAGAGAGGAGACATGATAACAGTCCTCAAACACTGAAAAAGTGATGAAAATTGAACAAGAGTAATCATGTTGTTAGACAGACAGAAAAAGGAAGCAATGGACACAAGCTGAAGGGAGATTGTTTGACACTAATAAACGTTTTTCATTGACATGATCTGGGTATGATGTGACCCCCCATCATCAAAGATCTTTAAGACCAGGAGAGACAGTTTCAGGAATCATACACGTATAATGGTACCTGTCCGTAATCCTGCCTTGTTTCCACTGGAAGGGATGGGATGGACAAGATGATCTCTACTAGTCCATTAAGTCTTTCAGCACTATAGTTCATGACTGTGAAAATGAGACTGAATGAGAGAATAAGCAAAAATGTCAAGAACATCAGCAGGAATAAGTGGCAGAGGATAAGATATTGAACTTGAAGACTGTATGTCCACATTGCCAAGCACACCTACAGCCCTAGTTTCAACAGGAGCGATGAGATCGTAAGGACAAGAGTCATAGGCTGGCTCAGCTGAGCAGCAGTCCCTGTGACTCTGTAAACAGACACACCACCAACTTCCAACTACAGAAAAATATTTTCTATAAGCAAAAGGATTTGGCTTTTTTATTGCTGCATGAACAAACAATTCAAACACCACAATTCCCCTTTACTTGCCAGGATTAATCTTTCTGTCCTACAAATTGCTTTAATTGCCAATGATTTCATATAGAACCTTTTTAAAACAATTTGAGTTTATTAAAGAGCACTGTCTGTCCCCTGTCAGAGGGAAATATTTTCTATTTTATTTATTGTATGTTACTTATTAAAAAAATCCCTTATTTCTATTAATTATAGAGTAGATATGTTTGCTCACATATTGGCACTGGATGATGTGCCTGTTCTCGTGCATGCTTTAAACATTACGTGTTTACTCAGGAGCACTGGCCTATCCACTTTTCTTTCTTTACTACTGCAAATGTAAGCTTAGTTTTATACAAAGCTGGTAACCCTACACAACGGTCTTTCACTGGCTTTGAAAGAACAAGTACGAGACGGTTTATACGAGTCAGAAAAGGTTACTAGGTCCAAGGAGAACTTCTGTTTACTAAAAAAGCTCTTAAAATCATCGTCAGTTTTAGGTAAAGCTAATTAAATGAGTGCCTGGCCCTCAGAAGGGATAGGAAGGGACTACAAATGGTTGTTGTCCCAGGGTGGAAACTAGCTGGTCCCTGGACCGGATCCCTCACTCAGTTAATCCCTGTGTTGATGATAGCTAGAATTCATTAAAAATCCTGACATCATAGCAAAGGAGCATCCTGATCTTATGCAACAAATAACATTTAGCTGTATATTACCAAAAAGACAATGACACATTGGATTTGGGTCACAAAAGATTCAACACAACAATTAGTAGCTGGGAGGTTTTCTTATACCGTAGAAATACTGATCCTCGTGGGCCCAATTCTGAAGTACTTGGATCAGCCAAAAGTCACAGGGAAGTCAGAAGGTCAAATGCAATTTTACTGTAATCTCGAAACAAAGCCGTTGAAACCAGAAGCTGAACAGTCTCAGCAAGTTATGCTAAGAACTGATGCACTGCCAAAGTCATGTATGGACATAGCCATATAGACAAAGTCATATACAGCGTCACATGTGAAGTAAGAAGGGGACATCGGAACAGCGAAGAAATGTTTGAACAGAGTAACTAGTAAGGAAGGAAATATATTTTACACAGTTAAGGGAAGAGGTGTAAGTAGAAGCAGCAGAAAGTTCATGCTAAATGCCATTTTTTACTCTGGGACTCTCTCACAGGTCTTCCTCATTTCTGAAGTCCATCATTCATACTTATGATGTGTTTTGGGGCCTTTTGGCAGATACGGGCACACCTGGGCCTTTGTTAAACACGGCTGCGATAGCTGATAGCTGGTCTGACAATGCAGCTCTGCAGGAGTGGAAGTGGTAATATTCTGCTGCTTTGTACTGCTGGCAGGATCAATGACTCGAGGTGCAACAGAAGACTGGAAGAGAGGAGGAGGAGGAATGGCTCTTCACAAGCTTTCTGTCTGTGACAGCCCAGCACTACTTGATGGCTAGAAGAATGCCTCTAACACTCATCTGATACAGCATTTCAGGGCTGCTTGCCACCACAAGCCATACTACAATTTCCCAGCCCCTATCTGGGAGGAGCACAATGCCCAAGGCTTTGCTATAACGAGGATGTATGCATTAGAACAGTGGATGTTGCAGTGATCGGGCTAATTTTCCATCCTACTGACAACTTTCCTCTCTGGAAAAAGCAGGGACCAGCTTTCTGCGATGGTCCCCCGCCACCTTTCTCAGTCAGCACGCTGGAACGGAGCAAAGCAAAGCAAAGTCTGCCAGATCAGCGTGTTGTATTCGTACAGCCTGAAGATGTTTTGTTCCCGCACCCACCAAATTACACCAGGAAACAACGGGGTACTGACAGTAACGGACAGTGCCCGGGGTGGGGGTGGGGGTGTCCCACGGCCTCCCCTCGCCCTCACCCGGGGGGATGAGGAAGCCCCCGCGGCCACCCCCTTGCCTTCGCCGCGGCGGGCCAAGGGCTACTCCCTCACACAGCCGAGAGCCGCCGCCGGCGGGAGTTAATGATTAAGTCCCCTAGCAGACCCGCTCCGGGCCGGCTCTCCTGAACCTTCCTGGGCCTTCAGCCATGCCCCGTCCCCTCCCGGCCAGGCGCGACCGGGCTGGCTGAGCACCCGCGGCGGGCGGGGAGGCGGGAGGCAGGGACGGGGAGACCTCCCCGCTGCCGCCCCACAGCGACCTCCGGGACCCCAATCCGAGGCGGAGCCCTCTCCGCGGGCGCGGGGGAGCTGCCGTGAGGAGGGAGTGGCGCCCGCAGGCCCGGCCGCCTCTGCCCGCACGGGAGCCATGCAGCCCCCCTGGAAGGCGCCGTAGGGCACACCTGTCCCCCGCCGCCGCCTCCTCCCCCGCGTCGCCTCTCCTCCCCTCACGCTGCCGGCGTCGGCGCTCGGCTGACACCGTCTCCCGCCGAGGTGCCAGAGCCCCGCACAACCGGCCGGCGCGGCCCATGCCCCTGCCGGCGACCCTAGCGTCCTAAGGCCGCCGCCGCCGCCGCCGCCGCCGCCGCGCCCGCCC
>JAVKLA010000014.1:22174286-22225374 GCA_034782735.1 Sagittarius serpentarius | reverse complement strand
GCCGCCCATGGGCGCCGCCTGCGCCGCGGCGGGTCGGAGGAGGTGCCGGTGAGGAGCATGGCCAAGGGACCCGAGCAAGAGGACGCCTTCCTGCACCTCCCGGCCGCGCAGGCGGTGTCCTCCGCCGCGCAGGAGGATTGCTACGCGGGCTTGGCGGGGCGAGGCTTGCTGCCCTACGCCGAGGAGGGGCTGGGCGCGGCGGCGGGCGCCGAGAGGCGGCTCCCGGGGCCGGCGCTGCCCGCCGGCATCAAGGCAGGTAAGAGGTGGGGTGCCGGCAGCGTTCCCTTTTCAGCCCGCCGTCAGAGCAGGTGCGGGCAGCCTGGGCGAGGCGCGGCAGGCGCCCGAGCCGTCGCTGCTGCGCGGGATCCGGCGGGGACGCCAGGTAAGGCGGGTGCGGCTGCCGGGCCTCGGGGCGGCCGGGCCCGTCCCCTCAGGCAGCGGCGGGCAGGGCGGCCGGTTAAACGGGCGCCTGCGGGGCCGCGGTCGGGTCGGGAGGAGGCGGCGTGCTGCCTGACCGTAACGATGCCCTCCGGTATCTCTTCTTGTTCCCCCCGCGGCGCTCAGAAACACGCTTTACCAGCGAAGCCCTCTCCTCGGAAGACGAGGATGCAGATGCTCGCCTCGGCGCGCTGAAAGCCGCGGAGCAGAGCCCGTCTGCGAAGAAGAGCGTCACGCAGACCATGAAGGACAAGAAGAAGCAGACGCAGCTCACCCTGCAATGGTAGGGCTCGGGGCCCGGCCCCTCGGCGGGGACACCGGGCGAGCCGAAGTGTCCGTCAGGCCCAGAGGGACATTTCCTCAGAAGCTGAGCCGGCAAGGAGGGTTGCATCTCGCAGTTCTTTTAGAAATACTGGTCATTTGTGGGGTTGTGGGATGTTTGGTTGGGTAGTTGGTTGTTGGGTTTTGTTGGTGGGGTGGTTTTTGGTTGTTTGTTTATTTCTTTCTTTTCTGGGTAAGCCTTGTCTACGAATAGGGACATCCACCCCCAAATTTCCGATTGTTTAAATTAGCAGGGGTTTATCATTTAACAAAAATCTCTGTCAGATTCTCACAGTACGTGGCTATCGATGAAACGTGTCGCAAAAATGTAGAAATGGAACATTACTTAAGAATTACATTTGTGAATGGGTGTTTTAGTTATCCTTTAAAGCTATGACTTAGATTTTCACTCTGTTATAATTTATTTTTTTACATTATGTTCTACCATCTGTGGAAGCCCTAACTTTACTTCATTTCATCTGGGCAAAAATTAACCAAATAAGAGGTCAAATTCTGCAGACATTAATTGAGAAATGTTTCTGTTAAAGCACACCTGAAATTAAGGAGGAGTGCTGTTGAACTAAATAGGAACTTAGCTACCAAATGCAGGCTGTAAATCTTTTTTTTTTTTTTTACTTCAAACTGAAAAATGAGAGTAATCCAAATTACCCAGTTTCTTAGTCTAGTTTACGTCTCACTTCTGAGCGTAAATTGTAAGGATTTGAGTCTGGTGAGTCAGTGCAAAATTATTCAGTATGCAGCATTTACCACACAGTATTTTCTTACAGATTTGTGTGATTTGAGAAATAAATTTATTGCACATCATACCAGGAGTAGCAAATAATGTAAACTGATAAAGAAAAGAAGCAGGACAATGGTGAAATACCCAGCTCTTACCAAGAGTTCAGTTCAAGTGAAGACAGCCAGCTTTTTACTTCAGTTTTTAAATTTTTACTTTAATGACCATCACTGGGCACTTGTATCCTGTAAACTGATTGGGAAGCTACATAAAAATGCACCTCCTTCAGAAAAGGCCAGTTCTTTGCTTTTCAGTATGGTTTGGTCAAGAAACAGTTTTAGGTCCAGCATGGAAATGAAAAAGCAAAAGTAGGAAGAAAAGAGACATTAGCCCAGGTGTTAAAGATACAGTGGGACAGAAGATGCAAGTTCAAGCCCCTGCTCTGTTCAAAGGACAGACTTAAACCCAAGCCTTTCATAGTCTAGTAAGTGCTGTTATTTTCAGAGCAAGGCTGGCTCTTAGGTAATCACCATTTAATTATTTATATAAAGTAAAAAAGTCCAGGCATTGAAAAAGACTCATTAAGGAAAGGGATCTGGCCCCAGGTTTTCCATATTCTGCAACTAACCTAAGCACCAAGTGTGCAGTCAGTCTGTGGTGCCTGCCTTGTTCAGCAGAAACTCATCTGTGTGCTCTCATGGAATTCTTCAGTAAAATTAAAAAAACAAGAGTGCAGTACCAAAAAAACAGAAGAAAAGTAAGACCAGGAGACATGGCATATTGCTTCTTACTCTGGCAGTTTCTTTCTCTATACAGGCTGGAAGAAAACTACATTGTCTGTGAAGGAGTTTGTTTACCAAGATGCATCCTTTATGCACATTATTTAGACTTCTGCAGAAAAGAGAAGCTGGAACCTGCCTGTGCTGCAACTTTTGGGAAGGTAAAAAGTAAATGTCTTCATAATTTATTAGATTAATTCTTAGACAGAATCACAGTTTAGTAGACCTGTGTCAAAATTCCTCTCAAATTCACATGTTTTCTACTGTTAATGTACATGGAATCAGACTAACTGCACTGTTCCATATGAAGGGATTTCATGACATCAGCTTTAGGATAATGAAACTGAAATTCCCTTTGATTTATTGTTATTTCGTACAAAAAAGGCATTCTCTCCGAGAGCTTTTTTTTTTCCTTTTTGATGATAACATTAATAGGGTTCCTTCCACAAAACCAGATCTGACATGGAAGACACTTTTAATTATACTAAAGGCAGTGTAAAGTGAGATGTGACACAAGAAGCAATACAAGAAGAGGAATAAAAATTAATAACACAAAGAGCTCCTGAATGAAAAATTGTTGATTCATCCTCTTTTCTACCCTTCCCTACAATTAATCCTGAAATCATTTAATGAAAGGGAGATGTGAACTCTCCAAATTAAATCCTGAGTAGTTAGTGAAACAGGAAACCAAAAATGCTTCAAGGATCATCGATTTTTTTAAACACTACTTATGTAGTCATTGTTCATACATAGCAAAATGCATTAATTTAATTAAATAATAATAATGGATTTAAAATCCAGTTCATAAAATGTTCACTTACTAGTTTTTTTCTCTTGAATTGGATATACTGAGAAAGTGTATGTCTAATTTTCATTACACACTTTCAGTATAAATGAGGAAGACAGTAGCTTTCCACTTAAATATTGTTTTGACAGTGACCTATTAGATGTATCTATTAGATCTACGTTTATTACTGAATTACTTTTTTACTTCATAAACCTTTTGCCTTAAGCATTATTCTTTACAGGAAGAGTAGGATGTTTTTAGGGCACTAATCTCGATCTCAGGAGTCCAGTGACAGAATCTTTTTCTTGGATTAAATCACATAACATGAATTCTTTATGTGCAGCATAGAGCTAACAGAAACTTTCGTAGGGTTTTGGTGAGCATAAATAAGCTTAAGACTGTCCAGAACTGTGATAGTGGAGGACACAGAAGTACCTGTGAGGCAAATACTTGCTTGCTTTAACATTCAGATCACACTTTTCAAATAAAAAATCAATTTATTTTTCGTTGTTTGACTTGGAAAACAGAATAGCTAAAGAGCAGATCTTTCCCTGCCTCTGTTTAGATCTCTGAAGCAAAAGATGTAGTTGTACTTCAGAGACCTGAATGAGACAGAATTTTGATGAAGAAAACTAGATTTTAAATTGTAGAAGTGAAAACGGAAAGGAAGAATGGGTGGGAAGGAGTTTATGGGTGGGAAGACTGGAGATACATAGCAAGATGGACAAGGATGGAAGGACCCCTGCAGTATTAAATATGCTTAATTGCTTATGTTGTGATGTAAGTGTCACAAATATTTATTCATGGACTACATTAGACCCTATATTTATGCTACAATTTTTGAACAGATTGGTAAGAAAGCATACCAGTGTTAGAAATTAATACAGTTATTTTCTCTTTAGACCATTCGCCAGAAATTCCCTCTCCTTACCACAAGGCGGCTTGGAACAAGGGGCCATTCAAAGTAAGGCACAATTATCTGTGTATCCATTTATAGAATACATTCTAGGAATGACATGTATTTCCATGTCTCCGTAATATATACTAATTGGCAGGGAGGTTTATTCAGATGACAAGCTGCAAGTGATAACTTTCATGTACATGATGAAACTGATACAGAGTTTGAGTTTGAAAACATTACTGCAGGCATAATTTCTAAAATTAAACTGGGCTTCTAAAACTTGTCATTATATTTATAGAGCCATGCATTTGTTGCAAATATATGTTGAAATGTTATATATAAAAAAAATTATATAATAAGTGTGTCTGTTACAGCTGCTTATCTTTCTATAAATAATGTGAAATTTAAGTGTGATTTCATTTGCCTTTTGCAAACCTAACAACTTTCATTGTATGCATAACAATATGGATTAATTTAAGGACACTAGAAAAAAGCATTGTCTTAAATTGGAAAGGTATGCATCTGCTCTTTGTTGTGGGTAATTTATAAAAACTCTGAAAAGTACACAACCTGTAGTGCAGTCATTTCATAAATAATGTATCCAATTAATTTGTATATTTGATCTGTGGAATATTAGGCTGTACGTCACAGATAATTATATATCACCTATGGTGAAATTTATATTAGGTCTGGTTCCGGCATCATGCTTTTGGCCATGATAAAGTTAGCGTAAAACTGTGGTGAACGGTGGTAACAACTTATTTCCTTACATCCACCCTCCCTCCTATGTCTTGATGTCAAGACTGCTGAGGAAGGACTGATGAATCATCCCCAGTCTGATTTTTTTTTTTTAATAGGGGAATGCTACTTCTTAATGAAATGAAAAACTGTGTGGTGTATTGATGTAAGGAATGCAGAGAAGTCAAAATAGTCCTCTAGGGTATTGCTAGTGTCAAGCTATGAGTTAGGTAACTAGGAAACTTCTATCCCTGTTTGGGGAGTCACAAATACAATGGTTCTCTCTATTGCCTAAAACCAAGACTGGCCCTGGGATTTTCCAAGTGTTGTGTTTTAAACTGTTATTTCAGTGTTTATCAATATCTGATTTAAAAAAAATATTTAAACCTAAATAGTATGCCCGTATCGTTCAACATAAAACAGGACTAGTTAAATAATTTTGTTCTTTTAAAGTAACTCTCCAAAAACTTAATGGTTTTCAATCCCAAATCAAATTTAGACCAGATACTTAATGTGTATATTTCTATTGATTTCAAAACAGGTTTTCCTAAAAATAAGGCATTGCTACGAGGAGTAGATTAAGATAGATATTGTGTCCAGCTTTCTCTCTATACACAGAAATGAAACATTTATCATTAATGCCTATATTTTAGGAGATGCATACGTTTAAGTACGTGAGCAGCCCTAGGATTTTTATCACGCTTAAAATTACAAATGTGTTTATGTACTTACTGAATAAGATTCATGAAACTGTCCTTGACTTAAAGAAGAAAGCACAAAGAGTTGATGGTTTACTGAAACAAAACTAAACCCCAGACAATTAGCAAAGAAACATTTTGCTAATGAATAAGATAGAAAACCAGAATACTGGTAGTAATAGAAGAAACTCAAACATTCTCTTTGTTTGGGAAAACTTTTTGCTTTGAACGACTTAGCCTTGAAAGACAAAGTTACTCTTGTCTTTCAGTAATTTATAAGCAAAACTCAAAACAAAAGGAGACTGAAAAGGAAAAAAACTGCAAGACTGTGGTTTTCCTAAGTGCTTTGCAATATACTAGGAATGTCTGAAAGATGCATTGTTTACTTTTATAATTTCTGGAGGGTTGTTTCATGATGTTGTGCTTGGTTTTCTTCCTGCCTTAGAAATATAAGAAATAGCCAGTTGATTACACCTTAGTTTTGCTGAAGAATGCATAGATGTCATTTGTAAATTTTAGGTTTTGTTGCAGTATAAATGAAGATGGGGAAGAATTTCAATTCCAAATTTTTTAAAGCTGTTCTATTTCTTGAGTATGTCTCAAGTATTTATTTTAAATAATCATTAATAAAAATGAAATCCAAAGGAAATAAAATATGCATAGAATATTTTTCCTTTTTTAACAGAGGACAGTTCTTGCATAGTTTCTGTCACAGTCTTACAAATTTGTAATCCATTGATTTTTTTCAGGAGAGAGAACACAATCTGCATTGTATAGAGGACAACTGGAACTGAAGTTCATTTCTCTTTTTGTAGATGACCTATAAACGCTGAATAGAGGGGTTATGAGGAGAGTCACTATTGGAAAGGTTATTTATAGGGGAAAAGAGGGATTTCATGTATTGTCTGCTGTGGTGAAGTTCAGCTATGATTGCAGGCATGAGCTGATCTAGACTTAGCTTTGCAGGCGGACATTTGCTGCTGGTGTTGTGTTTAAGATTTTAGGAGATCTGGCATTCACAATCTGTGCAGGAATATTTGACAACCTACTAATTCATTGATGCCTTGGTTAAGTCTTAGTCAGGTTCATAACCCAACATATTTGGAGAACCACTTTCAAGTTATAATGAATGAGATAATACAAGGAGAAAAGTCTCCCAAATGCTCATTGTATTTTTGTTTTGACATATCTAATGAATTGATAAGATCTGATCAGGATCCAAACTTCCAAAATGTTTCATGTGTCTGCATAATTTAAAGCACAGTAAGTCAGCCTCTATTAAGTAAAGGACTATGTTTCAAATCTAGTTTTTGACATGGGAGTCTAGCTATAAAGTTAATTGTGTTGGGACATGTGTCACTGTATTCCCCTTTTCTCTAAGACATTTAACAGTATTAGCACAGAAATACCTCATGCCCAACATTTCTTCGGCAGATCCCATATCCCTGCTGACCTTGGTGGTATTATGTGCCATATTTTCAAATGGATTAACTGTTCTTGAACAATTTCCTCAAAGGGATGAGGCAACAGCAGGTTTTATTTGAACATCTGGCATTTATTTCTCCTTATATTTTTTTTCACTGGAGTTCTCCTCAGAGTCTTTTACTCTGCAATTCTCATTTCCACTACAGTACATTTACATTGCTCTTGCTGTGCAGAAAAGGACTTCACAAAAGGCACAAATGACAATATCTCCAGTTCAGAGACTGAATACAGCAGCAAGCAATCACAGAGAAGTGGCAGTATAAATAATGATGTCTGGTTATCTATTGATCTCTCTCTGATGTTGTGGACCATATTGCCCTCAGAACCACAGACTCACTGAGGAGCAAATTAATTTCTGCTTTCACCAGGTAGCAGTTAGTCACACAAATATCATTTGCAGCAGTATTTCCATTAAATTAATAAGCAAATTAAGGGGCTGTTCATCAGTTTTGGTAAATGACTAGTTACCCTCTGCTTTCATGTCAGCATGGACTCTAAATTTTGTAAGCTGTTTCATGTGTGGAACAAAGCTGGGTTAGTGGGACTGGTAAGAGACACTTCTTACTAGCAGTTAAATCCTATTTTTTTAAGCATGGTAGTGTAGTGACATTGTTTTGTTTCTGTTGTTGCGATCATTATTTTGATACAATGTTAGTAGGAGCAGTAATAGTGCTAACTATCCCTAACAGTGATGTTTCATATGGCTGTATTGCCTAGGAGCTCTGATCATTGTCCAGGGCTCTATTGAGCCAGATGCTGCGAAAGCATGAAAGGAAAAGGACAGTTCCTCTCCGATGGAATCGTTGTTCTTGTATTGCAAAGAAAAGCTAACTTCCCAGGAATAAAGTGCCTTGCTGGACACTGCATGCATACACAGTAATGTATTGATAGAGCCTGGCTGTGGTCAGAAGATAGCAAAGAAAATCAGTTCCCTTTTCCATCATCTTCAAGGTGACAGAAATTGGTTTTCTCCAACACCGAAACAAGGCCGAGCTCTTTCTAGCATTCTCATGAGCATGAATTGGATTTGAGAAAGATCTCCTGCTCTAAGGTGTGGGATACACAAATGTTAGTTCCTCTGATTCCAAGCAGCATTTGTCATCTCCAGTTCTGGGCAAAGGAGAGATTTAAAAATGCATCTAATAAATCCTAGAACTTCAAGTCAGAATCTCTCTGTGTTTACATCCAACAACCCATTTGTACAGAAGTGGCAATACTAAAACGCTCGTTTAAACTTTTGGCCAAGAAGGCACAACACATCATTGGACACAATTTTGTTAACAAAGTTCATTCATCTCTCATATCTGTGCTAATCCCTCCAGGTTGCTGAATGTAGGGGAAATTTTCTACATTCCTTCAGAGTAGAAGACCCAGCATGATAAATACTGCAAACTGCTCTCTTAGTATTTCATAAGCAACAGTTGTCTGTGCAGCAGGTTCTGAATCTGCCTTTTTGCATAGGTAATGTTGAACGTACTGTGGTCACTGCTAGAATTCAGTTATAACCTTCAAGGTGCATGTGTTACCTGGAGCAGCTATTTGCGAAAACGTACATACTGCTCAGTCCATACACCCAGAGGACTGTTTGAGCTCAAGTTACAATTTAATTTCTTTGTAGACTTTGATCAATGATGAATCTTAGCTTTTATCCATCATGTCTGAAAACTATTATCTTATTTATTAGGAGTGATTTAGTGGGTTAATAAAACTGATATGGCAGCTGGCCCCGTGATAACAAGTTATTGCAAGTCCCTGAACAGCTTAAGCCTATCATTTCCTTATCAGCTATCATTTGTGTCAGTGTATGCTAAAATCAGGGCTACTAGTTGCGTAGGAACATATGTTACAACAAACCACTTAAATTTAACAGAGGAAAGCAGTTCAGCTTGTTTTTTAAAAGGTTTGTTACAGAAATTGAGAATAAGTAAGTTCCATATGATGACTGGTTTCATTTTATTAATTACAAAATAGACATATAAATAGTAAAATACATATATACTGTACATACACATAGAAATATGCATATAAAGAGACAGAAAGAAGGTACTTGAAGTTGTAGGATAAAGATGTTATCAGTGTGTCTGGGGTGGGTATACTACTCTCAACAGGGAGCCCAAAATAAGCAATTCAGCTAATGACCTTGGCTTGTAAGAGAATAAAAATCTTCATACCGTATTACTCTACAAAGTATGCCAGACAGAGCTTGAAAAGTACAGATTATAATTTTTTTAATTGCTTCTGTGTCATGACTGAAAAGATGTATTTTTTAGTACTAAAAATTCAACTACACAAATTGCTGAAGGAAATCAGAATGATAACTGCTATGCCTTTAATACACACAGAACAGGTATGGAAAATACCTGTTCTCTACATAACAAAATGTCACAACGGTAAATTCTTATATCTTGGGGCATTCCAGAGCAGGAACAAGTATATTGTCTGCCAGTGGAAACCTGAGAATCCAAAACATAAACCAGTTCCTGTTTCTAGCCCAAATATGTTAATATTAAATTGGATGTTGAATAATCTATATATTGAATTCTAACTCTGTAAAAAAGTAATGCTTTTCCTTGCTTCTGGCCCACTCCAACTTTAGCAGAAGGGAATTCCAAATTTGTGGTGAAAGTGTGAAGTTTTATTTTTAGAATTTTAAAAATGGCATGTGATCAAAACTGGGAGATTTAGGGCGTTGGTATGAGACGTAGGCAACTGCTTGCGTACGTGGCCAATGACATAAGTGCAGATAACATTGTTAAAGAAGCGGTCACAGCTGTTTTTTTTCATCCTGTTCAGTGCACAACCTTTGCAATGTCAAGACTAAGTAGATACTCTTATTTCAAAGAAACTATACATGTGTATTTGCAATACCTCTTGTGCCACGTCTAAAATTACTTCATTTTCATGAAAGAAGAAAAAAATGTTCATGCCTTTAGCATTTGTGGCAGAAATCTGTCAAATACTAGATTTCCAGATCCAGGTCTTTGGCCCACGTCTGTCTAATACTCCTAAGCCAAAAGCAGTGGTTGAAAACCTTCAGGACTTTAACTCACAACATAGGTGACACAGTACTGTATGTGAACCAGAGGACAATGGTCTAGCATTATGACATTTAATGAAAGGTCTCATTGGCATCCTAAACCACCTTGGGGTGTCACTTTGCTTTGATCAGCCAACTCTGACTTTAATGGATAAAAAGGGGACTGTTACGAGCAGATGGTCCTATGTCTGAACTGAGTATTGACAGGTATTTAAAAATGGTCAGTTCACCACATCAGCATCCCTACATATGGGGCAAGAAAACTGGAAGTAAAGAAATAGGGGAGAAACTTTTGGCCTTCCTATGTGTCACCAAGTCCCACTGCGATCTAGTGGTATTATGTAGACTCATCAGTTTCAAGCAAACAGTAAAAGCTATGATGTTTAACAGCAGCCACTTCCTGTCACGTTTCTTGGCTGTAAAATCCTGAATGCACACAACAGACTGTCCAGGAACAGAATGACTGTTTCAGCTGAGATTTTCAAAGCTACCTGGGCTCAGCAAATAGATCACCCTAGTGAACATTTTCTTAAGTATCATTTGTATCTAATGCCTTTAGTCAGCTTTGTAAATATAAAGCATTCAAGGTTTTTGTTCTTATCTGTGACTGTCCCATACAAGAGCAAACAGTAAGATTGTGATTTTTTTTTCAGTGAGCATCACCAGGAACAGCAGAGATGAGCTGAAAACTTTTGTTACGTGTTCTATGAACTATTTGCTGGGGGCTTTGTGTCTTAAGAGTGCATTTCTTCAGGCTTTTGAGAAGTTTCAGCAAAACTAGTGCAATGCATTGCAAAGTGTTATCTCTGCATTAGTCTCAGTTTGCATGCAAGGTACTTGAACTACAAGTGTTACTTTGAAGCAGTTCAGTTAAACCAGCTGCCATGGTGTTTTGAAGCTAATTTTAATAAAAAACAAATGAACCGGAGCATACTGTCCATAACATTCTTAGACAAATTTGGTTTAACACAATCAGTTTTTAAATCTATTCAGTGGAATTTATAAGACAGGGCCTATCACCTTTGATATCACCTTTGAACTCAAGCAAACTTCGCTATGACCTGTAAAGAAAGAGCTGCCCCCAGCTTGCTCTCCTGCCCTTCTCCTGAAGGTCACTTGTTTTTTAGCAAAATCAGTGGAAAGCAGTGAGTATCTACTGCATAGCCAGTTTTCTTAGCACCAGCCCACCCTCTTTAGTGTCTTTGGTTGAGGTGTTGGGTTCAGCACTGCAGAGCCTGAGCAATAGCCACGTTTCCTTCTTCCAGCTCTGTTTGGGAGCAGTAATCTCCAGGAGAGCAGCAAGGGAGACAAATGTGGATGACAACTGCTTCAGTGGCTAAATAATTCAGTCGGTCAGCCTGCCATCTGAGAGAAGAATGAATGGACATGTTAGCATTTTCAGTTGTAGGAGGCTGAACACTAATTTATAGGGTACACTGGCGAGTTATTTTCAGCTGAGAAGTGCTCTGTGGGACTGTCTGAATATAACAGTGGTAAGCCTGATAAAATAAACCTAGCAGATCAAACCCAGCACCCTTTCAACGAATGAAGTAAAATGAAAGAGAACGCACATTAGGGAAAAGAAATGTAACAAGTTTCTAGGAGATTTGCTGTTCCAGCTGCATTCTTGTGTAAGAGAGAAAGTGTTTTAAATTTAAAGAAGATCCTATCTTTGAATTTTTGATCAAATCATGACAATACTGTTTTATATGAGACCAGATTTTTTCCCATGTCAGTGAAAGGAATTGGTAGACATTGCTAAGAAAATTTTTCCGAAAGCATTGAAAATCAGTTTGACAGTTTGCTTTACTTGACACATCACTCATAAACACTCCTCTTTTTTTTCCACAGGTATCACTATTACGGAATTGGCATTAAAGAAAGCAGTGCGTACTACCACTCTGTGTATTCTGGAAAAGGCTTAACCAGGTACAATAATGTAATTTCTGAGACTTAGTGAGTGAAGGTCTAACTTTAACCTTCCTTTAGGATGGTATTTGTAAGACACTAATTTTTATTGGTACCAGAACTAGTATTGCTGCATATCTCAATGTCTGACATTCCCAGATTTAAGTAACAGTTTGCTCCCTGAAGACATTGATTTTGTTTTAAGAGGTTGATCTAGATCTTTTGCTAGTGTCTGCCAGTATGGCCCCACCACAGTCAGTGTAGAGCTGTATCAACTTATAACAGCAGCGGATTTGTTCAAGTTCATGTGAGGCAGCAAAATGCTATTTCCAGAACACTTGTCTCATTTTGTTTGCTTGTGTGTCACCCTCTGAGTTCTTTCCCCAGGACAGCTTCCCATTATGAAACATCTGGAGAATGGTGTGAAGCTGGCACCTGTAGGCAAGAGGGAGGGGTCAGTGTAGATTAATATTTACAGGTCCTTTGACTGGCTAATATCAGTTTAAACCTAACCCAGGAAGCTCTAATTATATTTATTTAAGGGACAGCTAGCAGGATCAATACGTTACGATAGCTGCTTGTTGGTTTGCCAAAGATTAATAGTTCGTAAAACAAATGTCGCTGTTCACATATGGCTTGAATGACGGCTTTCATTGTCTACAGCAGTATACCTGTGTAAGAGGGGACTCTGAGAAAGGAAAGGAATAAATGAGTTTATAATCACACATAGGAAATTCAGCTGCTGGCAGATTTAGGTTATATCCAAAAGGGTTTTTTCCAAACAATAAGGCAAATATAAAAACTGAGGGTAATGTGGCCAATGATGCTTAAAGGGAGGGATCTCTCCACTGCAGGACTTAAGGTATAATAGACTGGAATATGCCATTTCCTTGTCCAGTATTTATCCAGAGCTGCGGAGGTGAGATGAGATTCTTCCTAATAGAGAATTATCTTGAACAGATTGCTCATTTAATTGACTAAAAGAGAGTTGTTTTCATTTAAGCGAATATAGTCACTCTTAGTCCTCAGCTTTATGTCAGCCAGTGCCCTTTTCATGTAAAGCTCTGTCCTTGCACAATCTAGCAGCAATGAATGCAAAGAAAGTGGAGGTTCTGCAAAATTCCCCATGGCTGGCTTTCCAACGGTGTATGCTCACATAAAGATGGCATAGATATTCTCTTAAGATTTTCAAGAGTGCTCACTAGATTCACTAGTTAGGAACCTTTTCTTTGTGTTAGGATTTGGGCTCTCATGTATGAGATGTTGAATTTTCAGGGTCCAGTAGTCAAATTGCCTCCCTAGCTGATTTAGAACAGAAGTCCAAATGCTCATTTTGCACAGTGTGGGCCATCACTGTGGTTGGATTTGTCTGTGTGAAGAGAACGACGCAGTAGCCTGGGCCTAAGAACAAGCTTCTGGGTAAGGAAAGAGTCAGGCAGTGCAGGGATTCAAAATTGAGAGTGAATCTCCCAGTTGCTGGCTGCTGTATATAATGATCCATCATAAAATCTGTCCTTTGTCTGATGTCTGTTCTGGTAGATGAGCTATAAAAATGGTTCGTGGATCAAGCCTGGGGGACAAATAGGCAGGGAAAATATATGGGTTGATAATGGTATCAGATCACACCATGCCCACGCACAAATATAGGCATATGGAGGCCTTTACCACAAGGCTTGCGTGTTAGATGGCAGCTTGTCAAAAGATCAGAAGGGGCAATGGGCCTCAGTTTAGTTGCCTAAATATAGGCCTCTACAGCCATTTCAAACTTAATTGGCATTCATGTATTAATATTTAGGTAATTTAGCTGAGTACAATAGTCCTTAAATGCAGGGTTGCAGATGCCTGAATCCTTAAATTCCACTGTAAATTTGACCTCTCAGTTCCTTTAAATATCAAGCCTTGCACTGTGAAATGAGCCTGCCTAACACCAAAAATCATTAGTAGCCACAGCACTGTGTGAAGGGTGGCTTTAGGTATCAATTAAGGCTCTGGAAGAGCAGTGCTAGCAGATGCTGCCTCATGTTTTGTGTACATTCTGTGTACATTTTGCTGCACAGTCCATAACAAATATACCCAGGTATGAAGCTAATTAACTCCATGTTGTAATCAACTAAGTGATGCCTTCTTTCATACTCATCTGTCAATAACCAAGGGAACTCTGTAGGTAACATATGCTGGATCATCACGTGGTGGGAACTGTCAGGCACCTGGCCTGGGCAGGAGGAGTTCCACAACTGCTCAGCCTCTGTTTTTCTGTCCTGCCAGCAGAGCATCTTAACAGCAGGAAATCACAATATTGCCACTAATAATTGTAAGACTTCATGTTGCCCACAGTATCTTATCAGTTGGCAGCTAGCAGAACAGGAAATAACAATAATCAAACAACATTTATCATTATACTGATCCATTAGAATCTCTATCATTACACATCCTTTAGTTTCGTAGTTATAATTTAAAATGTGTGCTTTCTAATTTCTGCACTGAAGAGTTGCCTGATAGTCCAATGACTTCACTGGGAATCTCTCACCAGGACTTCTAATAGAGACATTCCCTATACAGCAACACATTTTTGCCAGTTAATGAATCTTTCATCTCAGAAATGCATTTCACCTGCATCAAAATAATACTGTGGTGTAAAAGAATGGAAAATCACTATGATTTCTTCATTTTTCTGAGAAGTACAAATTCTAGATAAATTTTTTCTACTCTGAATTTACTCAGCTGTATCGAAAACTTTATGTATTTCCTGGTAAAGCCCTCATGGACTTGCACCTATGCCGCCCTTTTGCTATTTGTGAAGTTGCAAAGATCCAAAGAAAAATCTGAAACTTGAGTTTTATACTTTACTGTTTTGTCAATGATCTGAATCTTCATGTTTTAGAAGACATCAGTAGGTTTCCTGATACCGTCAGGCACTTGCAAACCAATGGAAGAAGTTAAGAAAAAGGTGTGATTTTTATTATAATTACATTTGGAAAAGTGTGATCATTTTTCTAATTGATCTGTTTTATATATCTGTTTTATACGTGTGTATATATATATATACACAAACTCTAAAAATGTTCTGCTTCTGAAAAAATATCCAAATGTGTTTATTTTCAAAGGTTCTCTGGAAGCAAGTTAAAGAATGAGGTAAGTGCTGTAGTCTGTTTCCTTTTACTTCTGATATAATCCAAATATTGTGACCTGTGATTTTCTTCACATTCATTTCTTTGAAAATTACAGCAGTATTTTTCATTAAAGATTATACTGCATAACCTTTTTTCATGAAGCTGAATATTTCCTCCTCTAAATTTTCGAAGAAGAATAAGATTGGAAGGCACCTTCCAGGGTTCCTGTTCCAATCCAGTTCCCCATAACTGCAGAGGTTCATAATAGACCCTCTTAAGCAAGTTCTAGCTTAAATTTTTGCATCCATTACTTTTGCGGGAGGGCTTTTTTAGAATCTCATTTGTCTGATTGGAAGCCAAAACATGTTTTTTTTAATAAACTGAATTTTATACGTCCTGGTCAGGATTGTCTTTCTCTATTTTTTGCTCTTTGTGACACTTTCCTGTGATATGTCTTTTCACTGCTTTTGCTTGCAAGAAGAACAAGCAGCAGCTTTTAGTGACTTCTGATCAGCCTTATAGCCTTTCACTGTACTTGTTCCGATTTCAATATCTTTACAGAAAAAAAATCATAAAGTCTTGTAAATGGCATGTCTCCAATTTCTGTTGGAAATAGCCCTTCCGATGAACCCTTAGAACTGCATTTGATTATTGGGTTTTTTTGTTTGTGTTTTTTTTCTACAAGTAGCCTACATTTTCGCTACTGTATACTATGGTATAGTCACTGTCATGCTGGTCATATTATACTAGAAATACTCTGGTCATATTATACTACAAAATTATGGATTATTGTACATTAAGGGTTAAGGATTTCTCCCAGGATTGTTCTTTGACACAAAGTTCAACTACCATGGAATAGCCTGCATTCATATTATTAAACTGCTGGACCTACAAAACAACATAGGCACATCTCAGCTGCATTGCCACAGAGAAAAGTCCCTAGCAAGCAGTAACTGTTGAAGCATGACTAGGAATTGTTTGGGAGACTGCTAACTGACATGGGCCAAATGAGTGCCAGGGGCCATTCTGAATAAAACTGTTCCAGTATTGCCTGGGAATGTTTTCTGACACCATTTAATCTACTAGACTAAATATACCCTCTGTGATCAACTGATACACAACAAGTCTTTCTCCTTTTTCATTTCCAGATAAGCAACTCCTAGCTGATAGCAGAAATTCTTATTGGTCCCTGAGAGTGTAGCTTTGCTCTATTGATTTTCGTCCCCTTTATTGCCATTATCGCCATTATCTCAAAGCCATGCAGATCTTTCTACATGACCTCTTGGTCTTCCTCTTTATTGATGATTTCATTAGCTCATGTCAGCCAATTTAATCTATGAAATGTTCAATGAGATCAGCCCCAAGTCTGATCTTTGAGAATCTTCACTTCAGTCCCTTTTCAACCCAGTAGTTTCACTGTCAACATGGCTTGTTAGCATTTCAGCTGGTCGGTTTCTTAAACATTTTACATTCTTGTACTAATCCCCATTCTCACCAGGCATAACTAATCGTTTCCCATGGTGACACCATGTCAAGTATTTTAGTGAGATTCAGATAGATTAGATCTGCTGCATTTTCCCTGTTCAGATAATCAGCCATCTTGTCAAAAAAAGATAGTGCTATGCCATGGGATACCCCAATGTATTCAAGGATTCATGAGCACTACTACAGCATTCATTCTTTCAGAGTTGTGGGATGGAAAATGTCTGGTTCCCTTGGCATAAATGAATGCACATTTACTTCCATCTGTGATGTGGCTTTCCCAGTCTGTTTGGGAATTGACAGTTCCATAAACCTGTCTTGTTTCTGCCCCAAAGTTCAATACCTTCATCCTCGCAGAAAAAGAATCACAGAGAAGTTGATGGAAATAAGTGAGAAAGGGCACATCAGTATGAGTTTTTGATTGTCTAGCTCTGTGGTGTCTGAAATATTTAGGCAGGTCTTAAAAGGAAAAAACATCTTTCATGGTCAAAACTGAATTTTAGCAATCTCAGCGTACTGAAAATTTGACATTATACCTTCCATTAAAGTGGAGAGATGATATATCCTTATTCATTTGCTTGAAAGTACATGCAATTAAGTATTCCAGAAAGATTTACAATGATTGTGTAAGGTGTAATTCTCAGTAGGAACATAAAGACATTGAAAAGATGTTAAAGCACTGATTGTCTAAATATACTGAGTAAATGGCATTTGAATGAACACTTATTGAGTGCCAGGGACACTGTTTACTTCTGGTATGTTTTATCACATTTTCTAGTATTCTCTCTGTAGGGGGAGATATCAGCAAATTCTTTTATCTAAACCAGTTAGTGCACCATTAGAGTCTGCATGGTTAATTAGGCAGATAATATTACTGTCATTATCTTAATGTTAAATGGCCATTAGAAACAGATGGCATTAAATTGAAAGGGCAAGTGGCAGTGGGTTAAAATATTAAGCCTAGAACTGAGGCAGAGTCATATAAATCCATTAGCAAGGTAAAAAACATTGCAGATTATCATCTCTTAAACCTCCCACCACCATCACTACCTTCTTATAAATGAACTAATCCCTTTTAATCGGAGCTTTTAATATATTTAATGGGTAATTGCATAATAAAATCATTAAGATTACTCCTGTTACTAAAAAAAACAAACCTGATACCGATAGGCAGTTATAACAATGCAAAAGTATTGACACAGAAGAAGTACTTATGTTTCTAAATTTCTACAGTTTCTTTGACTTAGAGCTTTATATGTATTTGAATAGTAGATAGCGCAGGCAAAGTGTGTTTACATAATGTATGCTTTTGTTCCTTGCTGTCTGTTTTGGCAGACGTATCACCCTGTAAAAGTAGGCATATATATGGTGAATAAATCAGTTACAGCTATAGTTTTCTGAATTCAGTATTTGATAGAATTTCACTTGAAACTGGCCTCCAGTTCATGAGTCAACATTTATAGGAAAATGCTTCCCTTTGCACACTGTTACACTGTATGTTATGCTTTATACCTACTATTCCCACTTCAATGAAATCTGACTGTATGCAAAGGGGTAGGAAGAGGCCACTTCAAGTACTGTTCAAATGCCTCGTGCTGGGTCATAAATTCCATCCATTAGTACAAAGGGAATCTGCGGAGAAGTAATGGATTTACCACAGGAATATGCGGAAGTCCTGCTCAAGGCTCTCTACACTGCCTTGACATAAGGAGCAGGTGGGCTGAAATGGAACAAAGGGTTCCAGCCAAATAGTCTTCTCTAGTTTTGAATGCAGTCCTATGAGAATAAGTACAATTCAGTCAGTAAGGAGAGAATCATAATACAGATTTTATTGCTTCTCTTGAGGGTGAGAGTTTCAACTTAATTATATCATTTGAGAGCTTAATAAACATAATGTTGTGTGCATTATAAATATAAGCATAGTAACACTATTACTACAGAATGTTACTGCTCAGCTTTACTGAGAAGCAGACTAAATCAGATTTTGTGAGAGTATGAGGTTAGGAGTCTAAACAAGTGTTGATTTACCATATATCTCTTTGTGGTCAGTATCCACACATACAAGGCTGCTTGTTGTTTCATTCTTCAATCCCACCTCTCCAAAGGCTAGCATCTAATACGATAATGATTCAAGATCTTTTCTCGGTCTGTAACTAGTACAGGATGTGTCTATGATATTTCAGATGTCACAAGCTAAACTGGCTTAGGAGGTGAACTCTAAGAACTGAAAGGATCTCTCAGATCATCAGAATTTAGAATAATTCCGGAGGAATTCATCTTGTCTCCAGGTCAGCATTGACCGTGTCTCAACAAAGTAACTGGAGAACACTAAATGGCTGGGAGTGTCATTCTTACTGAGATATGAAACTGGGGCTTCATGTCAAGTCTGCCACAATCACAGAGGAGTATATAATAAATACTTAGTTCAGAAGTGTCCATAGACCCCTACATGCCATCACATCCACAACACCATAAAATGTTATCAAACTTTATGATAAACTGAAATAATGGTTGCCATAGTGAAGCAGCAGAAATCACTATTGCCGTGCTATCAGAGCAGGAGGAGAACAAGGGAGAACAATAGTATCTCCAGTACCCTAGATCCTTGCACTAGAAAGATACATATTAAACTTAGGGTCTCCCTGAGGATATCATAGTCCGTACTGTAGAGGAGATTAGTATTCTACTTCAGTTTTTAAACACAGATTAAATCCAAAGCTTGTAGGTTTCCATGAAGTAATGTGGCTCAAAGGCTTCATCACTGTGAAAACTGTATTTGGTGGAGTTTAGATCTAGACATATATTTAATTAGCTTCCTGAGCTGAAATCCAGATCTGGATAAGCATCAATATTTTGGAAAGATTATCTGAATGTAAATATTCTGGAACACTGAGAGACTAATGAGATAGCACAAATTGTTGGTTTCAGTTGAATCTATATTAGCTATTTCAATGTTCCTGTTTTTTCCCTTCCATTTCAGGGTGGTTTTACTCGTAAATATTCTCTGAGTTCCAAAACTGGAACTCTCCTCCCAGAGTTTCCAAGTGCTCAACACCTTTTGCTTCAAGGGTGCATTTCTAAAGACAAGGTAAAATGTGAGCGACTTCTCTTCTGACTTACAGATCAAAAATTACCACAGAATGTTTCTTCATATCTTAGCCTTTGAGGTATTGACATGAAAGAGCCAGAAATGTCCATAATCAAACAGAGGTGACTGATTTATAGAGGGGGCAAACCTTTACTAACACCGATTAACTGGCTTTCCACTGGAAAGGTGGTTGAATTATTTACCTATTAACTGACCTAGTATTTTACAAACTGATGGTATGTAAGACGGGGAGAGCAAAACAAACAAATAACTGAGAGTTGTATTCATTCCAAATGCCTTAGGATTTAAGGTAAGTTTTTTTCTGATTAGATCAGAACAAATAATTCACAACAAATAATTAGCTGAAATTTATTCTCATTAATTGTTTGAAAAGAGACTGTGAAAATCTGAGCTTTTTTTTTTAAATTAGTAAAATCATATTCCGCAAAGCAATACTCAGTATTGCTCATCCTAAGGGTAACTGTTCAGTTAGAAGTATTGCTGACATGTTTTATGTCTTTGAGTCCTTGCCTGTGTGTTAAATCTGTGTTGTTTCTGGTCACGTTACAGGCTGCTACATGCCTGAACTGTGCTAGAAACCTTTTGATACACATTATGAACTCTCCCGTTTAGCCTCCAGTACAGGTCATAATGGTGGCTGTCCTGAGATATGTTGCTTTAAAGCTTTTTATTTTATGAGCCCTTCTTCTTAAGTTTGTTCTGTGAAAGTAGTGAAGCCTGGGATTCTGGTTGTGAGGAGCTAAACAAAAGGAGCCATCTGTAGTACAGAGATCTTGGCTGGAAATCTTACAGTTCCTAAAGAAAACCCAAGAACTGGTGTACTCAGCAGTGTGCATCACCTGCTGCTATAGTCTTATCAGTGAATTGTCAGCTCTCATATATACAACGTTCTCATAATATTTAAATCTGAAGAGCATTTGAGGTTCCTTGCAGACGTAACACAGCAGTGTAAGCAAAACTGAATTTTACCACTCTAACAATGAAGAAAAAGATGCAACCCATTTTCTCTTCATTTTGTGGTCAGCAGCATGTAATTGCTCTGATGTTGGAAGCAGATGGTGGTAGGGCGCAGTGGGGCTTTGTGGGTGACTCTGACGGGACAGACTCATGGAGTTACGAGGAGACTGTGGGAAGAGAGATGAATTTGTGTGTCTCCTGCTCTCTCTTTCCTTGCTGCTCTTTCCTCATTCCTTGTTCTCTTATGTCCTGTTTTCTTTCCTTGCTGTCTTTTCCCTCCTTCAGCTTATCTGACCAAGGGTTATTGAAGCTAAGATATTTAGGTACTCTGTTCAAGACAGCCTGTACATAAAGTTTGACTCCTGCATTAAACTCCAAAGAAACTGCATGGAACTGAAATCTCTGGAGAGTCCATAAATGTAGCAGTCTGCACTAAAATAGATTGATAATTTCTGCATTTTATGTTTCTGAAGAAAACTTACCCAAACTTTAAACTTCCATCAACCCTTTCAAAAAAATTTCTTTAAAATATTATTGAATCGCACACTTTGTTGTTGTTTTTCAAAGATATATAGTAACAGAAGCAGCCCTAAAAGTCAGCAAGGTACATTTTCAAATACATCTGTATGCTAAACCTATTGAAATAAGGTGGTACTAGGTTAATTCAAAAACTATATTGGTTTGCTGGAGAAGTTCATAAGCTGTGACAAACTTTCTGTGATTCTGGACCATAAGAATGGTTTTACTATCATTTTTCTTTCCTTAAAATACTTTACAAATTTATTGTTTTATCATTTGCTACAATTTTTAAAATTTACTACCATTTCTTACAAAATCTTATAATACCTCTGCACAGTTATTAAAGTAAGGGAACACTTCACTCATAATTTAGCCTGATGAGATGAAAGGGAGTTCTGCTTTCTAAACTTGAGTTCGTGTAAGGCAGTGATTAAACTTTGACCTAATGACTGGCAGCTATTTTCTCATTTGTCCAACTAGATGATGTTTCAGAACACTCATAGACGCCTATAGTAGCCTAATGATTAACTTGCACTACCCTTTGGGATTAATCTTAGCTTCAGAAAGGTGAATTTACTTTACCATCTGACTGGCTAATCTAGCTATTGCCTTACTTTGATACACACATTTTCACCTGTATACAGGTTCAGATGCTACATTTCTGACAACAGCATTGAGACTTAAAGATGTCGATAAAAACTAGAGATGAGTGACCTCCTCATCACTTCTGGATATACAGACTGCCTATTTGTAAATATGCATTGTAATACAGTTTATTTAAATACTAGCTACAGAAAGCAGAAACCTAGGTCACTATAGCAGTAAATGAGAGAGCTAAGAAACCTGTTTAATCTTTCTTTCTTCCAAAATAGGTAGATACTCTTATCATGATGTACAAAACACACTGTCAGTGCGTCCTTGACAATGCAATTAATGGGAACTTTGAAGAGGTAAGGTTGTTTGAACACATATTCTTGGTATATATGCACAGGGAGACAAGAAAGCATGATTTATGTCCATGAATCTGGTTCCTACTCCTTTAGATTCAGCATTTCTTACTACATTTCTGGCAAGGAATGCCTGACCATCTTCTTCCCCTGCTTGAAAATCCCATCATTGTGGACATCTTCTGTGTTTGTGACTCAATACTGTATAAGGTAAGTTAAGCATTTAGCTATATGGGTAATCTCAACCACGTTACAGCTTTTACTTGTGTAAAAACAGCATTGAAGTTAGAGTAACAGGATGCCATGACTGCTTTCTGCCTCTTACCTGTGTAAATTGGCAGGGATTCCATTGAAATCAGGAACATAAAACTGGCATATGTAAGAGCTAAACTCTGGTCTCAGCTCTGCTGCACACTGTGCAGACAGCACACTAACTAATGCTGGAATCCTGACCTACCTGCTTGAATGTGGCGAGAAGAAATGCTTGTGTGCTTCACTGACAAGGCTAAGTTAAGCCTGGATGAAAACTGAAGCCTTGTCTTTACTTAAAAGATTATTGCAATTTCTACCAGCAAAGAGAGTCTGTGGCAGATCAGCGAGGTGATTCCACATGTGAATCTGCTGCTCACAGGTTATGTCAGGCCATGGTTTCATGTTACAAAGCTGGAACAATACTGGGTTAAGATATTCCTGCCTCTCCAGCCTGTTACACTTCGTTTCCGTTCCTCTGCTGCTAGGTGTACCAGCAAAACTGCTGCACTCTGAACTGGTTTGGGTTTAAGAAAAAAAATCTAAGGAACATCTGTTTTGCAGAGTTTATGTGCCATATGAGTTGTTTGATCTAGTTCACAGCATGATCACACAAGTAGTTGAAACTAGGTGAAACTGAGGAGCATTGCAAGGTCAGGATTGAGCGATAGAGCACTGGGGCGGGGGGGGGAAGTAATGCCACCAAAGTTTCCAGAGTTTTTAATTTGGAAAATCAGATCGGATCATTAATTAATAGCTACAAAGTACTCAAGTTCCTCTGATAGGACATGCCATATAAATAGAAAAGGATTGTCATCTTCTAACACAGTTCACAACCATGTATTGATGGGAAGAAATAACTATTGGCATAACAGTAAACACCAAGCAGTCAAAGCAAGAGACTCGGGGCTGTTTAGCAGTGAGCGCCTTATTGTCATCTGTTAGTCTTTACTGTACAAAAATACGGGGAAAAAATCCAGAAAAGATGAAACTACATATTTCTTCGAAGCATAACAAGCTGTAAAGTAAGAAGAGTTGTTCTAGTTAGCAGAGTGGAGTAAAGGTGATTACCATCAAATAGCATAATTACTACCCTGGAGATAAGCCATGAAGCCTCATTTACTTGTAGAGGTTATATTGTACCTTGAGTTTATGAGTTTTTTCTTGCTCTAAATGTGCTGTCCCAATAGACCCAATATTAGCTTTATTTGTAATAAATATTTAATGTGACAGAAGAAGAAGTACTACAGGAGCACTAAATTATAAATTGAATAAGAATTTCTCAAAAGTTCATAAATTTACTATTGTTCCTCTTCTTTGTCTCTCACTATTTCTCACTTATAATCAACGTAGATATTCTTGACAGCACAGCTGCCAGAAAGAAGGAGGAATTTTATTGTGTTATTGTCAAACCATTTACGTTAGTCGTGGAAATAGATTTTTGGGATATAGGCTAACAACTTTGCCCTCCGCAATAGCATTCCCCAGAAGGCAAGCCAGATGGCACAGATTTTTTCCAACAGTTCCACACTTAGCTATAGGGGATTTCTCCTAAACTCTGAACACTTTCAGTGCCACATCCAGTATGGCAGAAAGAAGAGTCAAGTGGCTAATAGCACTCGAAGACTTGGGAGACGCTTGAGCATCTGCTTTACCAAGGCTCACAGTGATGCTAGAAAAGACAAAGTGTTTATGCATCTCACTTCTACTGATTTCCCTACTGTAAGACATGAATGATAGCACTTTCTTGTTTTACTGACATGCTGGCATACATTAAGAACGGGAGCGGGAGCTATCCAGGTATATAAATATCTCATATGTTCCTATCTAATAGTGATGGGAGAAATCTAGGTAGGTAAATACCTGGACAGTAGGTTGAATGGCTTTACTCTGTATAAATTTCCTGTCCTTATGACTTTGCAATCTATGTAGACAAGACAGACATGAATGAATAAGTGGCCAGTGGAAGCTTGATACCATTTTCTGTTACTTTTTAAAGGTCCTTACAGATGTACTCATCCCTGCAACAATGCAAGAAATGCCAGAAAGGTAAGTGTTTGACAATAATAATGCTACATTCTGTTTGTTAGGCATATTCCAGGTAAACAGCAGAAATTCTATATCCTAGAGAAATTGTCTCACAGTATTTATGTTTATTTTTAGAACAGTAGAGTATGTATGGCAAAATACTGTCACTCTGAGGACAGCTATAGAACAGCCTTAAAATATTACACAGTATTTTAAGGTCACATTTTACTGGCTTGTTGGATATTTTGAGATAGGTTTCTTCTACACTAAAGCCCTAGAAGATCAAAAAAGAAACAAATGTACTTGTGTTGTTTAAGGAAAAATAATTGTTACCTTTTTTTTCAGAATACTTTTCAGGTTTGTATCCTATGCATCACCATAATATCTAAGTATTTTCTCAACAAGACATTAATAAGAGAATTACAAGTTGTCTCTGAATTTTTTCACCTTCCCTTTCCCTTGAAGGGCATCTTGTTTGGGGTTTTATGTCTGACTAAGGCTGTTAGCTTCAGATATCTCTAATTGTTCTTGGATTTCTTATGGTTTATTCTTAAAGCTAGTGCTTTTCAACCTGTTTCAGCTGGCAGATGGCTTACAGTTTTTCTCAGAGGAGGTACAGATCAATATACAGTCAATTTTAGCCCTTTGATGATTGGTCATTTCCTGTTTCTTTTTGGTGACACCTGAGGAGTAACTCATAGGTGTGTCCAGGAGTTTGTTAATCATAGATTGAAATCCAATTATTTAAAATAATGCAAGACAGTTTTTATTTATGTTTCTCTAAACCACGTTTATTTCCTGTAGTTTACTGGCAGATATAAGAAATTTTGCAAAAAACTGGGAACAGTGGGTTGTTTCCTCTTTGGAAAATCTACCAGAAAACCTGACAGATAAGAAACTGCCGATTGCACGAAGATTTGTTTCTTCCCTGAAACGACAGACGTCATTCCTACACCTAGCACAGGTAAACAGAATAAGACTATACATTAAAAAAATTGTCAGTTACATTCAGTTCACCTTGCTGGCTGTGAGATATAATGCATTATTTTTTCAAGGTTCAACGTCAGCCATGGAAGACTTACATCTTGTAGTTTTAGCCATGCAAGAAGGAAGCAGCCATAAATAGGTCTGACCAAAACTTGAGACTTTTATAGTAGAAAAGAGAAAAAAGACCATGGTTATAATGGGAACTTTTGGCAATCAAATGATGAAGTGGTATATATGGGTATTTGTTTTAGTTCCAAACTGGAAAATAACAGATGATCCTTCTCGCCTAGGAAGGTTCACTGCGTTGTCCATGATGTCCTTTAGTAAGCTTATTTCTTTTTGACTTTTGACTGAAAGAAGAGCGTATGAGTGACAGGTAGCTGAGGGCTCTAAGGCTGTCTTAGCGGGATACAGGTATCTGCAATTAGGAGGCAGCTCCATGTGTTGTTTTGGCAGATTATACAAAAGGAAACAATCCCTTTCGGGGAACTTAAGTGCTGACAGCTTGGGCTTTGAGGTGGTAGTCCTCATGAATAGCTGTAGATGCACCATGTATTCATCTTGACTTAGTTTTCTCTTTCATAAATATTAAGACAGAAGTAGCACGTGGGTGACATCGTGAAGATGATCTGATAGGAAGGCACATTAAAAGAGCATTAGAAGTCTAATGGAAGGGAAACATAATCTCATCTGATCTACGAAAAGCTCAGCCATGATAAGAAAATTAAACAGGTTATGATTCTTCTCTGAGGAGTTAATCAGGTGATCCCCAGGTGTGGGTCTGTGCTGGTTTTGACTGGGGTAGAGTTAATTTTCTTCATAGTAGCTAATATGGGGCGGTGTTTTGGATTTGTGCTGGAAACAGTGTTGATAATACAGGGATGTTTTAGTTATTGCAGAGCGGTGCTTACACAGAGTCAAGGTCTTTTCTGCTTCTCACACCACCCCACCAGCGAGTAGGTTGGACATGCATAAAAAGGTGGTGGGGGACACAGCTGGGACAGCTGACCCCAACTGACCCAAGGGATATTCCAGACCATATGACATCGTGCTCAGCAATAAAACTAGGGTGAAGGCTGGCGGGGGGCCGCTGCTTGGGGACTGACTGGGCATCAGTCAGTTGGTGATGAGCAATTGTTTTCATTTGCATCACTTGTCTTTCTGGGGTTGTATTTTTCTCTGTTATTGTTTTCCCTATTATTATTATTATTATTATTACTCCTCCTCCTCCTCCTCCTCCTCCTCCTCCTCCTCCTCCTCCTCCTTTTTTAATTATTAAATTGTTTTCTTACTTTTACACTCCAGTTCTCTCCCCCATCCTATGGAGGCGTGGAGAGTGAGTGAGTGGCTGTGTGGTGCTTAGCTACTGGCTGGGGTTAAACCACAACAGGGTCTCAGCATTTTTCCTTGCCTTCTCTTACAGATTGCTCGGCCAGCCCTTTTTGACCAGCATGTGGTAAATTCCATGGTGTCGGATATAGAAAAAGTTGATTTGAATAGTATTGGCTCTCAGGCACTTCTTGCAGTCTCAGGGAGCACAGACTCTGATGGAGAGGTCTACAGTGAATGTAAGTCCATAGTGATATATTTGTATCATTAAAAGTAATTCACTTATTCCATGCCGCACTAGTCTACTTGGAGATGGACTGAGAAAAGGCACACGTAGACACTGTGTTCTCTAACCTAGCTCAGTGTTAATTTCAGTAGTTTAAGAAAACCAGTTCGTTTCCCTAGCATGTCCTAAAAGAACAGAAGCTTGTGCTGGGAAGTCATCCCAGCTAGATGACTTTAAATGGGTGCTGAAAAAATCATTTACATGTCAGTTGCTAAGTGTAATAAAATCTCTTTTGAATTTTTGCCCTAATCATGTGGGGATATTAGCACAGACCAGTTCTTGAAAGATGTCTCAAAAATTCCATATCATTATGGCTTAATTTAATGGATATTTGAGCTAGTTTACTTTTTTTTGGTATGAACAGATTTTTTTTTCCTGAAAGCTGATCTTTAAAAAAATACATAATTTTCTATAACGTGTAATAGCTATTTTCATACATAGAATAGAGTGGAGTAAAGTACTAATTTTGAGGGTGTTAATTTTCATATACATACATGTTCAAAAAAAAGATATAGCCATTTTCTCTATTAAAAATATAACTTTTGTCATAGGAATCATGTTGATCAGAGTTTGGAGAGCTGAAAGGAATAGCAATGTGTTGTCCTCTAAATATTGTTACTTTGATTATAAAAGTTTGTTCTCTTTAATGGTTCACATTCCTGTTCACATTTTCATTTGAGTTGCCCATTTCCTACTTTTTGTGTAATTGTTTTCTATTTTGTTCTTTGTTTTCTTTCATACTGATTAAAAAAAAAGAAAAGGAGAAGAAAAATATCGAGTCATTCAGGCACTTTTTTGAAAATGAGAATTGAGGAGGTTAGCTTTACATTATATTGTGAGAAACTTGTAAAATGTAAGGGAAACCTAAGACTCTACAAATCTGCCACATTACAGATAAAGCTTTATTACTAAACTTAGTAATAGAAAGGTTCTCAAGGCTGAATCTTAAAAGGAATGGAAAAGATGAGAAAATTTTTTTGCTTTTATTTTCTTGTAAAACTTCATTGTCTTACAACCTGTATCATTGTAATGCCTAAGTAAAATATATATGTGTGATGGATGTGTGTCTTCTTGCTTTGCTGGGGAATTGCCTATTTCTTTACTGCTCTAATTCTTTGCTTTTCCTTTCCATGCTACAATATTGTCATATGGCTGGTGAGTGGCCTTTTCTCACATTCAGAATAGCGTGCAATGATATGTTCTCCTTTTTACATGGTAGATGACTCTATTACAGTATTCCAAGAACTGAAGGACCTTCTAAAGAAGAATGCCACTGTGGAATCATTTATTGAATGGTTGGATACTGTGGTTGAGCAAAGGGTTATCAAGGTACCTTTCAAATGTTCTGCCTGACTCAAGACCAAATCCTATTCCCCTTACTGCTTACACAGTCCCTTACTTATGCAGTCCCATTTGTTTCCCACATGGGATTCTCATCTCTGCTCCCATCCTCTTATTGTAATAGCGGAGTTCTTCATTTGGTGTGAAAGGTTCCAGTGCCGTTAGTTCTAATTAATCATGCTGAGTGCTGTTGAACAGTCTTATGTGTGTGACAAACTAAGAAGTATCTCAACTAAAACATTAAAGTCAGCACTGTCAAAAACTGTACGTGAAAGAAACCCATCCACCTTATCTGTGCATGCAGAATGACAGGGGTATTGCTCAGTGAGTAAGGTGAGCAAAAGTTGTTCCTTAGAGAAGCAATTTTTTCTTTCATAGTATTTGGATGGTACTGTATGTGGTATAAGTTAATGTAGCAGATGGATTCGGAAGTAGCTAACCTGCAGAAGGATTTCTATAGAGCAGGATGGATGATACAGTTTTGTAGCTTTATAAGGTGCTTAATGCAGTAACTGATGATTTGGATGGGATTTCCAGCCCCACTCCCCCCCCACCCCCCCGATTTACAAGATGCTTTATAATCACAAGTATTTTATATGCCTGTAGTTGTACAAGAACGATTACACTATAGCTCAGAACAAAATAATTGAGTTCTGAGTTACAGCTCAAGTAAGGGATGTTTACCCAGTTAGTGACTCTAGTGAATGTAAACTAGCAGAATAAAATGTTACACATTGCTTGCTAGTAGCTGAACGCTGGTCTTCTCATCAGGTCTTGTTCTATCTGGAAATACAATATCTTATCCATCATTTTAGGGAGCATCTTGATATGAACAGATGCAAGAGCAGGAGACAGTGCAGTTAGCTTTGGCTTGCAGAAGAGTGGCTCTGCCACTGACAGAATATCCATGAGCATGTCATTTTTCCTTTCTTCACCTGTTTTCCCAAATTTCAATGGAGACAGTGATAATTTCTTTCTTTTTAAAGCACTCAGTTTCCTAACAATTGCTGCCACATGTGAGCAGCACAGTGAGGAGCTTTGGATGATTCAGGGCAACAGAGCCAAAGCAAGTCCTCATACACACTTACCTGGACACAAAACTAAGATTGATTCCACCATTTCGGAAGACAATTCCTCATAAACAAGCCAGGCAGAAAAGGTGAAGCACTCTCTCATTCAGCATCTACTATGTGATGCTGTATTATTAAAGTTAGTGGGTATGGTTCCTAGCGTTGTTTTCCTGTAGTTAAGGGTAAGAAATACCAACAAGTCCTGATAGGAGGCTAGGTCAACTAAGCAGAAGCTAATAATTTACAGAACATGTAATCCTTCCATTGCTGTCTGCCTTCTGTTCACGCTGAAGCGTGGTTACTGTCAAACTCACACAACAGCTTCTTTCTGCTTGCTGTTTGAGAAAGCAACAGGACATACATTACCACACGAACAAATCACTACCAGAGCAAAGTGACAGTTTGAAATGAGCAGCATTAAAAGTGTCAGTGTTACGACAGCAAACGTAATACTTTGTAAGAGAAAGTCTGGCCAGTATTACACAGATTACATTAAAATACAAAGATTAATTTCTGTTCCCTGATTATGTGGATTAACATAGCGCCAGAGGGTGGATTTTTCACTTTCTTTCTGCCCTGTGCACCTGTATATTTACAGAACAATTTGTCACCTTTAATACTAGAATATGAGGTAATTTATATACTTTTAGGGCACAGGAGAGCTTCATCTAACATTGTCAGAGCTCTGTTCTAGTTGCACTGAAAAGAGTGAATGCTGCTCTTCTTTATCCCTTTAGGACACGTGTTATGAAAATAGTCTGAATCAGGCAGCTCAATCCACCCTGCCACATCAGCCTTAGTCAAGGACTCCTTGAGCCCTCAAGCATGTTCAGTTCTCCCTTCTTCTCTCCTGTGTGCAAAAAGCAAGTTAGCATACTTAACAGCATTTTATTATTCTCTTTCAGGCAAGCAAGCAAAATGGGAGGTCACTAAAGAAGAGAGCTCAAGACTTCCTTCTCAAATGGAGTTTTTTCGGTGCTCGAGTGATGCATAACCTAACTCTAAACAATGCATCAAGTTTTGGTACCTGCTTTGTAAAAATGCTCATATTTTGTACATACGGGCTAGCACTTACCTGCTTTCCGTCGTTTCCTGAGCAGAAGAACCTGTCCTAGTCTAAAGATTCTTTGATCAAAGCCCCAAATGCTGTGTAACGTGTTTTTCAAACTAACATTTCACAGTAAATGCTAGCAGTATTTTGTTGGTGATCTGTGTCACATGTTCATTTTTAAAAGGTATTTTTCTTTCAAATTGCTGTTTGATACTGCTTTGCCATTTAAGAGCTAGAAGCTCTGTTTTGGTATGGCAATGGAAGTGTAACTGCATATCTCAGTATAGGAGACAGAAGATTTACATTATTAGTTTTACATGTGGATCAGTTTGGTAAAGAATTACTGCTGTATAGAAGTTCTTGTGCATGGCATGTTTTCATAAAAGCAAAAGGAATTAGGCAGATCACCATCACCACTCATTTAATTCTGGGATCGGCAGACAGGCAATTCAACAGCGTTTGTGGCTTTTAAAAATTAAGGTTCACGTGTCCATCTTTAGAAATGTTTACATTTTTGGGGATTCTCAGAAAGAACCTTTTATAAAATAGAAGATGGTAGAGCAAGTGAAACTCACTTTAAATCTAGTCCATAATTTCCTAAGGTTAGTTGTAGGTACATTGTTATCTAAAATTCAGAGGGTATTTGAAATGGCTGTAAGGAGAGACACATTTTTAATGTGATATATCCTTGAAATAAGGTCAAAGACTTCACCAGTTATTGTCTGGTTATTTAGCACAAGGCAAACAGAAATAGAGCAGAGGCATTCTAGCAGACTTCAGCCTTATCTACCTCCACTGTGTGCCCTCTTCAAGTATAAAGCATGTCTCACTTTCATCACTATTTTTCTTTGATGTAATTAGTGGTCAAATAGCCTACAGGACAGTAAACAATTGAGCTAGGTGGGCCAGTGCAAAGAGAGATTAGAGCTAGAAGTTAGGCACTATTCCTTGTTGGTCTTGCCAGGTCATTTAAAGTCCACAATTATTTGTTTGTTTCACTTGCTTCTTGTAGAGTGGTGAGAGATGGTCACAAAGATAACTTAGCTACTCTCTCTCTTTCTCCTCCAAAAGGTTCTTTTCATTTGATCCGCATGCTACTAGATGAGTACATCCTGCTCGCCATGGAGACACAGTTCAACAATGACAAAGAACAAGAACTCCAGAATCTACTGGACAAATACATGAAAAATTTAGGTAACTAGAGCTTGGTTCTCCTGTATTTTTAGAAATTGACATATTTGTTTAACTTTAAACAGAAGCAGGCTTACTGTCTTCTCCTGAAGGTGTAGTTATATGCAACATTGTCAAATTCAACTGAAAAGCTTGTGACCATTCACACAGCAATTCATTCCCACCTTCCTACTGTAGTTCACTTAATAGCATTTTGTGGGAATGTGAATACACTGGATCACTGAAATGATCTTGGATGCAACAAACACTTGTAGGTACATCTGAAGGGCCACAGGCTGCAGTGTGAAAAGAGGTATAAGTAGCAGAAAGGGCAGGAATTCCTAATCCAGTTTTTCTGCCAAAGCTTGAATAGGTAATTACACCTTGAGCTAGGAATGTATTAAATGTTACCAAAATGTAAATATCCCTGCAAGGTTGGAACACAATTTTGGAGCCCTATTTAGCATCTGGCTGAAGTGCTACTACGTGGAAGAGAAACAAAATGAATTTAAAACGGTATCCTTCACATTTTCCATCAATTAGGCTTCTTCAAGGTTAGACAGTTTCAAGTCATATGCTCCAGGTCTTTTGCTGTAAAATGAATGAAGATTGATTTGGATCAAATTCTGGTCCAAGTTAATCCTTAAAAATCCAGTGAAACTTGACTGGATTCTGCTGAATTATTTTTTATTAACATTAGCACCAGCAATCAATCTTTAACTTTTTGGTTGTTGTTACTCTGAATCTGCACTTTGCTGCAAGAAACTTGCATAGAATTTGTCTGAAAGTAGCTGCTGTGCTTTTCTTTTAATTTAGCCTTCAGGAAAAAAAACTTGTCCTATGTAGCAGTTGCCTTATCCTTGAATACTTAGGTGAAGTACTTGAAACCGTAAGGTAAAGTCGTGGTTTCCACTGAAGAATAGCAAAACTTCCACTGACTTTATCAATAGTCTGCAGAAAAATGAAGAACTACTGAGTATAACAAATGCTTTTCTCTAGTTATCAGTATGAAAATAGAGTTCAGGCATTCTAAAATTCCCATTGTTAATTCTTTAAGATGAAGTGCCATGAGCCTCATTCACTCTTAGTGCAATTTACTTGACTTCATTGCTGACATTTACTTCAAGGGAATAAATCTGATTCATACCTTCACTATGATGACTTCAGTAAGGAGCAGATACTCTGTGATGTAGATCTGTGGTCAGGCAGTATGATACAAACGGTTCCACTGGGAAGATTAAGACTAGAACAATATTTGTGTTCATTGGCTGCATGCAAAATACGGAGGCTTCACTGGGTTTTAAAATAAGCAACCAAAGATGCTCATATGCTGTCTGTATACTAGTGGTGAATTTATGTGCAATAAGCATATGTAGCAGCCACCAAGAGTTTTCACTTACTCTTCCAGATGCAAGCAAAGCCACCTTTACCGCATCACCAAGCTCTTGCTTCCTAGCAAATCGTAACAAAGCTGCTCCTCTGCCCAGTGACACTTCAGTCAAAAATGAGTGTCTAGCAGAGCAAACCTACGTGTCCTTGTCAGCTAGCCAGCCCAGCAGTGTACCTTCTGGTCTGAACACCTTTGCCACAGGAGACAGTGAGAATATGCAGCTGACAGGTACGTATCAGTTCTTCTAGTTTCTCCTTCTCTTATTTGCTTGTTAGTCTTTCAGTCCACAGTAACACGTTGCTGTAGGAGGAGCAATGACCATATGCATTTGTAAAGACCTCTAGTAAATAATGTTTCATGAGCTCGCCCTCTGTGCTGATTTACAGAGGGCATCAATTGTCGAGCCCTGCCCATAATAGATCCTCTTGGAACAATGGTAAAACTAGTCTATACCTCTTGGCTTGGTGAGGTTCTTGTGAGGAGAGAACAGTAACACCTGGAGCACAGGAGGCTTGTAACTGCTGGAATTTCCCTCTGAATGTGGCAGCCTCCAAGCTGGAGAATGAAAGTGGGAAGCTTTATAGCCTGAAGTCGTGGATTAAAGAACATGTGTTGATAGGTGGGGGCTAATGCATATCCTTTGTAAAGGTTTCAAATGGCAATGTAGACTTCACTAGAGGGTTAGTGTCTTAAGAGATGCGCTCTGTTGAGCAGTATTGCCGTATGAATGCTAATCACAGCTAATGCTTATTTATTCCAGGTCAGATGGAGCTGTCGCAAAGCACTGGTCACCTGATGACTCCACCCGTTTCACCAGCCATGGTCAGCCGCGGAAGTGTTATCAACCAGGGGCCAATGGCTGTGCGACCTCCAAGTGTAGGTCCAGTGTTATCCACACATTCACAGTGCTCTTCCTACTCAGAACCCCTTTATCAGACTTTGTCACAAACTAATCAGAATTACTATGGAAACAATTCCAATTACCAGGCTATGTTCAGAACTCAGGCCCATTCCACTTCGGGAGTTTACCACCACAGAGCAGAGCACAGCCGATTCAGTGCCTTGAGTGAACAGCAGTTCTCCAGAGACTACTTCAGCAACAGCTGTGCTGTGTCTCCATACAATGCCAGATCCCCTTCCAGCTATGGTCCCTCATCCATGTCTCAGGACACACACAGTATGCAGTTTCTGAATACTGGGAGTTTCAATTTCTTGAGCAACTCAGTGTCTACGTGCCCAGGAGCAGCATATCCCACTAATGCTTCCAACGGTATTAATATATATTTTCTTTTCCCCTTCTGTTTCTCTTTCCTTGCTGGAGTAAAACACTTTTTCTCTGTTTTTTTCTATGGAAGATGTTTTTCAGCTCTTATTTATACTTTCCACTTCTCTGATGACACACAGAGATTGTAAAGCAGCTTAACAAGCTACTTAAGGATTTATTTTCCTGTGGTGAATCCTCAGCTGACCTCAAATACATCTGCTGTACCTATGCTAATCTTCCTTTGGCACCATTGCCATGTCTTGCACAAAGGAAGCAAAACCTTGGAGGATGACCTTGCAATTTAACAGTCTCCTGAGAAGACCCCAATACATTTACTAGGAAATACAGCAGGTGTAAGATAGCTTACCTCTGGGATCAGCATAATAGACCATTCTAGTCACAGGGTCAGGATGGTGAAACGAAGTATAGAAATGTGCATTAGCATTAGTTTGAGACTTTGGCCCTAATTTTTCTCATACTTCAAACATAAAGTTATTGCCACAATCTGCTTTAGAGATACAGTCAGCACAAACACCTCCCTCTTCTGGAGGAAAGACAGGGGAAATGTTACTTTTGTATGGATTTGTATATGCAGTAAGTATATATTATCATGCAGATTTTCTTTCCGCATATACTTTCCTTGACTGTGTGCTTCAGAAAGGAGGACTGAACTGTGGAAAGGAGTCTCCATGGTGTCTCTTATGGCCACTGACTGCAGGCTACTGTTGGATTCTGAACTTAGAATGGAAGGACAATTCTGTACTGAAGCCATGACTGAACTCTTAGGATCTTTTTGCCTCCTTGTTACCACCCCTTTTTTGGGTCTGTCACTTCATCTGTTACTAGTGTTACTAGGCTCTATGTGTACCTAGATAATCTTATTTTCAAGGGACTCAGCCAGTAACAATCACCTTTTGTCCCAGGTTATCACAAGCTCCTACCCTACCCTTTCTCTTCAGCAGTAGTTTCACTCTGCTTTTTTCCAATCTCTTGTCAACAGGATATTATGGAAACAATATAAATTATCCAGAATCTCACAGACTTGGAACAATGGTGGATCAACACGTTTCTGTAATCAGCAGCGTAAGCAGCGTTCGATCATTGCCATCGTACAATGATATACATGATCCTCTGAATATCTTGGATGACAGCGGAAGAAAACAAACAGGCTCATACTACACAGAGTCCTCACCTTCAATTGTCTGTCGGACTCCTATGCGTAAGTATAGCTAACGACTGAGGAAGAACTATGAACTTTTTAGCATCCTAACAAGTGCTGAGTATTAAGCTGTAGCTTACATATACAGTATATGAGATACAATATAGAAATAAAATAGCTCAGTACCTAGGATGTATCATAAGATGTGTTTTGCTTAAAATTGCAGGACAGTGAGTTTAATAACTCTTCGCCCCCATAAGGAGGACTATAATCCATTGTCCATGAGGAGTGGAATGAGTGGCCTGAACTGCAGAAAAATCTGTATGGGGAAACACTTTCTAACTATTAAGTGAGCTAATAATGGACTGGGCTCTTCTAAGAGCTCTTAAGGATCCTCACTGTCAAACAGATTAAATGAACCCTGGGGTCAGGGATGTCTAGATATATGCTTCCTGTGGTATCGTTCCTTCCTGTCCTGTGCTTCAAGAACTGTGTGTATTAGGCAAAGCTCCCACCGACAGTGAATTTTAGGTGAAATTACCTAACACCAAAGGGTTTGTTCTGGTATATGCATTAAACAAATAGCAGCTAGGTTAGGTCTCACATTCCAAAAAGGGTTGCACGGAAGATATAAACTAGGGCACTGTATGTTTCTCCACAAGATTACCTCTTCCTACTACTTACCTGTTAACCTTGCACAGAAGGTCAGACATTACTTGCCTCATTAAGGCTCTGCAAGAATTCAGTGCTCTGTTCTTTAAAGGATGCTAAAGAGGGGGAAAAAAACCCAGCACCACCATGCAGGGACTGTGCCCTTCAAGTATCTTCTGTATTCTGTGTTGATATGTGCCAGGTGGTGGGAGTGGTACCACCAGTGAATATGGACCTGAATGGTGCAGGATATGGAAAGATAAGCATAACGCACATAAATAGCTTTGCACAATTTTCATAGAAGATGGCTCATATGCAAGCCATAAACTTCAGGCCCGTATTTGGATTTTTAGCAGAGTCCACTTACACCTGGTTTTTGACCTATTCCCTGATGGCGTGAGGAGCTATTGAAGAAAAATTATAGAAGTACAGATAAATTGAGTGAAGTATAGAAGTGTTGACATTTCCATCCTTCAGATGTTGTGCCTGATAGATGAGGGTTTCCATCAGATGAAACTGGATTGTGGGTTTTTTTAATTTCAATAGATAGAAGACTTGCAATGATAGTAACCTTTTTTTCCCACAGCTTCAAACATGCAAACCACATCTTCTTCCCAGTGTATGTATGGAACATCTGGTCAGTTCCCTTCTCAGGAAAATCTGGACTCCCATGGCCCACCAAGCAGAGAGATGGTGTCATCTTTACCACCAATCAACACTGTCTTCATGGGAGCAGCTGCTGGAGGAACTTAACTGGGAGAGACCTGTCAGTGCCTTAAGCTTACTTTCCAAATCCAGACATTAAGGCTATGATGACAATCCCCTTCAAGTTGGTGGAATAGAAAAATATTACATATAGGGGTTAAAGGAGCCATTTTAGAGATATTAGCAGCCCTCCACACAAAAAAATAGGTATATTCAGATTGGGTCTGGCTTGTGAATCACTCAGGATTGTTCTCAACGTTACATCTTTTCAGTCAGAAATTCAAGGTGAGCAGAAAGAGCCAGTGATTCTTGCAAGCCAGACTAAGTTGTAAAGAAATGATTACATCTATTCCTAATTTATTAAAAATGCTATTTTAGTCTTTCACGTATATCTTTTTGTATAAAAATGTTTATTTAATGCCTGTGTTGCTCATTATTTATTAGGACCACAGAGTAACTGTTTACTTTCTCTTATTTGACAGATTGTCAAATGTATGTATCCTACCTCCTATGGAAATGTTTACAAGGTCAATTTTTACTGTTTTAAATGCAACTAAGCCAAATTCGTAAGTTTTTTACTGTTGTGCTCTGGAAAGTAAATTTCGAATGTTTAGTGCCTACTTATGTAAGTGAAAGTCCTCAGGAAATAAATAAAACATATTGTGGGGATTTTTTTTCTTTTGAAATAAACCACGTTCTCTTGAAATAAAACCAACAAACCATGCAAATATCATAAGCTAACTAATTGCAGTAGCCTGCTACTGTGGCTGGATAGCTGAAACAAATGAAACTATGCCACAAAATGTCATGGGATTTCAAAATTACTTGTGGTAGGAGCCCAAAATTTCTACTGGTGAAAATCCACAAAAAGATGTCCATCAACTTTCATGGGTTTAGGGCAACTGTGTATACTGAGACCAAAAGTAGTAAAGATGATTAAAAAATACTGTAACCCTCCAGATCAGATATTTTAGTAAAAAAAATATTTTACAAGTGCCATGATACTTTGTATACAGACATACGTTTATGTATGTTTCTGGAGAAGCCAGGTGAAGAATATCCACTAATGGTATTAAAGAGGACAGAGAAGAGAACTCACGTACAAAACAAGCTTCTTGCTACACGTTCATGAAATAAAAGGTGTTATTTTATAACCAGATTGTCCCAGCATCAGATTCAGATTTGGATTTAAATCCAGTCTTCTGAGGTTATTTGATGTCCACATTCCCATTCAGTCCATTGAATATATGCTGGGTATTGTGGAATTAGATAGTAGGGTATTTTTGGTGGAAGAAAATAGATGATACCATGATGAATTTTTTATTTCTAATCCTGTATAACTTCCTTTAGTGTTTTCTATCATGAGAAGTCTGACTGCAGCAGAAAAGTAGTAAGGAACATTGACTGGGCTAGGTCATGAATAATTTCTGATACAAAGTACTGGATGCAGAAATGAGACACCATAGTTCAGTAATTCAGATGTAGAAGACTTCAGCTCAGTTGCTTCCAAATTCAGGATGAAGTCTTATGCTGTGACCGAAATAGTGATACAAGAAAGTTTTGGTTTTGATAAAAATTTCCAATGATGTGGTGGTAATACAGGCTGTTCAAACAAGTGTTTATTGGGCAAGGCTTTACAGCATGTGAAGTAAGTACTCCAAAAGAGTTCTTTCTTCATGATTATTCAGCACAGGATATATTTTCTACTAAAATTAGTCCTATAAAAGCCACGTTTCTTATCTACGTGGAAGCGGGTCACATCTATAGTCAGTGAAGAGAGAGAGAGGCCTCCCATTCCAAGTGAGGTAAGACACGGAAAGGGAGCACAAGGTAAGGGATAGGTCACTATGGGAAGGGATATGTCGCTATCCTGAAATGCTTGGCTCCCTCTGCTGACAAATGGCATGGCATGGCATAAATAATTCCTTTAACCTGGAAATTTCCAGATTGTTGAATTCACATGAGAGCAACATGTAGAGTTTAGAGGAAGCAGGCAGCCACCAGCAGACAGGGTCTTAGTCCAACAGACCCTACATAAAAAGCACAATTCGTAGTACCTGGTGATTCATATGTGAATTACATGCATAATTTCCAGTCATTTTCTTTTTTTCATGTGAACCATCTTGTAATATGGGTTGTTTTTTTGGTGTAAATTACTTTATCTGCACTTTATCTGAGATAAGAAGCAATATTATATCATTAAATGTGCAGATTCTCGTTACGGCTGCAAAACAGAGTAGCATGAAGTATCACACTGTTTTAAATTGCAGTTCATTATTGACAGCAAAGAGCAGTAAAAAAATACTCTAATATTCAAATAGCCAGTTAAGAGAACTCTCTCATAGTGTTGCAGAACAAACCAAACCCATAATAATTGTAACTAGCCAAACCAAATGAGTAATTTCCATTTTATGCCCCACTGGTTCAGTTAAGTATGTGGTTTGATGAATTCAGTAAATTTTGTCCGTGGGAAATGAAATCATTCGCAGCTTTTGTGGATACCCCATGGGAAGACTTTTATCTTTGGTAGTATAGCAGCATTACAGTAAATATGAACAATCAATGGAGTTGCCACTCGGTGGTCTTTGATTACTCAGTTCAGTTGCTTTTTTGTGGATGCATTAATATGTTGGTTTTAATATATACATGCCAGAAAATCAGTGATAAAAATTTGTACATGCTGAGTACAATCAGTGTCAAATGAATATTGCCTAAAGGAAAAAAAAATTGTGTTGGTTTTTTTTTTCTCTGAGAAGGAAAGATGAAAAATTCAGTCCTTCTGATCTATTTGCCAATATAAGTGAATTTGAACTGGTGCTAGAACAGGCAAAAGAGATGGATGGACAGGTCAACTCTGCTTCCACTTCTAAAGTAAAACTGATGCTAATACAAATTGTATCAACCAAGACAAAGCACTGCTGGAGAAAAACCGATTGCCTTGTGTGCCATGAGCCTGTGTCTAGCAGCGCAGAATTCGGCTGGAAGAGAAGTGCAGTTCTTCGACTCTGAAGGCAATTAGGACCACAGGAATTTTACTTCAGGCTCAAAATTACCAAAAGAAAGTTTGCCTTTACCTTTAAATGTGTGGTGAAAACACAGTGAAATTACTTGTAGAAAGTAAAGTTGTGTATCATACTGTCATCCCACAAGCCGAATGCATCTTACTGGTCGGATCAGCATCCTGCCAGCTATCTCCATCTAGTACGTGAGGGATCAGTGGTGACAGAGAGGAAGGGAGCCTGCAGTGCAGCGGGTAGAGAAGAGACCTTTAGCAGAGCCTTACGTTTAGGGCAGACTATTAGAAGATCACAGATATGTTGGAACAGGATCAGATGCTTTATATGATGCAGCACAGTGCTGGTTCCCTCAGTGTGGGGTCAGGACTGAGTGGACTTTAGGCTTATGGAGAAAGTGGTCCAGAGAAGAAACAATGACAACACCCCACCCCCCTCCACCCCCGCTCTTAGAGCACTTAAAAACTGTGGAGATGTGATCACTCTTGGAAAAGCAGGTATTTGACACTAAAGAAACTAAATCTGTTAGGAACAGAACCAAAGGTCAGGCAGAGAAATGGAAGAATCTGTGGAAGCAAGAAAGTAACAATACAGGTCATTAATGCCATACCTCTGGACAAAGATGTACAGCTACAGGCCGGGAGTCCCGCAGCAGCCAATACTACTGTGCTAAAATAAAAGGGGCCATCAAGCTAAACTTAAAATTGTTGAGGCTGTCCGCTAGTGATTAGATCCAGGTAGTGCAGGAGGCCTTACCTGGTTTTGATAACTGACAAGAGAGAGATTAGTTTAGGGCTGATATGCCCCAGGTTGTAAGTAACAGGCTTTTGTATGAATAGTTTTGGGCTACGGTTTAATTGGAATCACTAATCTAGCTTTAGGGATTGGATTAAATTCAATATTGGCCTTGGGGATGGAGTCTGTGCAAGGGTGGGCTGGTTAGTATGGGCCTTGTAACTGTTCCAAATAAGGGCCTGTAAAGCTATACTAAATTGCCTGTCTGAAATAGGTCACAGGTCTAGTTTTTATGATAAACTCTGTTTGTAGGATTTGGGAATAGCTGTAACTGGGTTTATGGGCTTGAATTCAGGCTACTATGCCGGATGAGCCTGCATAATGCCTGAGCTTGGCTTATGGTTCTTGCCAGTAGGTCCTGCGTGGTATGTTTAACATAACAGTTAATTCAGGAAAGTTTGCTGCTTTCTTCTTAGTGATGTACTCAAGGTGGAGCTTAAATCTGAGTTAGCTCAGGCATTAGGGTTAACTTCAGAGGCTGGGTCAACATGAAGCTGAGACCATGAGTCAATATTGGATTTAGAAGTGGCCATCAAGCTCAGCTTAATGCTGTTGCTTAGAGGGACCCACAAACTATGCTTAGTTCTAGATAAAATAGAATGTAGGGAGACCAATACAGTCAGAATTAAAATTAAGATTTACTTGGGCAGGAACTGGTGAAGGTGGGTTGTTTCTGCATTTAGCAGAGGCTGTTGAGCTTATATGAAACCTACTGCCAGACCAGGCGATCTAGTTGTGATTCCTTCAAGGTCTAGTCTTAAGAGCAGACTGAAAGTTGATTTGAAATTTACGTTTGGAAATGAAACAAGATGAGCCATTTAGGTTAAAGCCAGGTCTAGAAGAAACGAGTGAGGCTAATCTGAGGTTTTAGGTGATGGAGTCCACATTGTCAATCATACTTCTGAGGCTGGTGTTGGGGAATTTAAAGTCATGGTTGAGGTTCAGGCCAACAGGAAGCAATGAATCTGAACTAATTATGGATTTAAGACCGGCAAGGATCTATGCTCATTATTGAAATCAGTTAGAGTCACTGACATAGTCATTAGCTTCAGCTAAGAGTTGAAATAAACGGCTAGGACTAGGTCAGTGATTGTGTAAGCCAGGATCAATGCATGTCTAAGTAGTCATTAGCTGAAACCTGTCTGATGGAAAAGAGATGCATCTTTCACAGCCTAAGACGAGAATGATGTCCTTAGTGGAAGGACTGTAGGATCTGTAGCCTCTAGAGAGATGCTGCATCATCGCTAATGATTAGACTTCAAGTAATCAACATTACTGGGATGGTGAAAGATCGGGAAAGCAGGAGATCCTACCACAAACTATGCTGCTTCCATGGTCACCAGACATTTGCAGCAATTACAAGGCTCAGCAGAATCACTTCTCACCGGGACCTTTGCCTGCCAACGGAGGCATGAGTAGGCAAAACAGGAGAAAAGCAAGGCTGGGATCTGAAATGGAGGGAAGCAAAATGTCGTGCCCATTGCGTAGTAAGTGACACCAAATACCATTTCTCTACATTTTGGATTCTTTGTTATTTGCACATTTTTTCCCCATTTAACAATGGCTGCATGTTACAGTGCTGCATGGAGCAATGGTTACACACTTGGAAACATGTAAAAGGTTATATTAGCAGCTGAACTAGGAAAACCTACTTCCCTTCCCTTTGGCTTAGTTGATTATTATCCTTGATCAAATAAAGGGCCACATGTTCATACTGCCCTTGTGCCCTGGTTGCTACAGTTAAAGGAGATATACAGTGAAATTGTACATTTAGAGTTTGATATTATATGCCTTTAATTCTTGCCATATTTAATTTTCTCATATCATTCAGTTTTGTTCAGAAGCTGACTTTAGTTACCTCTTTTGCATCAAGTTACATAGAGATCACTGAAAATTTAATTAAAATGACATGTTTTACAAAATCTCCACTACAGTAAAAATTCCAACTGTATGCAACATGAAGGTGGACAATAAACAGCCCTTCCTTTCTCTCTAACACAGTCTTTACCAAGCTTCATCTTCAAAGTGTGATCAGCCTTCAAAAACTAGCCCAGAGGTACAGCATCCTCTAACAGCATCTTTACTTTGACTCTACAATTTTTTGGCTGCGTAGGTGTGCCACCCACTGACTGAAATACTGCGTCTGTCCTCCTCTACACCCAATCCACAGTGGCTGTGAGTTTCTGAGAGCCCCCATCTTTCAGTTCTTGGTAAGTACTTTAATTTTAGAGATCACATGGCCAAACTCCAGGCATGCTTAAGCTAGCAGTTATCCAGCTTCTGGGTCCCGACAAAGAGCTGATGAACTACCTTCAGTGCCCTAGATGTAACAGTTCTCTTTCCATTCCGTTTTTGAAACTACTAAAAGGCTCGTTATTGTATAATTGATAGTATGGGTAATTTTTAAAGAATTTTAGAAGAGAATATAAAAAGTTACCTATACTATTAAGTTCCTTCTAAAATTGAAAGATAGATTTCATTCTAAATGAAAGGTATGTGGAAAATTCTAGGGAAATTAATTTTTAAAAGAGTAAAATATTGAGGATGAGACAGAAATGGACTCAGTCCATTGTACTGAGGATGTAACATTTTGCTTAAATAAATAAGTATGAACTGAGCCACAGATTAAGTTTGATATTGAGCTATTCCGGCTGATCATGGTGTTTGTTCACTTGGAAGAAAATCAGATCTCTGATCCTGCTCCAAATTTTACATGAAGCGGAACAGTGCCATTAGAAGAAGCTAAAGACGTATCTATATAGTCAGCTTGGTTTGTCCCTCTGCTTTGTGGAGTGGTCATTATCTCCTGAGTATACAGTCCATCGTTTATAACCGCTGGAGTACACCCTGGCTTCACCCTCGAGCCAAGCAGTTCCCTCTGCCGGAAAACAGTAAAAATCAAGTTTGTCCACTTCAGGGTCCCCATCTACTCTACATCATCAGTGTGAACTAGATCTTCTTCCCCAGCCCTTCACAGGCTTCCAAAGAGTAGCCTTGCAGGTCTCCTGCTCTCTTCCGGGATCTGGGAATGAGGCTCACGCTACTTTTCTGCCAGCAGTCAAGGCATGATCTATCACTTAAGTGGTATATGCCACTGAGTCCTGGACGACCCAGACACAAGCAAAGCTGAACTATTTAGGCCTGGGACTGCGTCCCTCTCTTGTCTACCTCCAGGCAAAATAGAGTTGGGCAGGTGGCTGCCCCTGAGGGATGCTTTTGCTCAGCCAATCCCTTTGCCTAGCGCTTGTTGCTCACACAGGTTCTTAGAGTTGAGGCTCGCATGATTTCCATGTGAAACACGAGCCTCTCCATGCATCCTGTGGGGATCCTAGACGCCCCAGTTGAGGTTGAGAAGCCTGGGTGGCAACAGGACGTGCAGCAGTGGTGCAGCAGAGTACATGACAAGCTTTAAGTCCCTTCATGGCTGTCGGCCCTGGAAAGTCTCAGCGCAGTCTGCGAGGTCAGGGCGAGATGTTTGCCCACGTGCTTGGACTCCGAGAGCCCCAGCCCCAGGCTGGCTGCAGCCCTGCAGCAACGCCATCAGTGAGGGTTAACACCAGCCTCCAAGAAATGCTAGTCACTTAGCGGAGCAGATTGAACTGGGCATCACACAGCATCTCAGCTGAAATTGGATGATGTTCAGATGGTGTGTGGTGGAGAAGGTGTGTTTAATCAATATCTGGCTATGCGTTGCACGTCCTGGGGGCTAAGCTGCGAGGTGACCAGGGAGATAAGCTAAAAAGTGCCTGAGCAGTTTTGAAAATGGAGTTTGGAGTTCAGCTTTGTTAACGCTGACGGGTGCAGAGAGGTTTCGATACATATAAGGATCTAATCCTTAGTCCTGTCCTGTAAGTAACAGAAGATACCTTCTAAAAATACTCAGGCACCTAACTTATAGAAAACTTACTTCTATAGCAATACTTACCTACCTATCTTTAAAGAAACCCCCTTGCAGGGCTGAGCAGAACAGATGAAAACCTGTAAAAAAACCCATGCAACTGTGGGGTCCAGCACCTGAAAATGCTAGCCTCAGTTCTTTCGGCTTAGTGACAATCGGAAAGGTAAGGTAAGGCTTCCATATCTGCATTTAATTTCTCAAGTAAGCAAACAGTTCTTCTGAAGTGTTGCGCACTCAGCAGTTCCTGCTGACTGGCATTATTGAAAACGGCTTTGCCAGGCAAGTGCCTGCTGAAGAGCTGCAGAGATACAAATAAAATGCAGAGTGGGGGTGGGCATGAGGGGGTGGCCTTGCTTCATGTCGCTGGCCTACGGTAGCACCAGGTGACATGCTATGCTTTCTGACAACAACTACAGCATGGTACAAGGGTCCTTGTTTAGGAACGGAAATAAGTAGAAACATGCCATTTCTTTACAAGGGGGTGGTAGAAATTAGTGAAACCCAGGATGACCGATAACATTGGTTGTTGCTGTCAGACGGGACTGAATTAAACGGATTTTCTCCCCCACCTACGGTCACGCTGCATTGACCGGTTTTCTTTCAGCCTCCAGGAATTTTGAAGAAATCGTCATTTTCCTGAGACAGGTCCATGAAGGGAGTCGGTGGGGCAGGCCACGTAAGGCACACCAAAGGCTGGCCAGCCCTCGACCTACACCCGCAAACGCAGCCGCGGGAGTCCTGGTGTGCTTGCATGGCTTCACAGCAAAAAGCTGCCTCTCTCAAGCACTGCTTTAGCTGCTGTCCCCAAAAAGAGCTTCAGAAGCTGTAATGCCAAACAGACTTGGGCTGAGATCAAAGCGTAGGCCTACACAACCTGTGCGACGGGCACGATATGTAAGAGAACAATTGGATCTGATATTTAGGTATATGGAACATTTGCTATCTGATTTAGCACTTTCATCTGTCCTGAAAGAAAATTCTTCTTTGGAAAACCAGAACTAGAGAAAAAAACTGAATTCTGCTCAGTACAACGAGGAGGATTCTCTGCCACTGGTACCTCGCTCTTTTCCCCTGCTACGTCAGGTTTATGTGACAGGATGTGAGAGTGTGTTTCTCTCAGGCACTGGTCAAAAGAGCTCTGCCGAGCTGGCTGTCAGTAAGAAAATGTAGGTGAACACACAAAACTGAGGCAAGATGAAGCAAAATTAAAAGACATTTTAAACTAAGGGTGCACAAAGGTGTCTGACCTAGTGATTTAAATTCAGAGCAGCAAACCAGGGATCAAAAATCCAGGCTTCTGATGAACTTTATACATATAAAATAGGAACCCCCCTGCTTTATCTCAGCACGCGTTCAGCATGCATTTGGATCTGCTGAAACTGCAGACCAAACCAACCCGGTGAAACAAAACAAAACAAAAGAATCCCACACAAGTGGGCGAAAGGAAAAGATGCTGTCCATTTGTTTTACCGATGCAGAGAAAGACAGCCCAGGTTTTAGTACCTAGCAGTATTACTGTCATAACCGTTTCGGCTAAGATCATCTTTTTTGCATTGACTTAGGTACACTGGTGAAAGTCCAGAAATTGGTGTTACCAAGTGCTAGTGCTCATTTTGCTGGGAATGCTGGATCGTTATACTCCTGGAACGGTTTGCTATGGCTTTCTCCATACTGACTTAGTGCAACTTGCAGGAGTAGGCAAATCCTGAGGGATCTGTCCAAGGTTATAGAGGCAGCGGTGCTACCATTTAGGCAGCGTGGAGAACTTCAGATACAAGGTGTTGGATGTCCTGGTCAGCCGGGGAGATACACGGGTAGGTCAACAGACACAAATAGCTTCACAAAATCTGCTGCTCTCTCGTCTGCCTTAACCTTTTCTTCCGTTTTCTTTCCCTGAGCACACAAGGCTCAGCGATTCCCCGCATGAGCAACCCTGCTTGCCACACTCCACCCTGGTAGAGCTCAGGCTCCAACCCCTTTCCTTACATCTCCCAGTGGAAGTCCCTGGCGAGGGCCGAGCAGCCCGTCGGGAAAGGGAGGTGCCCCGCTGAGAAGCTCCCTACTTTGTTCCTGGGACCGGGGGACAGGAGGAGCCAGGAGTGGAAGTCCTACCTCCACCTCCCCTCGCAAGGAGCGAGAGAGCCGCGAGCTTTTGCACGTTGTCTTAGAAAAAGGAAATTATCCTCATTTTCCCTTTCTACCCGCATTGTAAGAGGGGCTTTGCAATTAAAAACACGATGGCGTTTTGTTCCCGGAAAGGAGGGGTGGAGCGGGGGGTGGGGAAATCGCCCATGTACCATAACAGATGGTTCAAGTACGGTGATTACAAAATCCTGAAGTTAAAATAGTTTAATTACAAAGTCAATACTGCCTCCAACCTCTGCTAAGCCTTTAGTGTAAAAACAACAGACGGTATAGTGCAAACGGTAGGACAATATTTAACCAGAACTTCGCATTAGCTACTGCAGTACAGCTCTCCATCAGGCCTTCAGCAAACGGAAGATCAACTGATTTTCCCAGCTTGTATTTGTTAACCATCTCTGCTTCAGTATCAATGGGTGGCTGTGAGAGAGCCACAAACAACCCTAAGGAAACAAACTGCAATACTATACTGCAAGCTGAGGCTCAGCACGTTTGTATGTAAAGTCCAACGCTGCAAGCGTACAACGGAGACAGTTAGCAGCAGCTGACCAGGAATGAATACGGAGGTAAAAAAAGATGAGCAGGTAAAGTTATTTATATGTAAAATGAAAATAAAATTCAGTGAAATAAGCAACGTTTTATTTTAGACTATGGATTTTATAGAAAAAATCGTAACAGGACGTGGGAAGGCAGAGGGAAAGGAAAATTCAGGGATGATTTTAAATGGCACAAATTTGATCTTTCACACGCAGGTGAAGCAGCAACTCTGTACAGCATGTTGTAGGAAAGTCTTACTAAGCTGCGCTCTTGCAGCCGAGAGCCTTGGTCTTGGTCTTTGCTGAGCGTGTACATATTCTACGTAGTCTTGAACAGTGACAAACCTTCCCTCTGTCGGCTTGTGTCCTTTATACACATCAACTCAAACATGGAGCTGGAAGAGTCAGAGGAAGTCCGGCTCTGCTTTATTAGCAACATGCTAAAATCCGGTCCCGTCTGCTTCCGTCATGACACAGCGTAAGACACCCGCCACCCACGCTACATATGCAGCACTGTGAGGCACTGCTCTGTTACCACGCTGGATGGCAAAAGGCAGGGTCTGGCAAGCTGGCAGCAAGAGATACGGACTCATGAAAGCAAAAGCAAAAACAGACAAACGGGAGATCATCTTCAACACCTCTTTCTCACCCCTGACCCTCACTGACCCCTAAGCAAAATCAGAACCTAAAGCAAGAGGGAAAACGAGCTCCAACAGTGCCACCACATCACAGAGGAGTTCTCACAATTGTGTTACCCCTTTATAATTTTTCTTACAGTGTTCGAGAGGTGAAGAGCAGCTTTGGGTGTCTGAGGTCATATTTGCTAAATCAAATAAGAGTTTCTAGTAGCTGATCTGTTCCCCTGGGGTTCTTAATAAATAACAGCATTGAGGACAGAGAGCTGCATGGGCTAAAGTGGGGGGGGAAGGGACACCTTAGTGAGCCTAAAGGAAAAACCTCTGTAATCATTAAGAGGAAAGAGGAAACATTCCTAGGCCCTGATCCTGCAGATTGCGGCGTATTCCAGTCCTGCTTTTATTAAATTAACTTAACCTATATGAGTAGATTCATTGACTTTCAATTAAGACTAAGTGCAGGCTCAAGTGTGTCATTTCATTAGCATGGAACTGATCCTCTGTCATAACAGAAAAAAACATAAACTAATGTTCTGTTGGAAATCATGGCGTGACTGGCATAGCGCTGACAACACAGAAGCAATTTGAAATATTTCTTTATATGAACAGAAGGTATTTGTATTTTTTTCCTAGAATACGATAATAAATGGTTTTGTTACTATCTATAATAACAAATAGCCCTTTAGAGAATATTGTAGAGGCCTTCTAAATTTCTAGTGATTTTTTTTATCCTCATGCTTGCCTCCCTTTTCCACCCTAAGCATGTACTTGTGACTAGGAAATCAACCCAAAGAAATAAGGCACAGTCACAGCATTTTAAAAATTCTTAGCCCAGGGCGGAACCCACAAGTTTGTATCAGAGCTCAGCCTCCGCCCATAATGCATGTGGGACACAACGGCCACGTCCGGCCCCTGGAAGGGGCCTTGTATACTGAGCAAGGTACGAGCAAATCGGTCGATTCGAGGGATTTCAGCTTAGAGCAGACACTGCTAATCCGAGGCGTGCTATGAATACTACGGTTCAGCTGGGAATTTTGGCTGTCCTCACTGCTAGATAAGCACATCACCAGGAAAAGCATGCTAACATAGCAGTTACAACATTTTTCAAGAAACACAACTCTTTGGAAGACCGTGCTCCTGGGGAGCAAGTATAACAGCGCTGTTAAGCCAGGCTGCCCAACAGGAGCTGTTTCACACGATGCACGTTCAGGATAACCTCTGCAGGCCAGCTAGAAACTACGGCATCCGAATTCTGCCTTTCTCTGCCACACTAAATGTTGATTTCAGCAGGGATTTCATGACTAGATCAGGCAGGATTTGGTCCTAATGACCGGAGTCTTGGCTTCAAACACTCACAGGAGACTATTCCTGCAGCAGTAATTCTCCGTGAGAGCCCTGCGCTCTGAAGGTGGCTGGTTTCGCTCCAAAGTCATTGGCGAGGCTTCGGGTACGTCCTCCTGGCACAAGGACTATCAGCGCCGTCATCGCTGTTATCGGTGCTCTCAGAGCACGCGGTGACGCTGCCGGGGATTACGGCCCTGCGGTGCTGGCAGCTCCTCGGGCGCAGGGATGAGGAGGAGGAGGAGGAAGGCAAGTTGTCACCACCCAAAGCTCGTCCTCAGAAAGCTTGGAGGTGAAACGGCAGCGCAGGCTTGTTCAAGGCCTCACTGAAAAGCAGGGGATCTGAATTCAGCCTGCAATATACCTGTGAGTTAGAAAACAAAATACATTTTTAATAGAGGAAGACATGTTTAAAAAAACACAAGTGGAAAACCTGTTTTTGTCGACCTGACCTTTTTTTCTGCCAACAAACATTTACCCAGGGCTGTCTCATGACTGGTCAACTTTTGTAATCCATTAGAAAATGATGCTGTTGCATGACATGATCAAACACCAAATGCAGCAGAAAGGCCATAACTGTATCTAAAAAGCCTTTGCTTTGTCAAAGGCTTTCGCTAATGCTGGCAACAAAATTATTGAGGTCTATAATGAGCTGATCTCTTGTCAAATAAGCCTTCTTATGAGCAGTGTTAAACTTTATATTGGCTTTTAAATTAAACACTTTGAGTTTATTAATGTTTCCTTTCCTCTCCAAATTTCTTTGTTGAGAAGAGGTGCCAGAGGAAATGTACTAGCAACAGTAGGATGTGAAGTATAGTTTAGAATACATTAAACATATGCTGATGGGGCCATTAGCAGAGTTTATAGATACCACCACCTGTCTCTTACTCCACTTGCCATTACTTTAGCGACAGAAAACACACTGTAAGAGAGGTGGTGTGCTACCATTAAATCTTTACTCCTGTATTAGAAGGAACATAGTAGCAAATTCGTGCCTTATTGCTAAAAAGATTTTCCAATAATGGCTCACTTATTGAGATAAATAAACCTAAATAAATACAGGAGGTAGGAGCTAAATAATAACTATCACTCTGGTTTTGGATGCAAGACATCCTGAGCTGGGAACACCTGAGCGGGAAATATTTTGCCATTGTAAATGTACAGCAGAGCAGATAATGTTTTACTTGTTCCTTTCAAGCTAGCATAAGCGCATCCTTTAAATCATTACTGCAAACTGCACTCTCGGACCTACCAAATGTAGGCAGGGTTTTTTTGCCTTCAGGCAAAACAATTAAAATAAAATAAATCACATACAAATAAAAAACCGAAATGAAATGAAATAAAAAATAAAATAAAAAATACAAATAAAAATGAAATGAAATAAAATAATCAAATACAAATAAAAATGAAATTAAATGAAATAAAATATATGCAAATAAAAAGAAATGTAATAAAATAAAATAAAATAAAATAAAATAAAATAAAATAAAATAAAATAAAATGAAATAAACCGAAATAAAATAAAGCAAGAACTAAAGGTAAATGAGCGCTGCCAGCCCAGGCCGCCGGGTCAGGCGATACCGCCTCGGCCCTATGGCGCCCCCTAGCGGGCGCGGCGAGACACTAGCGGCCCCCGGCGGGCGCAGGTCGCGGGGCGGAGCGCGGGGCGCGGGGCGGAGCGCGCAGGGCCGTGCCGTCGGCGCCTCCGGACGGCCCCGAACGGCGCCTTTGGCGGCGTGGGCCGCAGCGCGGTTGCTCCGGGCGGGGCGGAGCGGCGGGGAGGCGGCTGGGGCGGGATCGTGCAGCCGCAGGGCAAAGAGGAAGATGAAAGTCGCAGTACTGAGGCGGGGGCGGGGGGAGATGGGGCAAAGACCCGCAGGCCTCAGGGTTGTGCCTTGGAGGTGGGCAAATAGCGAGTGCATCAAAAAAAGGAGGGTTTGGACCCGTCAGAAAAAAGCCTTCCAAAAAATCTAGGCTGAATTTGCCCGAAACCTCAATGCAGCAGACATCTTTCCAGAATGGGTACGGCCGTCGGCCAAGCCTCTCCTGCGCCTGCCGGGGCACAGCGGGGCGGACGCGGGGGGGGGGGGGG
>JAVKLA010000014.1:22102954-22163509 GCA_034782735.1 Sagittarius serpentarius | reverse complement strand
CGTCATGCCCAGTATATAAACTGGGGGAGCTGGCCTGGGGGGGATCGCTGCTTGGGAACTAACTGGGCATCGGTCGGTGAGTGGTGAGCAATTGCATTGTGCATCGCTGGTTTTGTGTATTCCAATCCTTTTATTATTATTGTTGTTATTATTGTCATTGTTAGTTTCTTCCTTTCTGTTCTATTAAACTGTTCTTATCTCGGTCCATAAGCTTTACTTTATTTTCCCATTCTCTCCCCAATCCCCCTGGGTGGGGGGGAAGTGAGTGAGCGGCTGCGTGGGGCTGAGTTGCTGGCTGGGGTTAAACCACAACACTGTGTTTTACTGCCAGTCTTACTCTTTGCATGTATAACAGCTCTCTGTTCTTGGTACGTCTGTGTTACAGGACTCATCACTTTTGTATTATGCAGAGTTATCAACATTGTCTATTAGCACTTGCACGAAAATCATTGTGCAACGTTTCCCCTTTCTGCTCATTTATCTTGTACACCCAGAGGTAAAGAGCATCGCTTTATTTCACACTTTCATCCTTCACCTAATCTATTTATTGAGTGATATGAGGTAGAATATGTGGAGAAGTACCATGCGATTTAGCAGTGAAAGAATCTACCGATCTCCACGGTGGCTGATTGATCATGAACCCACTTCCCTCCATTACATGCCTCCCAACCTGTGCGGAGCCGCGGGCACTGGAGCGGAGCACGCCGACTCCGCCATCAGGCGTTACAGGCATTTCTCTCATTGGTGGTAAATATCTGGGAAATCTCTCTGCATTTTTGGCACTGTAAATCTTATGCTCAGCTATAACTTAGAGATAAATTATGGTACATTCAGCTGCCGTTAGTTTCAAATTAGCAGTGTCATTTAGATTTCTTTTTGTATAAATATTATTAAAGCTACAGATTCCAAAAGTTAGGAGGTATATTAACAGAGTGTGCTCACTAATCCCGGGAAGATCATGCCTTCTGTTCCGTGGGATTTAGGCTTGTCTACGATTCAAACAGATTCATGGTGTGAAATGTTACACAGTGCTGCTGGTGGCTAGTTATTCACAAAGGCCAACGCTAATACCTCCTTTTTCTGGTCCTCACACACTCTCAGTTGCACTGGAAACTGCTCCTTTTGAAACAAAGCAACAAATGAAAAAAGCCACGGTGTTTTCTTCCATGGTTAGTTGCCAGTAGTTGGCAAAATAAAAGCCTGGACTGAGAAATGAAGGCTTTTTCTGGTCCTATCCCTCGCTGTACCAAAGGGGGCTCATCACCTGCGGTACGCACGGGTGGATTCAGCCGTAATCCAGCTATTTGTGCCCTTCACCCTGAGCTGCTTGCTGCAGCCTGTGAGGCAGGGCCAGAGCAGAGCCAAGTGACAGGATGCTGACACCGCTTTCTGATGGCCACCGTCAAAAAACATTTAATTTATATGCTTTGCCATATGCGTACAGCAAGCTCCCTTGGCCCCTGTAAAGACTTTGGAAGGGAGAGCCAAGTCATGTCCCTTGGCTTGGCTCATCCTTGGCAGACATTCAAGCTTTCAGCTTGCCTTGGAGTAGACGACATTCACATACAACTATCATTCGCAAATGTTCGGCCTTCAGAAGATAGTTAGTGGTCTCCGCTACTTTATATTGGTCCCGTTTGAAGCTGCTGGGTTTGAGGCCTGAGCACTTTCCATCCTTATAGAGAGTACCACGTGGTAACTGGGGACGTCTGCGCGTTCTGCGGTGCATTAGATTGAATGACAACATTTTTCTTATAATAAGACTTTTCTAAATGACATTTTTGTTTTCTTAAGAATGAGAGAGACAACTTAATGCTTTAGAAAAGAATTAATAATGCTGATGTACGCTGGATAAAATCTTCCTTCAAGATGCAAACGATCAGACGTTGACAGCCATTTATCTCAGGTACCAAGCCAGCCAGATATTAAGTCAGCAGATGTATCCCTGTTAGCGCTAAACTGAGACGGAGGCAACAGATGCTGCCTCTCAGCAGGGCTCGTTAGACCATGCCCAACAGCACGCTGACGCAGTTACGCGGTATCCCAGCTTCTTCTGGCCTGCAACTGCTTAGCTCATTGCAAAGGCAAAGGAGCCGGCAACTGGACAAAACCTGGCAGACGTGCCTAAGACACTGGGCTTGTGGAAGACTTTTAAAAGCATCAGGGGGAGCTGCAAGCTCTGTTGTCCTCTGGACTTTTGAAAAGTCTCCCTCTTGATTAGCACACCGATCCCTACGCTCTGTCTCTCAAGCCACCTGCGTAGCAGACCATTTCTTTGTACTGTAGACGGGCTGTTGCGGTTGCACGTGTGCGCTGACTGTGGACTGAGTATGTGCACTGGGCGTCAGGAGATCTCTTATGTAGAGAGGCAGTCATACCATTCAACTAGCAAAGAATAGCTATCAGAAGTAAATTGAATGAAAGCTGCACTTTTATCCACCTTCTCCCTTCCTGCTCCCTCCGCCAGTGCCCCAGGCTTGTGGCGTGCCACTTTATGCTGGGGTTTACACTAATAGTGCTTTTCGTATGTAGGCAGCGTATGGTGTCTTGTGGGTACCTGCTGTGGCTTTCAATGCACAAATGATAAATTATTGTTTCAATTTTTAATTGAAAATTATTTTTAAAATGTATTTTTTTAGCCAAGTCTCATCTTGCAGCAGTGACTCCCCAGAGAGCTGTCTTGCATCAAACTGTGCAATGATATTATAACACATATAATCTGAAACTAAAATAAGGATGTTGTGTATGTTTTACCTGGTAAAGATCAATAATGTTAATTCATGTCTTCAGCATTTTATGGAAGCGCAGTTTAAGTAATTCAGAATACAAAGAAGGTAATTCCGGTACTCTTTTGGAGACTTGATCATATTCAGCAATTTGTACATTTGATTTTTTTAAAAAGTCTAGTTTTTATGCATTCAGAACAAATCTGCTAAACACATATCTGTGTTGGTTTGTTTAAAATTTCAGCTAGTAAGCAAACAATACATGTTCCAACTGACCAGTCTTATGGGAAACTAACTGAGATCCAAGTGCTAGCAATGCAATGGTGACTGTCATTGCAACTGCCACAGGTGACACCAGCCTGTAAACAGGGCTAGACAAGATGAAAAGAAATCTCTTAAAATTATCTATCTTCTTCCCGCCATTTCTGGACTGTTCTTGACCAGTGACTGGTTTTGTTTGAAATACACTATTTGCAGAGTCTGACTGTGAAGACTATTCCAGAGACTAACAGATGCACTTTTCCATAAACTTTATTTTTTCCAGTCTAGTCTTTACCCTGTATTAATTTTTTCATTTACTCCAAGGCTCTAGTAAGCTGCCAGAGAAAATAACAGCAGAAGTTCTGCAAGATGGAGAATGGAGAACTAAAGAAAAGGACATGGGGAGAGCTACTGCTTGTAGAGGGACTAAGTAAAGGAAAGATTTTTGGTGAAGGCAGCAGCCAAGTATGCCATACTTATCATTCTGTCACCTTTTCTCGGTGAGTCATGAGCTGTTTTCTTTCTAGAGCTTCATTTCATTTACCTCAACAGTGAGAACAAGCAGAAGGTCTGGGATAATTTGACTCACAGGGCAGTAAGGTACTTTCATACAGGATTTCCCTGTGTCACTGGGCATCAAGGCAGTCAACGCCCGGCTGCAGTTGGCTACCAAGTCAAGCTTTTGGACAGAAACGACCACTGAGCTCTACCAGTGGTTGTGTCTACAGGGACCGGTAGCCAAGACTTGGACCCCCTCGTCATGACTTGTTGGCCTGAACACCAGTCCCAGGAAACAGCTTATTCTTGTCGCTGACTCATTCTTTCAAAGTTTCTTTCTTTCCTGGGTGCATGTTATTTCAAAATACTTCGTTTATTTTTGAGTCTTTGAACTTCGACAAGACTAATAAAATAGTACAAGGAAAGGCAGGAAAAGTGGTTTCTTTACATACTACAAGATCACAAACCACCTGAACAAACTTGATGCACAACAAGATGTTAGATTGGCTGTGCTTACTCCTACAGGTCAGGTGCAATCATTTAAAAGCACATCCTTATAGATCCTGGCTTTGGTTTTAGCCCATCCACCAAATGCTTGATATACTTTTATGACATATGTGATGGCTTCCAAAATGAGCAGTCAGGGCAAAAGCCTAACTGTTGAAACAGCGAGTGTAGCATTCCTCAGAGTTACGAAAACGCAGCGTCTAAAGGCAGATGAAATGACAGTGACCTGAAATAACAGGAAGCTGGCCTCAGTTATGTATCTGGCAGGGGCTGAGGGTGATGGAAGCTTGTGAGTTGTATCCAGAACCATGAAATATGGCCCTGCCCCTGAATGAACTCGAAGGCATGTTTCAGCCTACAGCAAGTCAAAGTTCAAGCGCCACTGGCCTTCGGGACCCTGTTCAGTCCTTGTTCAGATCCAAATACAGAAGGTTTGGAGTGATCTTTTGACTCTGCTGCTGAATTTCACTGGCACCTAAGTCTTCCCATCTATTCAGCTGTGGGCTTTCCCCCATGCATTCACCAGCATTCATATTTCCCTTGTGAAAAATGGGAATGAGAGAGAAAAGTGAACTCTTGCATTAACTCAAACCCTCTCCTGGGAGTCTGGAAGGGAGTGCTGGAGAACCCAAACCTTTGCAACCCTTTTTTTTTTGCCTTGGACTACGCAAAGTTTTCTGAAATCTGTTCTGCAAAATGGTTAGCAAGAGGTGAAAGGAAATCTCTAGGAAAAAAAGAAAGGTGCAAAGTAAAACCAGAGCCGGATAAGAAAAAAATCTGCTTGAATCTAGGAATATGAATTATTCCATGAGAGAGGGAAAAAGTAAATTAATGCTCTGTATGGAAAAAATGCATATTCTAATGCTTTACTGGGCATGAGCATTTCAGAGATTCACAGGGTATACCTGCAGATCTCTGCATCTGGCTCAGACCCAGTGGCAGCAGTAATGGGGCTTAGTCTCCCATTGCCCAGCACCTGCTCCCAGTGTCCTTAGTGGGGAATGACGACTTTCCAGAGGGATCATCAAGGGAGACAGTATGCAATAAAGGTCTACTCCTTTTCGTAAGCAATGTAATTTCCTTACTAAAAACTGTGCCTAGGGAAGCTTGATGGGAAAAATGCTAATAGACAAACACAGTCTGACAGGCACGTTGAGTCAAAGTGTCACTGCTCAAAATTAACTGCAGTTCTTCTAATTGAACACTTATGTAAACTTCTGGCTGGGCCTCTCTGCGTTCAGACACACCGCATACACCACACATGCATGGATTCGTGATGAGCTGAGGCCAGCCTAGGTGCTGGCTCTCCCCGAGAAGGACAGTTTCGTTGTTCCTGATCCCCTGTCTGTGCCTCCTGCCCCACCCCGTGTATCGGTTCAGCAAGACACATCACCTCATCCACCCACTGCTTTGCTCTCCTTCACTGCCAGCGTCCAGCCAGAGCAGCCAGCAGAGGTGGCTCAGCCTGGCCACGCAGTACCTGGGCACCGGCGGCCGGGGAGGGGACACGTAACCTGGACCAGAGAGGAGGAGAGCCGGCCTCTTTCTCCATCAGCGGCTCATAGCATAAGTTGATGGTGAAACTGCTCCCCAGAGCTGCCCGTTATAACATGATATGGGGAACTGATCATCACTTCGTGCTTGGAAATAGAAGACTCTTAATGGGACTGAGCTGTTGCTGCTCACAGCAGTGGCGTTCATGCCAGGGTCTCCAGTTAAAATTGCTGATGATCATTGCTTTTGGTATGATTTAGAGGATTGCTAGCGCTAACTAGCTTTGTTAAAACCTTCTTTGCTTTGGTGGGCCAGCACTGGATCCCCAGTCTTTTGAGGATGGTCCAAAGTGATCTCAGAGTTCATGCTCAAAAAGTTTCATCATGCCCGGATTGTTCATTGCTGAGGTACACTGGCATGGGCAAAGGGAGGAGGTTTCACAGCCCCTCCCACCCCGCTGCTTAAGTCCTTTGGGGTTTTGTGGTGATACACAACGTTTGGGTAGGAAATAGGTTGTGGAACACCACAGAACAAACATCCAGAAAGGGCATGGGCATCCTGCTATGTGAGGGGTATTTCTGGTCTTGCCTCCTATAGCTCTGCTTAGAGGGGTGGACAGGGACTTTTTTCACTGGCAGTTATGACGATTTCTGCCATGGCCATCGGTAGGGAGCCAACACAGAGCCCTGAGGTCACTGCTGCCAAACCTGACAGGCTTGTTGCCTCCCTCCGTTTCTGAGCAAGGTACCTAATTCACCCCTTGTAGGACTACAGGACAGAAGGAGAAATTTGCTCTTCCGAGGACTGGAGGCCGCAGCCCCATACAGGACCACGCTAGAAACTGCATCCCTTCAGCAGCTGTGTGCTTTTGGCTAGTATCTGCCGGTGGCACAGCTGGAGGTGGGTACCCCATGAACAACCGAGAGGTCGGGGTGAGACACCAAGGCGACTGTGACTGTGCCTTCTGGAAAGCATCCTCAACAGGACTGCTGTATTTCCACGTTTGCATTTGAAAGACCTTGTGCACACTCACATTTTAAGCATAACCAGAGTCAGTGCATTAAGGTGTGAGAGGTTTACAGACCACATTCAGAATTTTAGCTTGCCTGTTTTTTCAAATGGAGAATGGTGGTTGCATAAGCACTATAACCATATATTGCAAAAAAATCTTTCTGATGTCTGAGATAGCCCGAGTACAGTTTGGCTAGGTATTGTGCTTTAAGAAGGCACAAAAGGTTTTTCAAGTCTTTCATTATTTAAAGATGATTCCAATTTACGGAAGTGGGGCTGTATTGTTAATTACACGTATTTTGTGTGTGTGCAGATATGGAATTACATGCCATTTCTGTTTGACTGTGTTTTGATATACGATGCACAGATTGAACGTTCAGCCTTCAACTTGCAATCTTTCCTAACAGTCACCTGAAAAATATAAAAGCATTGAACCTGGCCACCTTTGAACCACCAATGTTATTGTGATGTTTCAGGTTTTCCTTTGAAAATGCTGAAAGAATATCATACTCCAGCAGGAGAAAGATATCACTCAGTATTTTTCCTGTCAGTCTTCACAGCACTCACATATTTGTTTCTGTATTGGTAGTGATTCATATCACAAATGCCTTTGTCCTTTTCTCTCTTTCTGCTACAAAAGCCCAGGTAATTAACTAAGTGAAGAGGCTGTCAATTAAACACTGATACTAATCTTGGCATGAAAGCTCCCTTAAGAAACACTGAGTTGGAACATATTTTACAGTGTCACCGCTGCCTTCATTCAGCTCACTTCTTGGACAATTAAGTGCTCCAAATGTTTGTGTGTCATCTGGGCAACATTAGGAGCAAGAACGACCCCTGCTATAGATACAGTCCCTGCAAAGAATGCCTGGGGAGTACAATGCCTATTGTGCCAGCAAGGCTGATTTTGTCAAGCAAGGGACATTATACAGTTAATTAATGCCAAGATCTTTAATGATAAGATTGTCAAGGACAATTAAGAAGATGATTATAAGTGTCCTTGGTAACAAGAATGCAATACTGATTTTAGCTTACTTTCACTAAGTGTGGCTTAAAGGTCAGTTTCCCTGAAGTGTGAATACTTAAGCATTCTTTGGATAGATGTCATTATACATTAATCTCAGGAGGAAAACACATTTTTCTAATCTATCTGTGCAGCAAATGAAAATTAATATGACTCTCTTGCTAAGAAATTAAGGTAACGTATCTCAACGAGAAACATCTAGCCAGTGTCGCATCCTCGGCCACAGCTCTGCGTCCGCGCTCTGAGACGGAAAGACTCGCTCCAACTTCAGCCCACCTGGTTCAGGACCATGACCATGCAGTCGGTAGATGAAGGGGCCCTCCTCGGCCAGCCCAAGCACACTCAGTTAGCTTCTCCTGTTCGTCACCTGCCCAATATTGGATCTACCTTTACTGTGTCTCGCTCGTGCACCAAAACCCAGCGCGAATGGCACTTGACATAAAATGCCTCTGTGAACTGGATAAGCTCGCGGAAGAAAAGTGATGGACACTGGTAGCACAGATTGCACCTTGAATGTTGAAATTAAGAGATGAATTTGTCCGTTAGAACTAGAGAAGGGCGTGCTGCAAGAGGACGTTTCGGCCTTCTACAAAGACATCATCAATGCAGGGCACTTTATGATTTAAAGTTTTAAGTAAGTACGTTAAAGGTGGATCTAGTGCTGCATGTATGTTTAGGGATGAACAAATCCTACTGTATCTGTCCGTAATCCCCCCAACTTCTATTGGACACTGTATGGATGGGGCTCTGAGCAACTTGATCTAGTTGAAGGTGTCCCTGCTCACTGCAGGGGGGTTGGACTCGATGACCTTTGATGGTCCCTTCCAGCCCAAGCCATTCTATGATTCTATGATTCTATGATGCTAGTAACAAAGCTCTTATAGCTTTTGTAAAAGGAATAAGCAAGAAAGTTTTCTTACCACGCTGTCCCTTACAGGTTAATTCAGTATTTGGCTTCTCTCTGATTGGCAATTAATTCAATTGTCAGTATTGACTGACTTAAAAATAAACTATAAAGAAAACACATTTGCCAAGGTGAGAATATTGTGATCTAATGTTCTTTTATGTAGTGGGAGCAGACTAGAGCAGAGATTGGCATACCTGAAACTTGAATGTTCCAAAAGTTTTTAGCAGTTGCTAGCACACTTGGAAATCAGTTCTAAGTAGGAATTGTTTGAGGAATGGAAGACCAGTAGATAAAATTCCACAGATATGAAAAAAAAAAATGCTTAGAAAAATCTGTCCTAGGTAAAAATAGACATGAATATTTGACTTTTTTTTTTTTAAATGACAACAGTTATAAGGAAGGAAGAAAAGGAAAGCTTTCAGCTATAAAATGCAATACACAATTTCCATTCAGAGAAATGAAAGGAATATATAAAATATCAGTGACCGTTTCATTGAAACTAAAGATAAGGCATTAAAAAAACATATACAATAGAGAAATCCACACCAAGCATCAGGTTAATATAGAGACAGATGGTATAATCAGAAATAGGGTACAGAAAAAATAAAGAGATTTAAGAGAGACTGCTGTGCCACCTTTAGAACAAATATTCTATATGGAGCTATAAATGGAAGAGGAAGCTTATTGTTTGGGAACAAAAGAACATGAGGAAAACATTTCTTAAAATTACTTCTTTTCAAAACCAACAGCTTCAAACTTGCATCCAAAATCCTGAAGGATAAGCTAAGGAGCTCTCCCAATCAGAATGTTTTTTTTAGGCACTCAGCAATAAACTAAGAAGATACCAAAGGGTAGAAAACTGACCTTTTTTGTTGTTGTTGTTTTAAAGAAAGGGTAAATGACTAAAGAAGTTGACCTAGGGAAACTTGTGCCAGTTACCTGGTGTCAATCCTGAGCAAAATAATGAAGGTCTGTTCAAGACTACCAAGGAAGATGTTCAAGCCTACCAAGATTAAGAAACTACAAGCTACGCAAATATGGTTAAAGGTGATCAGCACGTTTTGTGGGACATTGGTCTTCTCAAACATGAAAAGCACTAAGACTACACATTTGGTCAATAAATGCAACTATTTTCTTACGGTATAACTTGGATTTATCTGATGCAGTACCAAGTGCCATATTGATTTTAAAACCCCGGTTCACTCTGAGCCAGGGGCAAGTTCTGTGCCTGGTTTAACGGGCTGGGAAGCCTGGCCACTGCTGTAACACAGAACGGAATATAGCAATAGCATGTGGCCTTGAAAGCTGCTTACGTACAGCCTTGCTCAGTCGCCCCAGAGAGAGCACAGTTTTTTTTTTTTAAGGGGTTTTCCAGAGGACTCAAGACCTGCCCCTTCCTTTTAGCACAAAAATGCATTTCAAACAGTGCAGAAGACTGCAGTTCTGCAATATCATCAGACCACAGAAAATATCTTTTCTTTTCACTTATTTTGTAGTTGATTATCTCCACTTCAGCTGAGACAATTGCTTTCCAGATATTAGCCCCCCCCAACATAAATGCATTGACCGGGGCACGCCTGACAGACGCTAAGCTGCTGCGTGCTGTGATGTTGTTTCGGCACCTATTTTATTTTGGTCATGCACTCCGAGCGTCGTGGACGCTGAGAGCTCGCCCCGTTCTCCCCAGGCATTTACCAAACACGTGGCCGCGCACAGCCCCACGGCTGCACGCCCCCATCAGAAGACGCCTGCTTCGCGTAAGGATGTGAAAAGCTGGAAGCCACCAAAGGGCCCTGCGCACAAGCACGCCACATCCCTCGTCTGACAGCCTCCTTTTCCTATTTTTTCCTTTCGTTCTCTCATACGGCGGATTCGCTTCATCTCTCTCTGTCAGGTCCGAAGCTGGTGGGCAGGAAGACCTGATCTAAAAATGTGGTTTAGGTGAACTGAGGCACCACGCCTGGGGGCAGGAACAGAGCTAGGAGTTGTTGAAAGTCAAAACCGGGAGTGTAATATTGATAAATATCCATTACAGTTGCCCCTACTTTTTCTTTCCTTCTCTCCCATCTCTTCCTCAATCATTATTTCCATTTGCTTCTGATCTTTCCTCTGCTCATCTCCACACCGAATGTTCTGAAGATTGCTTAGGGCTTTCTGTGAAAAAGTTGATTCATAATCTAATTTTCAAGGGGGCAGACGTTCGTGGCACTACATGTACCAGCACCGCTGGCAGAGAGCACCCCCCTCGCAGCCGTGCCACAACGTGCGCCACCGAGAAAAGACTCAAAGAGAGAAAATAAATAATACTGCAGCTCACTGGCCAGTGACACTCACCACCACAGGGGCCAAATTCTCTGCTGGTTTACTTCCATGCTCCAGCGTGTTTCTGAGTAGAGGTGGGACTTAGTGAGCAAAAGGCTGAGCCTGGAAGCATATCGACTTACCCCCTTCCCACCAGAAGCTGTGCGTATACCAGCAGCTTCAGGGCCCGCCCTTCAATTTACCCTGCATGCTTGGAAAATTGAGAGGTTTGTTTGCATGTGAGAAATATACAGAAATTTTGAAGCAGCAGCCGTAGAAAAAAAATACACTGAAGCTTTTTTTGCTGCACAGAAATAAATCTGTTTGCAGGAATGTGGAAGAAGAGTAGTGAATAAAATCAAAAGTGCTAGGTTTTTGCACACTTCATGTTCAGCATCAAAGCTATTTTGCCATCAAGGATATACTGACATAAGCAGCAGCTGCTGCTCAGCACGTCTGTTTTTCTTAACTACCTTATAACTCCTTTATTATTAATCAATCACACTGTGGCTAAATTGCAAATAAATTGCATTTCTGATCGTCCATTGACACACGACAGTTTAACTCAACAGGCTGCCTTCCCGGCAAACTGGTGGATTGCTTTTGCTGGCTCAGAAGCTCGAACACGCAGCCTTTCTGATGCTGACAGATTCCATCTGCTCCCCTTTAATTAACATCTAATATGTAAACCATCTAATGCATGTAACACTGCATAACAAGGGATTAAGAAATAGAAGGTAACCCTTCATCCTAAAGCTGTGTCATCTCTTAGGATCTCATTACGAACGGTAAACGGTACCAAAACGAAATGGGAACTACACACTAGCAGAAACAGCAACACGTAAGTACTCTCACTGCAACAAATGTAAACATACATGAACACAGAGACAAAGTAAAGTGGAAGGTGTAGCAGCTCTCATAAACGGGTTCACGTACGTACCGCCCCAGCTCAGACATCAGCTGATTTAATGCAATTACAAGGAAGAATGGGATCTACTAATTTGTGTTGCTAATTATTGCTAGCTAGATAAGAAGCATTGTTTCTATAAGACTCTGGCGCAATCCATTAAACCCATTAAAAGTGCTAATTATCTCATGTTCTACAATGAAAGTGTCCAGGCTGCACTCTGCTAATACCTGCCAGCAGCCAAAAGCTGGGGATGAAAATACACAAAGAACACCTTCGAAGAAAGCCCTGTAGACAAATTAAGATGTCAAAAGTAAGGGAGATAAAATGCTCTTCAGCATCACAGCAGCTGATGAACAGGCATGAAATTTATGTGGCTGGGGGACAGAGCTTGCCACCATTCATGGCTGGCGAAGTTATGTGAAAGGTCAAGGCTGCTATGTTTTCATGATAACATCTAAGCAGAACACAAGCATTTGGAGAGTCCCATCCACACATCCATCTAGTGAGTTAGATTAAACTCATGCAGAACAGCTGCAACAAGGCTTGCAATGCTCAACAAAGGGCAGGAAGATTAGACACCTCGATAATAAGACATGAAAGACCCAAATGGCAAGAGGAGAAGGGGAACTCTGCTCACTAACCCGCAGCAGTGACAAAATCATTATGTGAAGCCTCTTAGAAATGACTGAGAGAGAGGGGGAGGGAGGAACAGGGGACAGCGTGAGATCAACACCTCCTGGCGGGGTTGGCCTTTGGTTTTCTGCAGAATGTGAGCTACAATCTTCTGGTACGAGCTCTTGAGCCAATGCTATTGTTTTAAGTTGCACCTGTTGTTCTCCATTTGCTCAAAATGGATCTGGGAGGCCAGTCCCCGAAAGCGTGCTCGCCTGAAACTGCTCTATGCTGCGGGCTGAGCAGGTCTCCGAGAGGAGAGAGGAAAGAACTGCTCACATGTCATTAAGGTATTTACATATTTATTTGCATTTCCCTCTTCCTTGCTTCCAGTTTCAGGAGGTGTGTAAACAAATGCCTCGCTCCAACCCTACACGAGAGGGCACAGGAGCCCATCGTTCACAGTATCTTCAGTTGGGGCTGGTCAAAAGCTTGAGGTGAGGAACAAGGTTCGCAGTGGGATCTGTCCCATCTGGGGCTGATTTTTCAGTCACTGACTAAGGTCATCAAAGTGGGAAAAAAAGGGATTGCATTGGAGTCAGGGCAAACCCACATGAGCATACTTTAGCACGTGCCCCGCACCTCTTAGAGCTTGGGTACCTAGTACTACGCATATTTAAGGAGTGATGAAAATAAGTAAAGTTCACGAAGACCACAGACAGATGGCAATGAAGTGCCTCACAAGAAACGTGCCAACACTACCAGCTACCCCAGAGTGCAGAGATCCAAACTCACTGCTAACAAAAGACACTGGAGTTTTAGCCTGCCAGAGGTGCTTGACAAATAGTTCCCGAAAGTCATCTTTGCTTTGTTTTCTGTGCACCTTTCTCAACTTTTCTCTTTGCACCACTAACATTTTTGAATGCTGGGAAGGTGTATCTCTGTCAGATGATGCCAGATGAGCTGTCTGTTCATGGCATACTTGGCCTGTCCTCTTCACTCCAGTTAATGGTCATGTTGGCACTGTTGCAAAGGCAGTGTCTGAGCGCTCCTTAATAAAACACTCGTATCAACACTGTGACAAGGCACAAGTTCGCTTGCCTGAGCTATGTACTGTTGAGGCATGACATACTCTGCGCTGTCTGTAATTTAGTACTGTCTCGAGAAAAGACCTAAAGGGGAAGCAAAAAAATTCCCAAGTCCTGGTCTTTATTCAGTTCTTCCTAAAATGGTGTTTTTTCCAGTTAAGTTAATTTGCTAAACATACAGATGAATTGCTTTCCAACCCTATTGTTTTCTCTGAATGTTTTTGGAGAGAATGCACCTTCTACTCAGTTATTTATGTGCTGAGGTTTGCTTCGCACTACTTTTAAGATCAGTCCTGGATTTCCTAACCCTTTTCTTTTTCTTTTTTTTTCCTGCCACAGGCTAAATGCATTAGACAGATACACAATCATTCAAAAGCCATTAAATCTTCCTTTTGAGAAGAGACTCTCTAGCTAGAGTTTCACTCTTATCTCCCTTTCCGATCGGAGAAGGAAGTCCCGCTGCAGCGATCCTGCCTTGAAGCCTTCCACCAGCACCCCGCTTTGCAGGAGAACGCGCGTCCTCCTCTCCACACCCCAGTAGCGTCCAAAGACCCCGCAAGCACCGATTACCTACCTGATCCCCGTGTTTGCTCTCTTGGTAGCCGTCACCCTGCAGCAAGCAAGCTGATAAGCAGATTTGCTGTGGCAGAGCCTTGCTCCAGACAACATCCCGGACAGCACAGGGCGATTTCTGGGTTTGAAGCCACGCTCTTTAGGGGAGGAACCTCACGCTTGTGCCGGCTAATGGAGGACACACTTTAGTGAGGTTGGGGAGAAGAAGTTAAAGGAAGGCTTTCATACTGGTGGAACAAATTTATCAGAATGATACCATAGACTGAGCGGCCACAACAGGCATGTTTGTGAGCGTCAGTTCATAGGTTATAGAGTTGTTGTGGTTTAACCCCAGCCTGCAACTAAGCACCACGCAGCCACTTGCTCACTTCACACCCCGCCCCCCCACACCCCACACCCACACCCACACCCCGCAGTGGGATGGGGGAGAGAACTGGAAAAAAAAAAGGTAAAGCTCATGGGTTGAGGTAAGAACAGTTTAATAGAACAGAAAGGAAGAAACTAGCAATGACGCTAATAACAACAATAAAGTGATAATAATAATAAAATAATTGGAATACACAAAACCAGCAATGCACAATGCAATTGCTCACCGCTTGCCAACAGATGCCCAGTTAGTTCCCGAGCAGCGCTCCTCCCCCGGCCAACTCCCCCAGTTTATATACCGGGCATGACATCCCACGGTATGGAATACCCCTGTGGCCAGTTGGGGTCAGCTGTCCTGGCTGTGTCCCCCCCCCAACTTTCCTGTGCCCCTCCAGCCTTCTTGCTGGCTGGGCAGGAGAAGCTGAAAAGCCCTGGACTGAGTCTAAACTCGACTTAACAACAACTGAAAACATCCGGGTGTTATCAACCTTCTTCTCAGGCTAAACCCAAAACACAGCGCTGTGCCGGCTGCTAGGAAGACAATTAACTCTATCCCTGCTGAAACCAGGACACGAGCCCTCACTCGCTCTCCCATCACCTGCTACATACGTAACTGCTGCAGCCAGAGCTGCTCCTCCATGCAGGTCCCAGGGGCTGCGGAGGGAGAGGAAGGGAAAGAGCTGGTGAGAAAGTAACACCTGCAGCGGGAGTAGAGGCTGGCAGAGATGGCCAACCCAACCCTACCAGCAGGAGCAGATGAGGAGCAGGAATTTAAGTGGTAACGCCATGAGCAGCAGAAGTCATGCAGAGAGGTTTTCTGTGGCTGCCTTGCATGGTTTTTTGCTCCCTAGTAATCTGACTGAGCTCAAATTGCAGCATTTCCCTTTGGGGAAAGTACTAATCTTGGTGTGTTTCCTACACTTATCTGATAGCTTTCTCAAGACAGGAGTTCAATATCCTGGAGGTCTCTGTTCTTCATTCAGATGTTTTTGAAACGGACAACAGCAGGCAAACAGCCGCACATACAGACCAGGCAGAGTTTACTTACAGAAATCCTGCTTTTTAGCAAAACAGGCTAAAAGTGGTTTGACAGCATGCACTTGAAATCTAGCAAGTTTTGTGAAAGGCTGGAATACAACTTTGGGGAAAGCTCTCACTCAACCCTAAATTTTGACTACTTATTTTAATATTGATTTAGCCATCTCTTTTTTTTTCATCCCAGTAGAATAGAACCTGACAGTTTTGACGCAACAATTAATAGCTCTCCACAAATAGACAGAAAGTGCCAACACCAAAAGGAGCCAAAGTCAAGCTTACGTCTCCAAGCAATTGAACTCAGTCAAAGCGTATGTTTTTTATACCTTGGTAATATCATGCCAATGGAAGGGGAAAAGCTGTGGTCATATGTCAGTGAAGTCTTAAAAATTGTTAAAGAAAACTGAAGAGTTATTTTCCAGGCTAAGAAATGTTGGATTTTTTCTTAAGAAAAAAACAAGTTTTGCATTTGAGCAGAGTGCAAGCAAGTTGAACTCATATAGAACAAGTAGCAGAGAAGTTGTCAGCTCCTGTGTTTCAGGCAGTATCGCTAGTGGATTTCAGGCATTTCTGTCTTATTTAATCACCATTAACTGCAGCCTGGAATGCTGACACAATGCGTAGTGAAAGCAAAGAGTGTAAATTGGGCATGATAGAGGTTTCTCAGTGCAGGAAGGAAGTAACATAACACTGAATGCAGCTCAAGTTGCACTGTGAGAACAGAATGAACGAGCAAACCAGGTCTCTGTCACAAGACAACAGAGAGGAAAAAGAAATATAATTAAAAAGAGATTGAGAAGGAAAAGAGTAGTGAAATGTTTCCATTTTACTTTACTTCCTAAACCAGTCTTTGGAAATACAGGGAGAATGGGCATAGCTTTAAAAGCGTGTTATGCTTTAGTTAAAACGGCAATTTAAACAATTACACATGTTGATTTTAATGAGAAAAATCTTACGCTTAAGTGCCGAAGTCTTTTTTCCAAAAAGTTGTCAGGAACCCAACTCTTGCCGGCTCTCAGGGACACTCACACTCAGAACTTCAGAGAGGGATCTTCAGACGCTCCTGCCGTTTTGCTGAGAGCCCGACACACCCGCCTGAGTAGGAGTTCAGGATGTGGGCCCTGCTGAGAAATCAGACGCCTAAACCCTGCTGGCTTAAAGTTCCTGCAGTGGATTTTAACATGGGAAAAGCTTTTTGAAGCTTTGTCCTTAGGTTTATGACGTTATTGGTTGCTGAGGTTTAAGCAAAATTCTTGGAAGCGTACTTCTCCAAAACACATATCGTTATCTACCTTGTGCCTCCCCGGCGTCCCCCATACAGAGAGGTGACAAGCGACTTTGCGTGGGACCTGGTAATGATCAGCTGTTCCTCTGCGTCCCAGCAGACGAGCCCTACTCCCAGCCTAGCCTGACTTAGGAAGACTTCCCCACCCTTACGCCCTTATTCTCAGATGTTGTCTTTCCCTCTGGTGGTCTTGGTAGCCCAGGGGGTCTGACACGCTTACTGGGAGGTGTCCACCTCCACTGCGAGACAGAGCTCCAGGAGCCTGAGCCCAGTAGCTTCATGCCTGGGAGCATGGGGGAACCCATCCAGCACCCCTGGAGCTGCTGCCTGCCGCGGACCTTGCAGAGGAATTGCTGGGGGCTGGTGAGAACAATCTCCGCCGCTGCCTTTGGTTAGACCAGCACACGTGAGTGCCGTCCCATGAAGTGAGGACAACCGTTACAGATCACGAACGTCGAACATGTTGAATGCCCAGTATCAAACCCTACAGGTTACCGGTTGCCCAGAGACATTGTGGACCCTCCATCCTTGGAGATACTCAAAACCTGACTGGGCATGGTCCTGGACAACCTGCTCTAGGTCACCTAGGGCAAGGAGGGTGGGCTGGATGATCTCCAGAGAGGCTTTACTACCTCAGCTGTTCTGTGAAACCCAGTTAGGCTACTGCAGAGTAGAGCTCGCAGCCCTGCTCCCTGGTGGCACCTGGCACATCTGCACCAAAGGGCAGCCTGCGGACAACCTGCAGGGGCACCAGCGTGTGGCTTCGAAAGGCCTGGAGGTACCTCCATCCTACCGCCCAGGGGCTGTGCGAGGAACGGACGGTACCATGGGTGCAGGTCATTAGTGCAGTGAGCCTTGGGTCCGGCACTCCCTGAAATCTCCGCGGAGCTCTGGAGAAGCCCCATGGCGGCACTTCAAGCTTCTGTTGGAAGAACGGACACAGGGAGACTCAGACACCAGGGGAGAGGGGACGACAAGAGGGAGCCTGGCATTTCCCCCAGTTCCCTGTGATTGTGCTTCTGTCCCTACACCCAAAACAATGAACTTTCTCCTCGGAAAAAGTCTTTGGAATCTTATTGTCTGCACAAATTTTAGAATTAACCCTGTTTTAACAATTAGGCTCACCCTCACTGGAACCAAGGGAGTTACAGAAAAAGATTCATTTCATTGTACACAGCTAAACTCTTGCTACCCTAGCAAATAATTTTTCTCTGAAGCTAGTGAAAAACTCCCCAGGCGGAGCAAGACCAGCTCCCTTGCAAGCAGCCAGCTCAGAATTACCCTGACTTAAAATCATGAAGACGTACTGACCAAATTTACAAATCATTCTTTAGTCTCATCTGCTCTTTTCAGAGCAAAAAATACTGTTTAGCTGTTCTGAGACTGACAGCCTTGCTCAGATATTCAGCACCACATGGAGAGTACTCCAGAGAAAACTGCCATCAAAGTTAGTAGTGTATTTCTTAGAGCCGTTATATTATAGACTCCACATTGTTTGTTGTATCTAGTTACACTGCACTACAAAAAAGCCTCTCCTTTTTGTTACATGCCACCTCATTTTACCTTCATAAAGAAATGTTTAGGTTTCTGTCCTTTTGGATATGGACTCAATAATGCCACTTTTTGTTTATGAACATATATTTTGAATTTCAACGATAGAACACAAGGACAGACCCAATGAACAGCTCTATTATACTTAAGAAATTGAGTTTCTATTCATAAAGAGCTGAGTAGCTCCTGTTAGATGGTTTCCCATACAAAAAACACTGAATACCTCCAAATGAGGCCGACTATATCAAAACACTAAAACATGAATAGGGTTTCTTCTCAAAGGAAAGACTGAATCAAAGTACAACTATACTGATATATCTTCTGATACAGCTATTTACAGTCTAAGGAGTACCTTTACCTTGGCTTAGAATCACTCTGATTTCTGCTACAATGTTTTTGTCATAAATATGCACCTTATTATACAGAGGAAGGGCTTCTGTGAACAGCATAAAGGACATATTTACACACTAATTCTCCTGAACAGCACAAGATGTTAGCCACAAAATAAAATAGTTGCCATTTTTCAACTTTAGAACATCTTAACTTTGTGTTCATATTTTTAATTGTCTGCTAGTATTTTTAAAAAATATGTACATGAACAAAAGTGACTGTAATAATCTTTGATAATAATTTTTCAAGAGTTATTTAGGAAAAGAGGACTCAATTCCCTGGTTCAGTGACAAAAACATTCTCTCGAGCGGCAAGTCTTAATCGAAACAATGGAAAATTAAAGGGAAAAAATATTTCGCTTTGTATAGAAGCCACATGCAACCTTATCAAATTGTGCATCAGGTAACAAAATACAGCCTTAGTAGAAATTTTCTGAGACAGAAATTTTTCAGAGATGCAAGCATATATTCCAGACAATATATCTGATTGTCTGTTTTCCCAAGGAGAATTTTATCATTTGCAAGGGATGTGCATAATATCACCATTGATCTGTTAGTGCTTAATGTCCTTTCTGTTTATTTTGAAGTATAAGACAGTGTGCAGACTAATGGAAAGACTGGCTCAGCAGTTGTAGCAGACCTTTGCTGGGGATGAAGAAGGTGAAGCACAGGTATCCCTAATTCAGCTCTGTGCTGCTTGAGAGTCTCCCTATGCCCAAAAAGCAGAAAGCAATATCCAGGGCTGGCAGGAACAAAGGCAGTGGCTATTCTGCTGGATTTTCCAAAAACGAGGCCACAATAACCTTTTCACTTACTAATAACTGACAGAGGACATATAAGTGAACAGGTTCCCTACTTCAGTTTTAAGTGTAAATGAAGAATGGATACTTCATTGCAAAGTGAATATAAGCGCAGAGGAAGGAACAAAAGTGTTTTTCATCCCCAGCCTAAAGTTTAAAAAGCAAAGCTCAGTCATTTGGTGATGCCACAAACTTTTTTTTGAAAGTTTCTGTCTAAAATGTTTAAGTTCAAGAAGATTTTTGGCTTAAAAGGAGTTGTTGTTGTTGTTGTTTTTGCTTTAAAAGATCTAAAACTCTTAAGCACAGTGGCCATGTGCTTCAACAGCAAAGCCACTTAGAAACATCAGTATTTCTGCTAATGGAAGCGCTGTTCAAAGGAAGAACACTACGCCTTAGTTTTGCTCCATACCCAGCATTTGCTAGAAGGGAAGAGACATTGACCTCTGGCTTGTGGCGGGTAAATGTTAGATTACATTTAGCAAGCGAAAGTCAAAAGTGCTTTCTATGTTGCTTTTTAGTTAATGGCATCTGCTCTGTTATGTCAGAGGCTGTTCGTTGTTCCTTCTACTCTGTGTATTTTGGTCACTAAACCAATTCTGCTATGTTACTCACAGTGGGAGCATCCCACAGTGAATATCTCTGTCTACCTGTTTCACTTAATATCTGAACATTAGTGAAAGTTACCCTCATTTATGAAAATTACATAGAATAATTTATTTGTGATGAAGGTTTACAAGCTGGAGTGGCTGTGACTGGTTACAGACAGCTAGGAGGGGGTGTTAGTACCTGCTGTTGATAAGTTTGCCAGTGACCACTAAACCCTCGCTATGCCCCGCAGAGATTTTGCTCAATGCCCCTGTAGATTACCCATTACTTTGCAGTGCAGATTTTTTCCTGTGTTTCACCCCCTTGGATGCAAGGGCAGAGCAGGACTGGAGAACTAGCCTTTGACTGTGAAAGACCTTATTTCATGCCATTTACGTGCCACACGTTTCCTGTGCCTTCTCACAAAAGTTGCCTGAGGTCAGCCCTACAACAGGGTCCCAGCCCTTGGGGTCTGGAAGTAGATTTCGTGTGCCTCATGAGACCCAGGGAGTTTGATGCTAGAGGACAGGAACAAGCCACACTGATGAGCAAACCTGTCTCTGAATTTCTGCTGCCTTATGCAGCTTAAGTCCTTCACGCAGCCCAGAGTTTCACAGCCCTATATCTTGTCCCAGAAGGTGCACATTCTTGAGTGGGGGCTGGCAATTTGCTCTCCTAAATAACAGTGCAGAGCATTGAGTCAGGGAGTGGGAGGCCCTTGAGAAGGTTCAAACGCTCAATGGCTAGCCTCCAGGCTCTGCAGGAGTGCATCTAGCCTTCACCGTCCCTGAGGGGCTCAGCTAGCAACTCAAAGGGTCAGCAAGACCAAGATCATGCAAGCAGGAGCATGACTCCATAACCACGTAAGTGCATTCACTCAAGATCAAAGTAGGAGAGGATCTGCTCTGACCTCCAATTCCTACCGACAACACTCTTGCTGAAAAATGGATATGCACTTCAAGGCCAAGGGCCAGAGCATCTCTCTCCGTGGAGGGACTGCCTCACCAGGCTGCAAAGCAAGAGCTTATTTTCTCTCTGACTGACCCCATTAACCCGATAGTCCTTGCTGAACAGCCGCAGAGCCTCAGTGCAGATACGGAGAGTTCTTCTGACCACTTGGTCTCACCGAGGTGGGGTTTAATGGCTTACTCTTTCCTCTTTCTAGGTGCTCTTGTGTACCTGGGCTTGAATGTTCTTGTGCCTCAGCTCTCCCTCTCATATTGCAAAAGTAAGCGTGTTAACGTTGTGAGCTGCACCACGGGAATCACAAAAATAGCAGGTTAGTTATAGCATAGCCCCTCAGCACAGAAAGCAGCTGTCGGTGCACTTCAGCTGGGTACGTAACATCAGGTCAAAATATTTTTAAAAAGGAAAATAGCTGGCTCCAACAAGAACCTGGCAAAATTATTGCAACACAGACCAAAACTTTCACAGAGAGGCAGATTTACAATATCACAATCTTTAACAAACTCAAGTTTCACAAAGTACAATAAAACGGAACCATCGGAATGTATTATTTGGTTTAGCACCTTCTAATTCTTCAATTCATAGTGATATTGTCAGTGCTGATTATTTTTTATTTGAAGAGTGTTTGATCCAAAACTAAACAAAACCCACTTTGACTAAAACATTTAGTTTTGGTTCTTTGATAATTTCATTTCAGATCAACCCAGGACGAGTGTAAAGATGGCTTTTAGTTGTCTGAAGCGAAGTCAAATATCTTTAAACTCTGGGTTTATAGGTTGATTGTCCATCGTGTGAGGTAGACAATTCCATCTAGTCTTAATGTGTTGTCCTAATATTAGACTATGCTGAAACACCCAGACAATTGCAGGCTTCAGATGCATTTTGCATGGAGTAAACACTGCTTATTACACACTACCCAATGTGAGGCGGCATTTTCATGCATGGATTTTACAGCCCCAGGTGCGGCCATCACCATGACTGGTGGATTTGGGTTCTTCTCAGGATTCCCTAAGTCAGCATCAGCAAGCAATTCCAAAGGTGGTTTCACTCATAATTAGACTGATGCCACGATTGCCTCAGAGGAGAGCCTAGCAAATCTGCAATTCACCCACCTAAAAATAAAGGTGCGTTCCAAGAGTTTAATAAAATAGTGGTAACCTGCGTTTCAGTCTCTTCTTACGAAACCCACAGATTATTTAATAAAGTGTGAAGAAACTACTTTCCAACAGAAGTTCCCTGACAGGTAATGTAACATAAGTTAGGTAAAAACTATCCACCGCGTCCCTCCCTGCCTCTGTACTTCTGTGGCCAAGGTGAGACCCAAGCTAGTGCTGCACTTGCTCTCCTCTTCCTCAGCTGGTTCCAATGTCACATCAACCATCCTGAGCCATAAACGGCATTTGTCCCACGTCACTGTTTGTAACTGTTTGAAAGCAGACGTGCTCTCATTAGCTATCCCACAGACGTCTCAACATTTTTTTAAAATGGTCTCTTTCAGAGGATCACAAAAAGCCGCTAACACGCTACAGACCAGAAGCGGTGGGATTCAAGAGTTTTCGACAAGGCTACATCCATGCCGGTACTACGCAGGTCCAGTCTCCTGCTTCCGCTACGTCAGAGAGGCTGTTTAGTTCAGTCTGCTGAAACTCGGTAGCAGGCTGATTATAAGTGAATTGAGAACACTTATTTGAGCAGTTTAGAAAGATAAACCCGTATGGACAGCCTAATGCCACAGGACTGCTCAGCTAAATTAACTTTAAAGGAAAGCAGAAGGAGCTGCTAGAGGCATGGTCCTGAATGTGTGCTGAATTCAACTGCGCTCTATACTAATTTTACTTGAAATATTTCAGAACTTTGGCATATAAATTAACGATGGCAGGCTGGCAGTAACCAGGTCCTGATTACTTCTATGTTCAGCTATGTGGTTAATTCACAGAAGTGTTAAATATAAGCTCTCTGCCAGAGAGAGGAGATGTGCATACTCACTCCTGGTATTTATTGGTTCAATAGACTTGAGAGGAGGTAGAGTCCTGAATTTTTTCCTTTCTCTACCATCATCTCACCATCTGGCAAAGAATCTGGTACCCCAAGTTCTGTATCCGCAACCCCTTCCCCCTCTGGGAAGGGCTGTCCCTCTTCCCACCCGCTCCCTGGCACAGGGATCCAAATTGTTTTCTTACCATGGAGTAATCCTATGAACAGTGGGATTTTAGCATTAGCCTGTTTACTTCTTTCTTACTCAGCACTGCATTGGAAGGATTAGCGTGACTTTAAACCGCAAGTGCAAAGTGACAAAATGGGTCTCCAGCTTGCAGGTTCGTAGCTCAGGCTCAGCACAGACTATGCAGTCCCTTGGGTTTGTTTTTGTTTTCTTTTTCTTTTTTTTCCCTCATTTACAGACAGCACAAGAATTTTAAGAATATGTAGAATGTCAAAATTGGCACCTCTAATCCTTCCCATACAAGGGAAATGGTGTTTCTGCAGCTCCCCTTCCTCCTCCACCTGCATTAGCCACAGACCAACAAAAGCAGTGGATTTTCGGTAAGGTCGGTTGCCCGAGACAGGGCTGGGTGACATACAAGACAGGCCAGGTGAGTTTAATGCTTTGTCTATTGATGCCTTGCCAGCAATACGACCGTATCTTCAAAGGCACCATGTCACTCAGCCGTCCCTCAGAGGGCTCAGTGCTCTGAAGCTGTACGAGTAGTTTTAAGTTAAAATAAGTTCATGTTGACAAAGGCACTACATGTTTCACAGCAGCCTCATGCACCCCTCTCCTCCTACAGGAGTGTAGGCAAGAATTTCGTACCCACATAGTCCTTTTCAAGGAAGTGCCCAACTCGAGTAGGACCCTTGGGAGCCTTGCTGCATCCAAGCTCTAGTCAGCTTTCTCTGCAGAAACCCACAATCACAGTTGGAAACCGTTTTTTCCCTACTGCCTCTTGTGCTTAGCTGGCAATTGGACAACATCAGCGGATACAGCAGCAAATGCCACTTACGGTCACCGTGACCAACGAGGGCCAGTCACGAATTTCCATTTCTCCTCTACGTTACATGGAGCTGACTGCCTCTGGTGTTCTCGTACAAATAACACGGGACACTTTGGTTATTACCAAATATTTTTATTAGCAGGTGCCCTCATGCGATTGACCCCCACCTTGCAGGTATTCAGCAGCTTCTTCATAGAGAGGACAGAGCACAAGGGTTTCCTCCAACAAGGGGAATGTCTGTGCCAGTATTTCCAGGGGCTCAGAGTGGCTGCACTGCCTGAGAGCGATAACCTTTAAAGCTGTCCTGGAGTCAGAGAAATTAAACTACCTGTCTCATAACTGAGAGAGACATGCCAATGAGTTGGCACGTCTGCAAGTTAGTGTCAAAAAGCAAAAGCGTTTTCCACGTCGGTGATATACTCGGGGTGAGTTCAGAAACAGAGAGCATTGCTGATAAATTCGTTTGAGGAACTCCAAGGTGGCTGTGGAAGCACCAGACTAGCAGAGTCCTCGCTGTATGCCTTGTACTGGGACAGCTGTACGCAGCCTCCTGGTGACACCAAACAGAAAAGCTCCCAGCCCGGTTGTTGTAAATCAACATCCCAGAAGTATTGCTGCATGAAGACATCGCAGAACTGAAATTAGCAGGGCACTTAAGAAGTTAATTTTGCTTAATATAGCATTTTAATAGTTTGTTTTTTTTTTAATAAGTCCATAACAAGTTTCAGTGGTTCCACTTGCTTTTGCATGCAACAACCAGTTTTAGGACAATGACACCAAAGTTTAACTTAGCCAGCCACAGCTCAGTTGGATATATGGTTCCTTTACTTTGCCTATCAAGACCAAAAAGAATTAGACTTTTTTTAAAAAGTCTTTAATAAGAGCATCATTTTTCCAATGGAAAACAACAATAAAATGTAAAATCAGTTGCCCAGTAAAATACTTTTTCATTAAAATACAGAGGCAGGAAAAGAGAAAGCAATCTTTCACATACAGGATTAAATACACAGAAAGCTACATGCACATATATATATTTGTGTGCATATTTGCACAGGTTAAACACTTTAAAAATAGCAATTACTTAAAAAGCAAAACCAAACCAAAACAGAACCTGCACAAAAAATCATACTTTCTCCATTTTCTAGCTAAAACTTGTAACTATATCCCTATTAAAACCCAGTAATTAATAAGCACATTAACAAGTAATTAATAAGGTGCACTGTCTATAATCTGAATGAGAAATCAGTAGTTTTTCCTTATTTCTCAAAGACTTTATATGAAAGATGCTGAAACAGTGTCCGAAGTTAAGCTTTTGTCATTTTACTAGCTGTATGTGCGTGAAGTTTTCCGATAAGAAGTAGAACTAAACTGCAGTTGTCCAGCTGCATCAACGTAGGACATTTTGGGATGTGCTATTCTTGCTTTCTAATTGTCATAATTGACCAGAAGCCAGAGTTTTACAGGTTTTCAGGCACCAGTCCACTGGAAGTCATGGAGTTTAGGAACCTACGTCAGTAAAATATGGCCATGAGAGAGAGGGCACACAGACATACCTTTTGAAATCTGGAACTAATTGATTTCTAAGATTTCTCCACACAGTGTCTTCCAAATGCAGAGAACATCTGCACCGTCAGCACATCAGGGTCTACGCTCAGCAACCTGCCTGCGCAATGGGTCAGTCCCTTTGCAACAACATCTAAGAAGGTGCTGGGAAGATGCAAGTCTTGCCTCTATCATACCAGCCTCTGAACAAGCCTCACAAGCTGTCTTCTGTCTGGGCATAAAAAGGGTTCCTGATGAACGTGGACCGAGCCTACCTTTGCATTTAGACACATAAGCATGTCCTTGTTCCAGCTGCTGTCACTTAGGCCAGCTTATTTGCACAAATACAGGGCCAGTGCATACAGGTAAGTAAGGCATTGAAACTGCTACTGAAAAGGCTGGAGGGCACCTGAACTTGTGATTAAACCTCCGAGCTGTCACACAGGATGTTAGCTTCCACTTCTTACTGTACTTTGAGGTGTTTGCTGCTGGATGAGTGACTTTATTTTGCTGTGCTTCTACCTATAAAGCAGAAGTAACATCCCCAGTCCTTAATGTCATCAGCTTTAGGCATGATCTCTGTAAAGGCAGGAGCAACCTCATGCTGAGTATTTGAACACACGCTTGACTTTTTCCAAAAGTAAAGGGCAGACTTAACAGGCAAGGCTGGAGGGGTGGGGGGAGCAGGGAGGGGAGCCACCTCTGTTCGTGTGGAGTACAATAAATGATCCAAGGCACACCTCACATAGCAGGGGAAGCATTTATCTTCACTTAACTGTCACTTTCACACCTACCTCTACCCCTAATCTTTAGGCTCCGCTATACATAAGCAGTAAATCAGTGATAATACAAACCAGCAAGATTTATACGTTCACTGGCAGAAGTCAATGGCAGTTTGTGAAACAGCTTTCCAACAAGCTACCTCTTGCAGTTTGTCCTCTAGAGTGTGTGTTTGAGGCATATTTGTTTTGAGGGATTTTAAGCTGTAAAGATATATGAACACTAGCCATCTGCTTAATCTCAGCTGTCAGAGACAGGTTACCAGGCAAGATGGATCTTGGTCTCTGATCTGCTAGGGCTGACCACGCTTGCAGCTATATCAAAAAGAACCGAGACATGAAACAACCCCTGTGAGTCACACGGCACTGTGCATTTTAGTCAAAACAGAAAAAAACAGGAGGAAAGAAAACATGGTTATGTTTGAGGGAGCAGGGTGCAAAGGAAAGAGCCACAGCACGGGAAAGGGGCAAGTGAAAAGCCATTGCTTCCTTCAGGATGCACAGCAATGTTCTCTGTGGGGGCAGGAACCAAATTCTTCTTTTTATAATCAGCGTAATCCACCAGAAATAATACATAATTCCTTGTAACTGAACGGCTGTCTCACAGATGGATGGTGTAATGTGTCCCCTGCTTCCCCCCCTTCCTTTCTTTCCCTCACTGGAAGTTCCTGTAATTGTCACTTTGTAATGTATATTCCAGCACATGGACATGCAGAATGAACGCTGCGTGCTTATTTTGCACTATAAATGATGTGTACTGCCTTGTGTCACAAACAGTAAATCCTTTATACCAAAAGCCTGCTCATTTTCACACCATTCACTTGTTCAGTAACAGTTGTCCAGATTTTTTAATTCAGCTCCTTACACTAATCCACCAACTGCTGGTCTTAGACAGGTGCAGGGATCAAACAGGCTCAATAAACTGAAACATCTGGCCTGGAAATGATAATAGGCCCTTTTACTCTCCAAAGCAGAGGAGGAATGCAAAGTTTTCAAATGTTAAATCATGCAATTAGCCCCTGTAATATTCGTTTTTTTTTTTTTTTTTTAAATTTGAAACAATAGTGTTTTCTATTCAGAGTTTCATTCATTGCTTAGGTCCCTGCTCTCCTCTGTGGTACAGCAGACGACAGGCCAAAGAGGTCAAAATATCATCTACTAAAAAAAAAGAAAAAAAAAGAACAAAGGTCTACCCCCCTCCTTTACAATAGTAGAGCTCAGTCATGTCTAGAGGCCCAGCCATGCATTAAGCCAAAAACTAATTCTGGAGAAAAGTTTGGGAGGGCCGATGCCCCAGAGAGTGGAAAAATCGCTGTACAAGCCCAATTTTGCGAAGCTGAGTCATCTCCAGCCTCGTGAAGAGTGGTAGCAGGACCCAACTAGTTGCCGACCATCACCCCATTATCTGGATGACACCAGGAGACAGTTGTCCTCACACTCCCTCCGGTGCAGAGACTGCTGTCAGAGCTAGACAAAACATTTCAAACTCTGAAAGTGCTTTCAGAAGTATTTCTGGTCAAGGTTGTCCAGGCTTGGAGCCGCTCTCGCCACACTCCTGGCTGGGTCTGGTCAGGCTGAACGCAGGGTTGGGAGGCTCATCGTGCTCTCCTCCAGGCATTGCTCCCAGCTAGCACCCCTCACCTCGCCTTGTACGTGGCTGTCACAGTGCCCCTCAAACCAAAATCAAGACGTTCTGCAGAAAAGGAGAGCTGTCAGAAGCTTTTATGCCTATGAGTAAGGGGATGTTGCCTTCTGGCAGTCCAAGTATGTGCCCAAGCAGCAGGGGCAGTTACGTTCCTATGTCTGTATCAGAAAATAACTTCCCATCTCTCGGTCAAAAAGTTCTCCATCTTCTTGGTGAAAATGCTTTGACTTGACTAAATAAAATCCTTTAAAAAAAAGTTTCAAACAGGCCTCACCTTGACTACTGGCAGTCATTAAATCCCATGCGAAGAGTTGGTATTTTTATCCAGCACCATTGCCAGACTACAGTCTTGGTAACTCTGCACTGACCAAGTTTTCCTTTACGCTTGGGAGCTGAACGTGGCACGCTTCTCTTGAGTAAACAGGAATGTTCATCCTGGGCCAGAGAAACCTGGAGACAAGTCCTGGGTCCCACTCCAACCTTCGCCTCAAGTTTCCCGTGAGGTCTGAATGCTGGACTTTGAGAAGTGCTGCGAGCCTGGTTACACTTTGCTTAGCACATCTGGGGCCAGGCTTCCTGAGGTATGTTCTGTTCTTCTTACTGGCAAACCAGCCCTAGAAACCTCTTTTGATAGCCTGACTTCAACTGTGAATAGGCTTCTCTTGAAAATACTGTCTTTAGGCTCTCACGGCTTTTGCTTTCAGAAAAACTGGAATTGTGACAGTAACACAGCGCATAGGCTCTAGGTCACCTAGAGTGCTGGTATCTTCTATAAGGCACCAATATGTAAAGGGCTGGTATCGTGAAGATAAAAAAAGCGTTCCTCCTCACTTGTGCAGGAGCAGATGTTGCAGTGTTCCCGCACTGCTGGATGCGGAGGGGCAGCCGTTGGGCCAGAGAATGACTGCGTCACACGGGCCCGCGCCGTGGTCTGCATTTCACTGCGTGACGTCGCTCAGGGGCCGTGAGCCTTCAGCTGAAAACACCCTACGCTACTGTAGTGCTGATGAGCATAGAGTTTCCCTCAGTCACTGTTTGTTGACAGTCTCTGGCAGCTGTAGCAGATCTGGGTTCTCATGCTGGAGCTGATAAAAGGGACACATGAGCCTGGCAGGGAAGGACTCAGGGAAACTCCATCGTTTTCCTGAATTTTTACAGAAGGATTTCTTTAAGGGCACAAAATTACGACAACAGGGATCTCTAAACACATGCTGAGCCATTGTTTACCTGTGTTAATGGCGCCTGCGTGATGTAAATGGGAGAGAGAAACTAACAAAGTTAGAGTTAGGTCAGTACCAGCCTTGAGAAGCAGTGTCCCTAGGTCAGGGTCAGGCTTGACGTAGACACAGCAAGAGACTTTAGCTCAGACCATGGCTCTAAAATGCTGAGTTCTCCTTGTGTGACGGACCTTGGACTGGATGGAATGAGGTTCACCGGGGAGGGAGAGGCGCTGTGCGAATCACAGAGGCTTCGTGTGCTCCCAAGGGCATCGTCCTCACCTTGCTGCAATGGCTGGGTCAGACCCGGAACCAGCTACTGCATTCAGCAGCTGAGGGAGCCTGGGTTGAACCCTAAAGGGCAGGATTGCCACGGGCATGTCTCCATGCAGACCACCAGTAGAAGAGGGCATGCAGACATCAACCAGCTTAACCCTGTACTCCTTCCTTTAGGAATCAAAGGATGTTGGATCAGAAGCCTGTGACCACAGAAAAGGTGCTGGAAAGAGAGTTCTATCTTTGCTGCTCCTGGAAGCCAAGAAAATCCTTATAAACTTTGAAGGAACGATACAATTAAGAGTAAAATTCTGCATTGGTACATATACAGCTGATCTCTCAAAACATTATAACCATATATTTGCTGATTAGAATTTTAAATGTTTCTCAAGTTGTGTTCGCATTTATGCGTGTAATGATTTGTTTCAGTAACACATACAGATGAAGAAGTCAGAGTTGTGTATAGCTTTCATTTTCTGATTTTGTGGTGTTTTAGATTCTCAAGTAAACCAAAAATTTTGAACTTGTGACAAATCAACCAAGTAATTTACTTTGACTGCTACAGGGAAATGAAATTCCTCAACACATCCTTTGTTGGTGTCTGAGATCAATCTGCAAGTCATATGCCTACTTCAAATAGGTTCTGTGTTCAAAACCAACGGCCTATGGCCAAACTTAAATTTTTTGTGAAGGAAGTTTATACCTCAGGGATGTTAGCACTGAAGATAATGTCAAAAAAAAGTGCAGTCAAACAGCGTAGAAGAAGTCTGTGCAAAAGCCAGGAAAAAAAATTTCTCTTCAGTCATAAGTGAGAAAGTAGATGCTCAGCTTCTCTATGTGGTTACATGGAAGTCACAGGATCAAGAAAGCTTATCAAAGCTGTAACAAAGTGTGTTCAAGCATTCTGAAGGAAGGGAGAGAGAAGTAGTCTCTGGAAAAACATCTTTTCCTACCAGAAAAGAGAGGCCAGGCCTTGATTCATTAACACATGGCTCCTAGTGGCACCTACGAGCGCTAGCCCATAATTCTGTAATTTGCCACATGAACACGGCCTACGCACTGAGGAATTACTTGATTTCACTTGACTTGCTCGTGGGCGCAAAAAAACCAGTCACCATAAATGGCAAGATCAAGGCCATATTTGTTATTGACTACTAAGTTTAGGTGTAAAATGAAATCAAGGCAGAGATGCTTTTTGTTCGTATAGAAAAAAAGCAGCTGATTTTGTGTACATTTCATGAATTCAGTATTCCTTTTGACACAGTAGATACTCTGGTTTGTTTAGCCCTGTCACCGTGTCCTTACAAGTCTTCAGTTCAAATGCTCACTTTTAGTACACTAAATCCATCCTATATATCTGTTATAAATAGGGTACTGCACATACAGCAAGTGCAGCCCCCACTACACACCCTTGTATGATCACTTCAAATAGCATGCATATTCTCGCGCTATATTTAGTGCTACATCCACGGTAACATATCATCACATCATTATATACAAAATGGCTTCATAAAAACAAACATTGGAGCAGAGAAATGGGTTTCGTCAGCCTGCACTGAAGTCTGCCAAGACACAAAGTCCTCCTGAAAGTTTTATTTTATTTAGTTTAATTCAATTTACATTTATTTTTAAAGTCTTAGTTTGTGAAACTCCCAAGCAAATTCAAATGACAACAATTATTTACCTTACCTGATATGTCCTACTACATATTTTTAAGCACTCAGTTTACCAGTTTGTACCCAGATTTTCAAAACATTCCAGTTTTCTTTAGAAACACATGCATAAATGGACAAATATTCAAAAGCATTTGGAAAATCAGGTCATAAGCCATGGGAAAAACATGGAAACGTTTCCAAAGGCCTGAATCCAGTGGCAGATATGGGTCACTTGGAGATATGCTCTTGAGTTCCTATTGAAAGTCTGTCTCTATGGGCAACTTCACTTGTGGAACAATGAGGATCCTGATCTCTTCATACCTTTCTTTTCCTTTCTTCTTTTTTTAAAAAAAAATTTTCTTTCCATTTATTTCCACTCTATCTAGTTTGTGATAAACAACTTTGTAAAAAAAATGACATTGATGACATTTCTCCAGACAGTGCTTCTACATTTGAATCTAGCAACGTGAATGAGCTGTTCAGATGATTTTTTTACCAATGCAAATTGCCTTCTGTTTTGAACTTTGGACTGCACGAATCAGCATACTGGCAACTTGCACATCTAGTAAAGATGGAGTAGTCAATAAAAATGGAGCAGCAACCTCCTTCCACCCCTCAAGTGAGAAATCCAGACCAAGACGATGCTCTGTTAGATATTGCAACAACGTGAAGTAAGTATAGAAAAAAGATATGAGCATGAGAAGAGGTACAGTAACACAACATCGGCTAACACAGCAGCCCGCAGACTGAGCACACCAGCTTTTTGTCATCTTTTTTTTTTTTCCTGTTGTAGGTATCGCAGACTAAAGGAGTCTTAAGAAGGGATCTCAGGGAGGATAATAACATGGATATGTGGAAGTTTCCCTAACATGGATAACCACATGGGCAAAAGCATCTTGAAACTGAGCATACGATGGCAGTAGGGCGCAACTGGAGAAGTAAGCTGACATTCTGAGAGCAATTAAGAGCTGTTGAGTCAGGATAAAAAAAGCTCAGGAAGGGCCCTGAGTTCGAAGCGTTTAATGCAGCAGAAAAATGGCGAATTGGTGGAGGCTGCGTGGGGAAGGGTTGTCCAGGGAACGTGGCAGGATGAGAAAATGGCCTTTGCAGCAACACTGATGAGACAAGATGGTGTTTCATCAAGACCAGGGAAGATAATTTTGCAGTAACAAAAGGTGTATGGTGAACAGCAAAGGCTACATTTTGGATAAATTATACAGAAAAATGTCACCAGTTAAGGTACCCTTCTGTAGCACCTTAACCCAGTTGAAGTCCAGACTCTTTTCTCCCCAGGTCTTGGCATTACCATCCTTGAAACCTCACAGTGAGGTTCTTCAGGGAACCAACCCAGCCGAAAACCAAGCCTTCCAAAAACACCAGGTTTGTCCTGAAGCAGCACAACTCACTGAACTGCCTGACACGCTTGCACCAAAGCACAAACAGCGTCAGAGAGGGAGGAAGAACGTGGGACCGGCGTCAGGGTGGGCATGTAGCCTCCAGGAGCCTTGGGGTAAGATGTCTCGCATTCACTCCTCTGCCGAAAGCTGGGAGAGGTGTAAGGCTGAGAACAGTCCTGACGACAGGATGATATGTTGGTACAGTGTTGGGAAAAGGTGTAGAAAGTAAAAACAGAGAGTCGTGTTTTAGCTAGATAAATCCTGAAATGGTGACTAAACATCCATGGAGTGTTACAGGAGAGAGAAGACCAGATTTGAACTTGGGCAGGAGGAGATAGGAATTAAAAGGTAGATCTGTAAGTTATTGATGTTTTAAATCCTGTTTAAAATAACTCATCTCCAAATGCTGCTGTTTGAGAGGTCACTGCCCTGAAAGCAACATTTAGAAAGACGGATCTCTTTGCTCCTACCTGCAATCCTTTGTCTTTATAGCCATGATATTGCCTTCCCTTTTGTCCCATTGCTAATGTTTTCTTAAAAGCCTATTGCGGAGGACCAGTTGAAAGCCCCAAATTTCCTGTTATTATTGCTGTAATTTCTTGTCTTTGGTTACTGCAAGAAGACTGTTTTTAAAATGTTTTCAGCCGCTCCAAAAACAACTTAGACTGGGCTTAAACTCATTCCTTCTGGTAGTTAATTCCACTCAGAGACTTCATCCAGTCATGCTTTTTCCTTAGCTACAAGGAGTTTTATTAGGCACCATTAGCTTTGTTGGCTCAAAAGAAACCCTGCTCCAGCTGAGACGTTTTCTAAAATACTCAAAAGATTTTTCATGAGGACAGAGATGAGGGCTTTAAATTGGTCTCAGAGACAAGGGAGCAAGTAGTTCTGTGGAACACGTACATACCGTGGTCCCATGAAGATGCCCAGCTGCTGACTGCTGTGCAGATCATTACTTTGAAAATAATCTCAAGTAACTCTGAAAGTAAACCCCCCGAACCTAAAAGCAGGTAAAGAAAAAGTTAGATAATAAAGGCAGGAAGAAGTGTGGTGAGCAAACATGAGAAATTCTGTCTCATACATCGCACAATTGAATCATGATAAATAACTTCCATAAACTATTTTAAATTAAGATAAATGCAATTGCATGGGCCTCAAGATGTTCTTTTCCCATCATGACTGAAGAAGTTTTCACAATCCTAAATTAAAAGCAAGCAAAGAAAACGAGCTTTGTAAGTAAAATACTGGAATTCTTTTAACCTTTTGTCTCAGAAGAGGCACCCACCACAAACAGCTGACGGCACTGCCCTGACAAACCACTTTTGCCCGGCCGATTACCCACGACGTAGCCCACATGCTCGGAGCTGGGCACCAGACTTCTGCAGGGGACAGCAGAGCGGCCCAGATAAAACCAGTACCAACCCACTCTGAGGCAGAAAGCTCCTCTCACATCCATCTTCTGACCTAGAGCTGGCAGCTGCATCTCTGACTTCAGCCCAGAAGGCGAGTTCAGTCAAGCAGGTCTGGACCGCAAAGCTGGTCTAGTGCATCGGGAGAAGACAACAGGGAAGCTCAGCAGCTGGTCCCTACATCAGTCTATACGTGGAACAAATCAGACTGGCTAAGGTCTTATTTCAAAGTTTACTGTAAACACAGCTGCACCAGTCTAAGGTGCTGTTGCACCCTTGATAATTTGTTGCCACGTCCACTGCTGAGCACGTCTTGTGAAAAACCTCTCCGCTGCTTCAGGCTGAGTTCAGCACGGTCAGCTAGGGCGTAATTAGCTCTCACTGGTGTCCTTCTTTGCAGGCAGAAGCTTGGGATGCATGCAGTGTGCGTACCATTTGGAAAGGGCTGTGTTTTAAATAAAAAATAAAAAAGCCATGCCTAAGAGGAGAAGTAGTGTAAGAATACTGAGATTTTCACAGCATTTTTCAGATATATCTGCGTGCATTTTGCAGACAATGATCCGCTGAACGGTATCTGCTTCTTCTGTAAGCGTATGTTGTCAGACATCAGTGTCCTGGTTCATTGGCTACCCTTGATAGTTTCATTCATAACGCATTTTCAGAACACAGGAACAGATCTGTTTATCAGAAACTGTCCTTCAAAACCTCTCTCAGTCTATTTTTAGAACAAGGGAAATGCACTATAACCAGCCCATAGCACACCACGGGATGAATTCTGAGATCGCTTCTTGTGCCCTCTGGAGAGTCCTCTTACATACATGACTGGAAATCAAAAGTAAAAGCTGAGCAGACTTCAGTAGCTGAAATCATGTTAAGAAGCTGGTCCCTTCACTTTAATATCTGTAATCAGTTTGTCTGCACGAAATGTAGTATGGGCATCAAAGATGTTAACTTGCACTCAAATCTCACACTTTAAATACAGGACTAGCTGGGTTGCTAGGGCATAATGTGACTTCTCTCCACTTCAGGATCCCAGTGAACTGTATTATGAACCAGCTGTGCCTAGCAAGCAAGGATCAGAGCAAGAAGAGTGCCCTCAGCATTGCGCCGCAGCCCCGGAAAGCACATGCAAGAGCATGTGCAGAGAAGTGCTTCTGGAAAAGTCACGCTCAGCTGTAGCAATTCGTGACAGCCTCTCTCCTGCGTGTGTGTGTGGACCTTATTCCCAGATGGCAAAAAGCCTTTGCGGTCTGACAATAGCTAACGGTGCTGGGAGGGAAAGAGCAAGTTTCGGTTGCCTAGATATAGGTGATACGTGAATCTGGCACATCCTAGGGGTATCCAAGACTGCTTCACGGGGCTAGCAGATTAAACACAGGATCAAGGCTGGGGACCCTCTAGTGCCTAAATGACTCCTGATGCTCTTGTTCAGGCCCCTGAGCATACAGGATTCTGATCCAGAACCTCATCATAAGTAACTCCTGGCAAAAATAATTTCTCTGGTTGAAAATTCAAATTTAGACAGTTTTTTCACTTGCCTATTTTTTTTTTAACCTGAAGGCAGGCTCGATGGGGAGGGAGAACTGTCAGTGCCATGCGGAGAGACAGGCTGTAGCATCATCCTGGTGCAAACATCAGAAAAACCAGCCGTGAGAAGTAAAGCTTTACCAAACCAAACTTTATCAGCTTGTCAGCTTAACTTCTCACTCCAAGACTTTTCGGTCTTGCAGTGAGAAGTTAAGCTGCTAAAAGAGAAAGGTTTTGTTTTGCACTTGCTAGCAATGGGCTAGCGTTTTCAAGGTAACTAATAATTGGGCTTCTTCAATTTTCAGGCCTGCAAATCAACACCTGGATTCCTTCCTAGGGCTTTACTTGGCATGGACACATGAGCTTTTGCTCCTTGACCACGATACAAGTCACCGAGTACAGAGGCATGTTTCGTACTCTGTGACTCTGGGACCAAAGGGACGCGTTCAGACTGCCGGCTATGGCACTCAGGTTCAAAAGGACTGTTTCAGCTGCCAGCTGTCTAAGGCTGCCAGATGCTGGATGAAGAAGGAAGTAAACATGATACATAGCTTACACATAGACATATATGCACTTCAGATACAGCCTCTATCTCTTTCCACGGGGAGCTGCTGCAGGGAGCCAGCTAGGGTTGTCTGCATGTATTGTCATCTCCCCTTAACTGGAGGCACACCTCTGGCCCCTGCAATTTCTGCATTAGGATGCCTGTGGACAGCTACAGCAATTTTGGTAAAATCACTCCACCTCTCTATGCCTCAGTTGCCCTATCCACATAACTCATACCAAATCTACTTTGAGCTGCAAAAGTGAGACATGATTAATGAAAGACAAAAAGTATTACAGATCTTCTGACAGAAGGAGCTGAGGGAGTCCAACAGGACCGCTATTATTACCACAGACTCAACATCTCATATTCAGTGATGAAAGCCTCTTGGAGGAGTAATGCAAACCTATTGCTGGAATTAACACTCCCGCTCAAATTTGATAGTGCCTTTTATACAGGATTTTCATTTGTATTCACAGAAAAACATAAATAAGTGCTCAGGCTGGCCAATCTATTTCCTTTGTAACTGGCACCATTCACAGTCACTTTATTGTATGAAATAATGTCTTGTTTTTTCCTCTCTTTATCTTGCTTGTGCCTGACCTTCCATTAAAAGTTGCTTGGAAACTGCTTAGAGAATAGTCAGTGGTGCTTCTTATTGATATCTTCCTTTTGTGATTTCTTTGCTATTCTATCCTTTTTTATTCCTTCCCAGAAGCTTTTTAAGCTACAAGATGAAAAGAAACCAGAGAATCAAAGCCTAATATTTTCCTTTTTAAAAGGAACAGGAAAACCATCCTCCCTATATACATTGACATGTTAAAGAAGAAAGACATGCTCTTCCAATAAATGCTCCAGCAGGTCTTTAACATGCGTGTTATTATCACGTGCTTTACACATTCTCTTTAACACCTCAGTAATTAAAAACAGGATCTATATAATGTAAGTTGTGTCCCTAAACACACCTTGCTATTGCCGTTGTACAGAAATGGTGGAAGACGGGCACCACTATGACACCCATTTTACCAGACAGGATTTGTAAGGGTGGTTTGAGCTGTCACCTAAGAGAAGGCTGGAGAAGAAGTGGCTCAGGGGATTAGCCACTGGGCAGCAGTGACCATGGTGGGGAGTGGGAATTTAAGCAGCAGGCTGAGGGAAGGGATTATGCCCTTCTCCTCTGTTCTTGTGAGGCCGCCTCTGGAGTTGTCAGGGACCTCCAGGGGATGGGGGGGTCCCCGGGGACCAGCAGCAGTGGGGGGTCTCCCAGGGTGGCAGGGCAGGACCTGGTAGCCAGAGCCGTCCCACCCCCCCAGCCAGGAGCAGGGCAGCCTGGGGGCAGCCCCAGCCCCGGGCATCGGGTACCTCCCTGGGGACAGAATGGGATGTCATCCCTGGCCGCGGTGTCCCCACAGCGCTGTCTGGCAGCGTCTGCCCGCAGTCTCCAGGAGGAGGCTGGTCCTGAGCCCCAGCAGCCCAACTTCCAAAGTGGGGGGATACCCCCCGGGCCCCGGCATCTGCGTCCAGTTTTGCGCCTGTCTGCCAGTAGCGGTATGGTCAGTCTGGAGCAAGTCCAGCAAAGGACTAGCAGAATGGTTAGGGGCGTGGAGTATCCGCTATAGAAGGAAAAACTGAGGGAGATGGGGTTTTCTGGCCTGGAGGAGACAAAGCAAGAAGATGAATCTAATGGTGTATCTACAGGAGATTACAGAGATGATAGAGCCAGAGATATAAATGAACGGACAAGAGGCAACCGTCCCAAGCTGCAGCAATAGAAGTGCTGACCGCACATGAGGAAAACTTCTTTTATAACAAGCACTGAAACGCACGTCCAGAAAAGCTAGTGAATCTCCATCCTTGAAAATTTGGCTTGATAAAGCCCTGAGCAACCTGTTCTAACTTTGAATTTAGCCCTGTCTTGAGCAGGGAACTAGACTGGGTAACTTTTAGCCAACCTAAATTTGTTCTATGGAGCTATGGTTCTAGAGCCGCAGAGAAATATATTTTCTGTGATAAGTTAAATTCAGACACACTTGTGAGTAGATGGTCTCTGGTGGGAAGGTTGCCCACATGTGTGTTCAGAGTGACAAATCCGGAGAGTCATTCGAGAGGAAGTGATTTATTCCGTAGCAATGGATCTCACTGTGCTTTGCACGAGCTTTCAGCCTTCAGCTTTTGGCCGTATGCTTGCCGAGCACTTCTGTACTGGGACACTAAAATGTCTCCTTACAGACTACAGACATGAAGGTCTTTCTCCTACTAACGTTTTGTCTTTTTCACACTAACTGCATCGTTGCTCTAATGCAAGTTGTTGTTAGGACTTGTGACTCTCACGGGCAGTAGCATGGTACTGGAAAGAAGACGTAGTAAAGCCTGTGTCTGGCTTCATTAAAATCCATGGCAAAACTCCATTTTTTGCCTTAATAAGATTTCTGCCCCTCTTCCTAAACTTCCCTGTATAAATAATATAGTTTGACTACAAAGGAAAAGCTGAATGAAAATATCTATGCTTTATAAATAAAGAGGAAGCACATATTCTTGAAGCTCTGTTACAGTTTTCTCTGTGAAAAGTAGTGGTAATATAACTATGGTGAGTATAATTTCAGGGTGTATTCTTCAGAACCATGGCATCATAAAATGCTATTTATCAGTATTTCCTCATTTCTGGTTTTAATCCATAAAGTAAGTCATCTGTAAGGAGAAAGTGCAAAGTGTGGCGTATTTGTAGACAAGACTAATTTTTTCACATACTTGTACTTCTTGGAACCGCAGATGTTGCTTTCTTGAAAGTTAGTGACCAGTACACACTTTTAAATATGATTTAGCATGTAGAAATAAGACAGTAAATTTGACCAAGAAGCAGTCCTTCTGTGAGGGAGTCTGCAAACACCACTTTGATCTATGTAGAATTAAGGTCCGTAGATTTTTTTTTTTTGCTTCTTTTTCCCAAATTTAATTCGTTGAGTCCTTTATTAAGTACTTTTGAGCACGGTTCTTTGCTGATCACAGTCCGATCAGCTTGCTAGCAAAAGGTCACATCAATTCACAGATGTCAACATGCAGCTCTTATCTGTTTCGATCCAGAAATTCCAGGAAATTATCACATGGAGTTCTCTGCGTGCCCTTCCAGTGCACTATCTTTCAGGCTAATCTTTAAGATAGTGGTTGGGGTCAGATCTACACATATTAAAGTGTTTATTTCCCAGGAGAGAAATACCCCAGCCCCTTCACCCTGAGAAAATTGTATTTTATTTTCTAAGTTTCTCTAGTTTTGCTCTCTTGTCTTTTCCTCAGGTTTCTGTATAGCCGGCTGGGTTACCTCATAATTATTTTAATAAATGGGCACATTGCTGGCTAAAGTTCTTCTTTTCAAAAACATGGTCCAACTCTGATTTGAGCCTGAAGACAGATTTCTACTCAGAAAGGACCGCAGTGATAAGGTTCTGAAAAAACAGGCAGTAGTGCTTTATTGTTTTTATGTGTTTGCAGAATATCCTTTCACCTTTATAATACTTTCAAGTATTCTATTTTGTATATACATCCTTTGAAAGAGGAATATTTGAATCCTAGATCTACTCCTCTGTACACAATTGGCAGTATATTTTGTAATGAGCTTTTTTTTTTTTAGGGAAAACAAAGCAAAGGTCTACTGCAAGTTAGGGGTGCTGACTATTACGAGACTTGCACACTTTCAGATTTTTCTTAGTTTGGAAATGAATTTTGTTTTATTTTTACAGCCTTATGTACTCATTTTAAGTACCTTCTAAGTACATCCCACCTGGTTCACCACAGTGGCTACGCTCAGGTCACCACCGAGACACGGAGATGCCCTGCCAGAAACACTGGCAGGACAAACAACCAACATGGAGGAATAGGACCTGTGTCGGTAGAAGCCATTGACCACCTCCCTTCTGGGGTAAAGTCTAACAAGAAAACACCGGAAAAATTTACCCGGCTGGGCAGGCCTTGCTCCACAGGGCATGGGGCTCGTGCGCTGCCAGGTAGCTGCCTCTTCCCCGTCCCCCTTTCTCCGGACCGCAGCTCCACCACCTCTCTTCCCGGCTCCTCTTCACCCAGGTGCCTTTGCCATGCACAGCCTCAGCTCTGGGATATCCATCGCCGGCTGTGAACCACGTGGCAGGGTTTGTGCAGCAGCCGCGTGGCTTGTTTCCCCCTAGCCCTAGGTGTCAACTCCTACAGCGTTTCCCCTGCCCTTGCCGCATCCCTTTACATTTCACTGGGATCATCCCACTGTCCTCGTCACGAGCACAGCTTCAGAGCCTTTCCACGGACACGGCCCCGGGGGTGTGCGCAGCGGTGGCCACAGCTGAGCCTCCCTGTCATTTAGGTGTTTCCTCGACTTGCTCGTCCACTAGCGCACAGACCCCAAGGAGAGCAGGGGGAGCGTTCGGCTTGGGTTGTCACCTGGCACCTTGACGGCTTCTTTGATGTCAGAGCACGAGAGAGCAAGGAGCGGTCAGCAGCGGTCTCACTCCACCCTCGTTTAAGGACCCTCTGTTTGCCGTACACCAAAGCCGTTACCAAGTTAACCTATTGCTCTTTGGGACCCGTATTCCATAGTGCACTGAATCCCTGTCTTGCAGATGCATTTACCTGTGGGAACTGGAGATGTGTTTCAGGCCAGGTTCAGTTCCGATACAAGCTGGTTCCTGCTGCCTAAGTCCACAATGGCCTCATCAACCCAGGGGAACAAGCTCTGTCCTCCGGGCCTTTTTTTCTTGGTTTGCACAAGGTTCTTTGAACTCCAAATTTAGGTGTCCTTCCTAATTAATGATCATTTCACGCTGCCTTCAAAAGCCATTGGATTTTGATTAGCCAGCAAATAAAGATGGCTTCATTTTCTCCTCTGGGCACATATTTCCTCTGTCTCCTTAGCAGTTAATTGAGTAGGTGAATAATAGTCCGTGCACTTTAACAGTCTGCGTAGGAAAGGCAATACCAGCCTGGTCACCAAGAGAACTTCACTGACATTAAGCACTTGGCAAATTTGATTCCCCAGCGGGAGAGAGAAGCTGCACCAGTGCGCCCTGTTACACGGAGCCCTGATGGCTCCTGTGCAGCTGGTGCCTTCAAAGCCTGGCACGCAGCCTTTCTTTGCCGTGGAGACTTCAGCTTGCTCCTCCACCCAGCCCTCATTATGGAAGCTGTTGTAAGAGGGCAACAGACAACCTATTCATCTTTGTCCTCAGCCAAATGTGGAAATATTCACCTTTGGAGATGCCTAGGTCAACTCCGCTGAAGTTGACGAGGTGGCTCTAGCACAGCTTAGAAATTTGCAAATCAATGAGAGGTCCTTCCTTTTATTTGTTATTACCCCTAAGATGTGCATGTCAACAGCACTCCAGGGCAAAACAAGGGCAGGAGAAGTCCCCCAAATGTTTTGCTACTCTCAGCACAGTATTTAGGCCACACTTACACGGAAAGAGTGAATGAATATGCCAGCCTCCCCACTGCACAAACCTGCACAAACAGGTAAAACACAGCATGTGATTTCAAATAAGCATTAAATTTGTCCTGTAATGAAGACATCGAGAGCAGGGAGTGCTGGATATCCTCCAGATCATCTTGATACATGTTATTGGCCCTTATTAAAATGTTGCTAGGGTAGAAAACTTACTATCATGGTTTCCAATGAGGTGCTAAGTTCAGAGGAACAAACTGTAGGAAGGAAACCTTTCAGCAAGTACCGCTTTTGAATTCTCCTGGCCTTGGAGTGTATTAAGGCATCGTATGTATTAAGTGTAAACAGAGCCACCTACATATAAGCAAACTGACATCAAGAGGTGCTGAACTTGCTTCCGCAGCACTTAAAGCAGCACTTCGGCTTTTATAGGGATGAAAGGTCTGTTTATCACTAGCTGCAGGCAAGACCTGAATGCCAAACTCTTTGAACAAAACAAAGCCTGTGCATTGATTCAACAAGCAAAAATATTTTTAAACACATTCTGGAATCCTTGTTATTGTTCAGTTCTGTTTGTTGGATTGTAATGGAAAATACCTGGACTTTTCATGGGAGGTCGATGACTGGGAGATGCCTCGTTGCCAGTGACAGTTGTGCATCTCTTCAAATATATTAAAATACCAGAAACAAAATGTTGTGACGCATCTCTTTGGGAAGCTTAATGATCTTGTGTTATTTCCATGAACAGGTCCCACGTTACTACCAGCCTCCTTTCTTGCTCAAGAACATGAGCGAATGCCTGGCATATTGCTTTTCCGTTGCCAGTGGGAGGTCTGTTGACAGGCTCCAGGAGAAGCCACGAATCTACCCCTTCTCACCACAGAATGACGTGCTGTATCTGATAGCATTGACTCTAAGGAGGAAATTACAGAGGAAGTTACCAAAAACAATTGTTTAAGTTAAAGTGTTTGAATGCAAAAACATTTACAAAATAAAGTTTGCTTATATGTATCCTGATGGACCAAGGTGGTAGGGTCTACTTTGTGACTGCCAGAAGAGTCAGAATAGTGCTGGAAGAGATCTTGAAAGGTGATGTAGCCCCAGGGTAGAGAACAAAGTCAGTGACGTTCACTTTCATACAAACAGGAGAGCTGACATTTTCTGTGTAGAACACACACTTATCTTTTCCCACATGCAAATATAAGAATTGCCAGACTGTATTAACAGACATTTTGAGTCCATTCCCTCACTTTTTGCCTTATGCAGACACGCTCACTTTTCACACAGAACAACGCATTGGTACAGAACCATGGATGAAGCAATGGTGAGGCAGCGTTTTGTAATAGGTGTAAAAGCCTCACAAATGGGATTAAGAAGCTCAAGCACAGAAGTTTTAGTCTGTCTCATGACAGCTGCAGAACCTCCTCCTTTCCTCACAAGATGTGTTCATCATCAATAGCCACCAGAAGGCACGGTTGATTGACACCCACCAGCACATCATGGGCACGACCATGAACATCTGTTCTCACAGGCTCCCGTCTGTACATGTGTAGTCACAGAAACAAACTCTTGTGTTTTTCTCCCTTCTGAGCAGGGATTCCTACAACATAAACCATTTGTCTACTCTGGAGCAGTGTGAAACAACTTAGTAACTGTGACCTGTCAAGGTGTTGACATTTAAAGTATAAAATTGATCTGGTGTCATTGGTGTGCTTTCTACTCCATTTTTCCTCATAAAAACCTGGCCGTATAATGAAATTGGAAGATGACTCTTTAGCCTTCTTTTGCAAATTTTAGTTCAGAAGTTTTCCCACGATGGACACAGCCAAGAAAATATATAAGACCCTTATTCAAGAAAATGTTTACCTCCTAGTATTACTGTCTGACCTGAATTCTTAAATGCTTTGTGGGCTAAATACGGAAATGCTGAAAGCTATTCACAGGCTGAAGTGAGGCCACAATGCTGCTGTTCTATGGCCCAGATCCTACCTAGGCTTTTTTTTGGTTCTCAGGCTATTTTAGGCACACAACTTGTCCCATGGAAATCAATCAGCTAACCCTAAAACCGATGGGGAGAGGAATGGGTAAAAGGTTAAAGTTATCCTGAATGATAGGAACTTTTGTAAAGACCTTTCTTGACACAGTAGTTATAGTTGAAAAGTAGGCATCTTCCACTCATCTTCAGGAAAATAAACATGTTCATAAGTGTAGCCAGGTTCAGGACCTTGGATTATCAACCGTTCAGGAGAAAGGCAGGCTTCATTTTGTTTTGTGTTCAGCACTAATTACATTACCAACAACAGAAATACAAACATAACTGCACTCTGCACCCAATGAAGAACAGCTAGGAAAGGTTTCAGCAAACAAACCATGTTTTTGTGCAGTAAACTCGCCATGATTCCCACAGCTGCCACTTTTCTGGTGTATAATTAATTCAGCACCACAAGTTGCACAGTACCGAATGGCCGAATGGTTTTCTCATGACATTGCTTTTATTTATGTCCCCATAATACTGGAGGGTCGAGACGCTAAGTCTGAGGAGTCTCATACCTGGTCACTGATGGTCAAAGTCAATGAGAGGAGGAAGCGCAGGGAAGGGAAGTGGAGGGTCCAGAAGATTAAATGACTTCTTCAAGGACAACCAGGTCTCTGGAGGCACAGGTGCACCACAGAGCAAGAATAAAATTAGCAGTCACCTGATGTCATCATGCTCTAAATCCACAAAGCAATATTGCCTTTCTGAGACAAGTGTAATCCTAGAGCATCAGGATTTTGATAGTTTTGAACATGTTGGCTCAGGCCCAAAGTTCTGTTTAGAGACAAAAAGCACAATTATCAGCAGTTTGAGCCCCATGTTTTGTCTGAGTTGTTTGGTGTCACTTGCGGAGATACCGTAATCTCTGCTTTCTTCAACAACTAGCATAAACTTCTTCCCTGAAAAAATTACTTTGGTGGATCGTTCCTTATTTCCATATTACTGTTGATCTAACAAAGACAGCGGTAGGTGCTATTAGACCAGTGTGACGAGGACCATCTTATTTTCCCCAAGGCCATCTCAGCCTGACCTTTAGCTGACATACCCAACACGTTAGTCCACCAAAGGCCAGGGGAAGTTCTTGTTGCGCTGCTGTCACTGGGGTTACCTCTTGCCTTGATTTAAAATACTTGCTACTGTCGCTCATGGGCAGTAATCACCTTGGCAATGGCATCATTGCCTCAAGATTTGGAAAGGTGTGAGGTGATATTTTTCCCAAGTTTATTAACAATATTGGTTTTGTGAGTGCTTTCGATTAGGGGAAGAAAAGAAGAAAGCAAACCCGTGACATGGCAAGAAGCGCTTACCTTCTGTGCTGAAGAGCTATCTTTAGTTCTTCTTACTACTAATGGGCACAGAGCTTTTTCCCCATTTGTTTTTCCCTAGTCTCATTGTGCCTTAGCCCCCTCTGAGCTCTCCTGCAGCCCCACCAATTCCCCTCCCCACCATGGGGCCGTGCTCCAGCACCCGGTGGGCTGCTCCGTCCCCGTCCCCCGCCTGCCCCGGGAACCGGGAGCAGCTGTTGCGCCAGCGGATGCCTCTCAGACCTCTCCCGGGCCACAGCCACCCTGGCCGGGGGCCAGGAGCTGCTGTCACCACCAGGCCCCGAGGAGGGAAGGCACGCTCCCCACTCGGCATGCCGCCCAGCGCTGTGCCGGGTGGGACGAGCGGGAGGGGGATGCCGCAGAGGCAGGAGCTGGCCCCCGACTCTGCCGGTGGTGGAGCAGCCTTCCGCAGAGGTGCTTGTTTCTATTCTCAGTCCCTTTGCTGACACGGGTCCCCTCAAGGACCCTGAACTATGACTGCTTCCTTTTTTTTGGTCTGTTTTACTGCAAATAACAGCGATAGCAAACTGTTCTTTTCTTGAGAGACGTAGCTGGACGCGGGCTTTTGCATCAGTGAAGGTGAGATAAGATAAATGGCCTAAAGTTTGACAAAAATTCCAAGACCTGGCTTTTCAAATCTATATACAGCCAACTTGTGTGCATATATAGTGCTCTAATTGTCATACCCTACTAGGGATTTCGTCCCTTGCCATCTCCAGAGTTAGTTCATGGAATTCCCTCACATCCAAAGAAAATTCAGATCAGAGAGGTGACAAACCCCACCTAGCCTTTCCCTGAAAGAGTAAGAAAGAGATATTAGGAGAAGAGAGCTGGAACCGGACAGAACAAATGAGATGTTCAGCCTTTAGGGTGAGCTTCAACTTCTCATACTTTTTTCTTTTTCTTTTTTCACCTGCCAAAACAGGAGTGTGCATCCTTTGCCATCATCACGTTCAAATTTCAAATCCTCATTGCAGGAACAAATTAAATTTCCCCAGTTTTCAGCACGAAATCGCTTGGATATATTTTCTTCCAGATTCAGGTATCTGCCTGCACCTGTTGATCGTACCACCTAAAGAAAGTCTTTTCAGGGTTTGTATGTGTGTGTGTATATGTCCCGTATCATGGAAATTACGCATTATAAAACTACAGTTTTGTCTGTATTGTCCCACCTACCTATAAAATGTCACTGGATTCAAGAATGGCATGCCAGATATTTTCAAGGCAGAAGACCTCAAACCATGTATGCTCGTATTCTTATACTGTTGTCACTGCTGCCAGCTGCAAAAAAGGACTTCAAGTCCTCAACGCTGGCAGTTGCTAAGAGGGCCAGGAGAGGTAAAGAACTTGAAGAATAGCTGAAAGGAGCTCAGGGACCATGCATACCAAGAGACTTGCCAGAGTACACAGTGCAGCACTAACAGTACCACTCTGGCTCCAGTTGATGCTTATGCATTTATTTTGAGGTACAGTATGGGAAGTACTGAATGGGACCGGCACCTTATCACTAAAGTGATAAGGCATTGCAGAAACACTGGACAATGACTGCTCCAAGGCACTACCTCTTGTCATTCTGAATAATAGCTCCTTCATTATGGCAGGCTTTTATGCCAAGACACTTTTTCATTACTGTGGTGGCAGTGTGCTCAGGAACTGCAGAAAACAAAATTGAATTGGGAAATCCCTACAAGGTTTACCCTGAATTGGCTGGAGGTCACAGATGGGTTTTTCTGAGGGGAGGATACCACCCTCTAGAAGGAAAAATATCATCCATATCAGATCCAGGGTGAGAACCCCATACCATACCATGTGCTTGGGAAGATGAATCACATGCAGGAATTTGAGCAGCCGACATTACAAAACTTAGAGCAAATTATCTTCGGAGTCTCACTCATCCACCTCCAATCAGCCAGTTAGAGACCTAATCTGTGTCACATCCCGTCCTGCCCCCGAAAAAGAGATGTAACCTCATTATTTCACAAGCCTACTCATCAGTCCCAGCTCAGTATTCCCCTTGGAAATCAATTTTCATAATATTCAGAAGCGCAGCTGTAAGGAAATACTATTTATTTTCACGTGAACCTAAAATCAAAAGCAAGGAAGGTGGTGCATGCTTACAGGCAGCTCTGACCCAGCACCCCTCTGCAGCCTCCTCTTACTGATGAACGGGCAAGAGCATCGACCGTACATCCTACCCAGTCACCAAAAGGAACACAGAAGATGCCCACTAGCTAGAGGAATGAAAGAAAGCACTCGCTGTTAAAATACACCTCGTGGATCATTTAAAAAAAATTCAGGGTTCCACTTTGCTGCAGTTTAGTCATCCAGCTGAGGATATCCCATGCCAATGGGGTAACAGATTTTGCTTGTGCCTTTGGAGGCAGCATCCAGGTAGGTTGAAAAGCATGCTTGATCAGCCTCTGCTCCGTTCAGTGCTTGTCTTGCTTTTCCATGCCGGGAGCTCACGCGCCGGGAGCTCAGAGCGCACCAGTCCATCAGGGATCACATCGGCGATTGTGTCCGGCACCTGCAGTTACGGAGCTGAGAGAGGACCATGGTGCTGTGATACAGCAGGTGCTGCTCCCCAGACCTTGGGCACTGCCGGGCATGGATCCTGCAACAGAGGGGGACAACACGCATCCGGGGAAGGAGCGGACAGATTAAGAAGGTGGTGGGGTGTTCCGGCTTGTCTGGCTTGTCTAATAGTTTCCCTGCAGGTGGATGTAACCGGCATGGTGGGGGTGGTGAGAGCAGGGTAGACTGAGCAGCGAGGTTTGCGGGGAAGGGGAGTGCCGAAGTGTTTTGCTGAATTCGAGCTTTAGGACGGTGTCAGGCTAGGGAGCACGTGTATGCTGGCTGAGTGTCTGCGGCGCACACGGGAAGGAGGAAGACACATCACGGAATTAGTGCTGTGGTCAATTATACGCCAGAGCTGTAACTGAGGAGCTGGGAGGTGGCAAAGGATAGTGACAACTGTGCACAGGATTGCCCATTCAGTGCGGAGAGCCCCGCTCCCCGCTCTCCGTCCCGTCCCTGCCACCTCAATTCGTCCCGGGCACGCGAGGGCAGAGGTGCTGCACAAAGCCCACAGCACCCTCGTGTTAGCCCCTTGCCTTCTCCGCCCCTTCCCGCGGGGGAAGACCCCTACCTGGGGGCCAGCCCTGGCTCTCGCCGGGCACAGCCCCATGCCCGCTGGCCCCGGCGCGGGCAGAGTTTCCGTCACGCCAGCCTGGGCGCTGCCCGGGGTCCGCGGCGCAGCCAGCCCCCCGCTGCTGCGGCTCGCTGCCGGCCGCTCAGCTGTCCCATGCAGCAGCCCCCGGGCTTGGGTTACAGGGCAGTTTCTAACTTTGTGCCTGTCCCAAGGCATCAGGGCAGAGGCACATGATTTGTAATTTATGAGGACACCCATAGAGCTGTCACTTTCAGGGCAGGTGTTGAGAAACTGGCAAGCAGCCCGAGCAAAGAAGAAGACTGACCTCACCCCGAAATAATGGTGGCCAACATGGTCACAGGACAGAGAGCATTGACATAAGTGGGCTTTAAAAATAACTAGGTCATCCCGCTAGACAAGCTCACTGTCTTATACAAAGAAGCCATGAGGTACCAATTTATAGTAAAAGTAGGAGTGTAAACAGCTATTCGAGGGGTTGACGAACGTGCAGCGTTTTGAGTCATCATTTTATTTAGCTTTTTTAGTTCTCCTAGCCAAATCAAATTTTAAGTCACGCCACTAGACATAGCATCAGAGTAAGAGGCAAGCTTTCAATGTCCATGCGCGGCGGTGGGACCAGAGGCTGGGCGCCTGTGATTGATTGCGGAGTGGTCACTACTCTGCGTTGTGGCTGCAGCCACCTCGCTTCGAATCTGAGTCACAGCAAAAACCTAAAATGGCTGTTGGACTAGATGATCATCGTAGGTCTCTTCCAGCTGAACTGTCCTAGTCTGAAAATGAAGCAAAGGCCACAAACATATAAACATTTTGTTGCAGAGGGAAGTTGCTGAATATGTGTTAGTAGGCCCTGGCCTTAGGAAAAACGGAGAGGAAATCCAGAGAGGAAATGACTATTTCTCTACCTAGTCCAAACTTTGGAAAAAAATCTTAAAGCAGGCTGTTCTCCATTCAGATCTGAGACAGGGCTGAGTGCTTTCAAACAAATGCTCTTTTGCAAAACGCGCTTCACGCCGCCTAAGATCAGGACATTTTGCTGCAATTCGTAAGAGGAGAGAAACAGGATTTGGCTTAGCCAGAAACCTCAAAGAGTGGCAATACTTAGGAGAGTTACTACAGGCCAATAGTGACTTAGGTTTTGACATCCACATCCATAGCACACCTATTCCTGGATTTATGGCACCCATTTAATTCCACACACAGCTGAAGAGCACTCACTGCTGCTCCTGCCCTCTCCAGCGCGGTCTGTCATCAGAGAGAGAGAAAGAGTGATTTCCCTATAGAAATCTCTTTAAAAATAACTCTTTCATACCACCTGAATAGTGCAAAGGGAAAGGACAAGAACAGAGAGTGGATATTAGCTACTGTAGCTCTGTGAGAATACAGACGCTGCATGCCCAGGAACATGAGAATTAAATTCATGTACTGATTAGCACTATTGGTTTTGTCAACAGTGTAAGTTCACAGCAAATTCTTCTTGTTTTTTCTTCCTAAAGGAAAACTGCCCCTCAACAAGAGCATGCAGCACCCTTGCATTTAGCTGAAATGTTTTTCCCAGCCAGGAAAACAGAAACAAATAACACCAACATGGAAAACACTTGCTTTTGCTTTGACCAAGAGTGCCTTTGAGTCAGCTGTTAATGTTTTGTCACATGGTGACCGTTCCTCATCTGAGTAACTAGCGAACTACCATAAAAAGTCCAGTATCGCTGGCATTAAGTTGTTTGTCAGGCTTGTAAAGCAGTTGCCTAAATCAAGACATCGAGTTACCAGAGGTCAATAGATTGCTATTTCACGCTTGATTATTTCCATGCTCCCTCTAAAAAGCACTTGCTAATTTTCAGTTTCTCAGCTAACCCTTAACGATGTCAAAAATGTCTTGTTCCAGTAAGGCAGGTATTCTGCTGCTTCTCTCCTTAAGTTGTAGCATTCTCAGCTCACCATCCCAGGAAAGAGAAACACTCCATCCCATATACCATGTTCGGTTTCCATCTAATTTTTCCGTTGCAACTTGCATCATGAGCATAACACCCACCTTTGCAGTTGTGGAAGACTTCAGTAGCTCAGTCCTGAAGGCATCAAAGTGAATAGCAAAAACAGTTAAAACAGACCAGGAGAATAACAACCAGTATGAATTTTAATGCTTTTTTTTTGGTCAAAAATAAGAAAAGAAGACCCCGTTTCTAGGACCCATTTTCTAAGGCAGACTGAAAACAGGCTGTAAGCAGTTTGCAGCATTTCATGGCAAATTGTAATTGACAGGCCAATTAAAGAAGAAATACCCTCAACAAAGCAGATTCTGTGAGCCCAAACATCTTATCAAAGTGACAGGCCACCTAATTAGCTTTAAATGGAATTAGGAGCTTGCTCCCTGTCTCTTTTCCAGTAATATGGTCATCCTAATTATCCATATCCCATTTCATCCATTTTGAGTCTGAACACCTTTCCAATACAATACATGCCTTCTTAATCAGTGTAGTACAGACTAGGTTTGAGAAAGCCACGGTGCCTGTGCAGTTGTTCTAAGTTGGTACAACCCTCTTTGGTGTTTTCTCTGCTACAACACAGCTGAGAATTGTATTGACCAGCTGAAAGACTGTAATTTCTGAACAGGTAACTTGGAAAAAGTTGACCCTGGAAAAATGGCATTCCTTGGAGTGTCAAAGAGCAATTATAGGCTGCCACAGAGCAACAGTAGAATCTACAAGGTAGTGACCATGTAAACTCTTGAGATACCTGTAATTTGGCAATTTAGCCCAGTCAGTAGATACTTTGCGTAGTATCTGCCCCAGAAAGACTTTTTGGTTTTTTAAATGATCTTTGCCCATGGTTTTAGTTGCTTACTCTGTGTGTGTTACATTCAGGAAAAGGAAACTTAGTTGGGCTTTGGTAACTCAGATGAAAAAACTCCTGGTAAGTGTTTTTGACCCTGTGGCAAGAAACAGAATTAAACAAGACGTACAGAGAATATTAAAGATAAAGTCTCAGATCTCCCTCCAAGTTACTGACACATTTGTTGGTGATGAGAGTCTAGGCAGGCACAGGAAGATCAGATCTTGTACATAATACTTACCAGTCCAAGGCTCCATAGCAATCTTTTAACAAGCATAAATATCTTCCCCAGATAATATCCATCTGCCATTAATTATATCACCTTGTCTGGTATTACCCATCCAAATATTGGATAAAAGTAATACGAGTCGTTATTAAACTGTAATATTTGGCTTACAGCTGGATGTGTAGTTTTCCCCTGTATGTGCACCTAATAGACCCTATATCCTTAAGTAGGGTGGAAGGACAAGCGTCCTTGACTTTCTCTAGACTTGTGCTGCTAAATTACTTAGCAAAAGGTGAATCTAAATAGTTAGAATTTTGTAAATGACAAGATCATATTAGTGAAAACATACGAGGGAGGAGTCAGTTAACTAGTTCTCACAATACCGATCCCTAGCCAGGAAAACCACCCAGAGATACCTCTTGGGACAGTGGGCACACAGAGTCTCTCCAGGCACAGTTCCGTAATTTACGTGTTGAGTCGTTCAGGAGAGCAAGACTGAACTCGGCGCTTCCCGTACTCACTGAGCCCTTCTTTAGCTCCTTTAGTCCAGGGAGAGGGGTGGCAGGCGTATGAAATTTGGTTTGGACTGCTTTCTTAAGCAGCTAAAAATGAGTTCTGGGCAAATTCACTAAAAAAGCATACAAATAATAGCTCATTTTTTGCTAAAGCTGATCACAGCTATGAGTCAACAGCAAACCATCTAGGCAGGTGAGAGCATCACATGTCGGAGTTTTGTACCAGACTAGCTAAACATAAACAATCTCCAAACAATAGCCAGAGTTGCTGGGAAGCTACTTGAAGCTTTACAGTTATCCTCATTATGTTACAGGTTAAGTAGGTTACATGTTTGAAGGTAACCTACCAGCAGACATCTTGATTAGATATTTCCAGGCTGACATCACCCACGCATTTCACTTCTCGGTAATTAATTCTGTGCAGCACACGTATTGTTGCAGTCACATAAAAGGTTTTATTATGATCCTGACACCCTCGTTAACATTGCACTAAATTTTGCATGAAAGGCTGGATTCCACATCTGTGTATTTTTAGCAATAATAACACTCGCTACTCAAAGAGCAAGAGCTTTAATTTTGGAAGGGCACAGTATTTTCAAGCAAAGATGCTCACAGAAGTAAGATCTTGTTTGGTGGAAACACTAACGTAATTTAAAGGCTCTGTCAGGCAGAAGAGCGTCTGAATTATTTTACAGCCATACGCTATTTTCTAACTATATGCTGACATAATGTTTATATACTGTGGGTATGTTGATTAAAGCTTACACAAAAGTGAAAACATACAGCAGTCCATGCTTATTCTTCTCTTCCATGTCTAATTGGCTGAGCATGTTAGTGGAGAGATGAGAACTGTACTACTTCTGATTCAAAGGAAATTTCCCTTCTTGTTCTTAAACATCTTTCCTTGCTATAAATGCAGTCAATGAAACAGTAACACTCTTTTTGACACCAGTGCAGGTTGCAGGTGTTCTCCTTGGCACCACAGCTAGAAATGCCTCCAGCTTCCCCAGCACAGCTTGCAGTGCCCGCGGTTTGCACCTAAGACTTCCCAGTACACCCAGTTCCCTGCTTGCTTTTGCAGTCACGGAAGCAGCTTAGCCACCAGGGAACAATTTTATGGAAGTGCTTTTCATCATGAAAATTCTTTTCCTGGCCTACCATATCTTTTGCCTGCTCTTTCTTTTTTCCCTAATCCTTGCAGTCAGGGATAGTTCCAGCTCAGATACTGTTAGGAGAAGAAGGATACAACACAAATATCAAAGGTACTGTAAACCAAACTAGGTCCAGAAGACTTACTCACTACCATGCCAGCCGTCTTCGAGCCAGCTGGGTGGCCAAGAAAATAATAAATCTGATCCATGCAAAGCAGTTGGCCTGGAATGCCTCATTACCCAGAGGCGAGCATCGGATCCAATTAACTAAATCCTCATGGCATCCCAGAACACGGCGCTTCTCCTTAGTCTTCACTCAGCAACCTCTGCAGTTCTTCATGGCTGCATCAACAGATCGTCTTTTTTCCCCCCACTTCTTCTCCTTTACCTCCACCACTCTGAAGTCAAAAGATTTTCTTTTTGCCAGACAGGGGAATTCCTTTGTCCTGCCTACTTTCCGAGGCTACTTTGTCCCTTTCGGTGTATTCAGGGTCCTCTGTGTCCAGAGCTGCAGGGTACTCAGTAACCTGAATTAGGCTGGTGCTGTTGCAGTGGGTGTCCAGACTGAGCTTGATGAAAGGTTACTCTGGTACTAGCAAAGTAATAAAGCATGTTTCCACTTATTAAAGGTGATTGGTTACACCGGACTCAAAATTTGAATTCTGACCAGGAGGAACATACAGAACTGTCTCTAATTTCCCCAGTACATAAAGTGTTCAGATGTTCATAGAGGTTCAGATGTTCAGTGTTCAGTGTTTAATACATAAACAGTTCAGAATTAGACTCAGAAACCTGCAGTATACGCTCATCTACAGATATTTTCCTTCGTTAAAATATCCTGTCTTTCATCAGCTACAATGATCTGTGCTGTCCTTCTGCAGAAGTCTCTCCCCAATATGCTGTTGCTCTGTTAACGCCTGCTATATCCCTAAGGATTGTGTAAGGCTGAACTGCTACCAATTCTAATGCAACAAACTTCTATTATTAAAGCTCGTTTCATTAAGGAACCATTAAAAAAAAAAAAAGAAAAAGTTGTTTTGTTTTCTGTCAGAGACCCGTTCACTCCATTGGGTAGAAAAAAGAAGCAACATGCCACCTCAGAAAGCCAGCAGCCTGAAGCACTGCTAGAAACACTCTCTCTACTTGGAAAGAAGATTTCTTGGATTTCAAGAAATACTTTTACAAAGAAATCACTGTGGTACTGCTCTTGCTTGTAAATATCTGAACTGATTTAAAGGAAAGAACCCAATGTCTCTGGGAAGTAAGGCCTGGGAGGACAAAATGGAATGGATATCTCTCAGTGGAGATCTTGCAGGCTCGCATTTCACAACCCTGTCTGTCCCCATTAGTTCCAGTTGCTAGAGGGTTTGAATGGACTTCCCATTACATGTTACATTTAGCTCCCTCCCCCACACCTTTTACGCAGCCCTGCTCCTCCAAGGACAACTTGGTCTGAAGCAAATACGACTTGCATACAAGATTGTGTTTTGATATAGCCACGTAAAAGATTTTTCGCATGCTAAAATGAGAAGAAAAGTAGTAAAAATCTCACAAACTAAGACCATCCATAAGCTAAACACACAAAGATGTCAACAGAACTTCACTTGGGGAATTAATATGAGAACTTTTTGGAAATAGGAACATGCTATAGATGTGAGATAACATACATTTTAATTACTTATTACTATTATTTGCTTAAATTAAAGTGTAAGTGGCCCTTTTTTTTGTGAAATACATTTTAAATATTCAGGGCACAAAGTTGCAAGTTCTCTGGCTCTGTGAACTAAAATCTTCATTGCAAGAAGTATTTAACTAAGTGTTTAGGTCCCTACCTATTCAAAAAAGGCCTTCCTTAAGTGCAGGTGAATATAGGGATACCTAAGCGTGTTGTTAGGTTCTTTTCTCAATTACAACTCAGCTTTTTAAATCTGAAAAAGCTGGGTTTTTTTAAAGTTCATTTTGTGCAGAGGAAATGAGCAGTCATCACTTCTTGTGACCTAACGAGTAGAGAAGTTAGGGTTTAGTCCGGTTAGCACAAGAGAGTGGGCCACAGCTGTTGACGACAGCCAGGTTGGCACGGTCCGGCGGGGAACGGTCCCCTCTGGTCCCAGCATTTCGCTGCAAGCCTTTCACCTGTAAATCCCGGGTGTGCTCGAGGCCGGCCTCGGCCGCAGGCAGCCCTCACTGCCTCTCATGCCTGCAGCCCTGGAGGGAAAACGAGCTGGTGGTCCCAAACCAGGTGGTTGTGCATGGCGGAAATCCCCAGCACTAATCGATACCCTTGACGGCAGAAGTCACGGTGGAAAGAAGCAGGACCAACGTAAGCAGGGAAATACATCAGGCAGCACAGGACCCTGCTCTCCTCCATACGGGATGGGGAGGTGTGAAGGGAAGTGTTTCTGGAGCAAGACATACAAACGAGTCAGCGTGACACGAATCAGTGACAGTGTCCAGGTTGTATCTTTTAGACTCACAGTGCCCAAAGAAAACCCGAGACACTTTTCTAGACAAAGTAAGATTTTGCACAAAGAAAGAAACAGGGTGCAGCACACCACACAGGCAGTCTGGAGATACCAGGCAATGCCTAGCTAATTCTGAGATACAGCTGCAGAAAAACTGGTCCTGTATTTCTGTGGGATAAAGGGGAAGCTAGCAACTTGATAACTTGCCCCTACATCGCCTAGAAAATCTTCATCACAAATTAAAGCAAAAGTTCAGGACTACTAACTCTCACCCCCACCAAAGTCTTGTCACTGAAACCACAAGCACGGCCAAAGCCAATTTTTCTTTAATTTACCAGATGGCAAAGATATGGAAGGAAGAAGCAGCAGCAAATTTCCCTTCTCCACCATTAGGAAAAACTGATCACAGGAACAAAATATTTACGGCTGTTCGTGCGGGGACAGTCAAAAGACGGAAATCATCAGCTATTAGGTAACCCCCCCAGCTCCTCTCATCTAGCTGAAGCGCGTGTTACCACATCGTCTCACGCACATTCCCAGCCACCGCTAATTCATTACTTGCAGACCTGCCCCCTTTCCCTAAAAATGACAGATGCCGGTGCTCGAACACGGGTCTGCCCAGATGCGTCCCCCGTCGCCCCAGCCTCCGCCTGGCCGGCCCTGCGGGAGGCTGGCCGGCATGGTGAGTTAAGCCTAAGATTCTCAGGATTCCCCACAACATAACAGCAATGCTTAGGAGAGTTTCTGCAGCTTGTTATGGGGGATGCCGTGCATGGTTCCTAGAGGGTATATTTTCATTTAGTCTGAATGCTTGGCACCCTCGGACCGTAAACAGAAGCCTAGGTAGAAATAGATGGAATTATTTACTTACACTCCCAGTGATGAAAATGATTAGTCAATTAACTTTACTAATAGACAGCATCTTGTGAGAAGCTAAGATGTCAACAAGTGAAGCTAGCCTCCAGATCGTGTCAAAAAGAACAAGCCCGCTGGCATTTAGACTGATTTATGGTGAACTATGACAAGTATGCAAATTATGAGAATTCCCTTTTATGTTTACATTTGTGCATTTTTCTTTGGCTATTTCTGATGATAGGCAGATTAGTGCAGCTACTTCTCATTTGATCTCATTGACAGGAGAGCATCCAGCCTGGAGAGACACCCTGCAGCCCCAGCTTCCTGTACTACAGCGGGCTGAGGGCACCATGTTGGTAAATACCTTCCAGGGGAAAATGGCAGCTAAAATTAGCCACGATGACATTACAGGGATCACTGAAAAAAAGCCCAGATGAAAAAAGTTTATAACATGAGACAGGTTCAATTAGTTATTCAGTTCATTTAAGTAGTCCAGCTGGACAATTATAGACAGCTACTGATTCCATTACATAACCATGAAGCAATGTCCTCATGAACTTCTATTTGTGCATCACTGTATCTGTCCAGGATCTCTAAATCTCTTTTCAGTTCACTTGTCAAATCCACCCCTCCCCTTGTACAGGGTAGCTCCTGGGCTATAATCCTGCCCGTGTTATCCACGCTACATAACATCATTTCTTGGTGCCTCAAGCCATGTAGTTGTTTCGAGCTTTCTCCAACTGACGGCCAGCTCAGGTACCGAACGTGGTATGATCATGGACAGCCTGGACCAGAGGTTTCCATTCATTTTATGCAAATGTACCTTCATCTTCTAACCGTGCACTTCCACCCTCCTGGGTGGTTTTACTCTCTTTCTGCTAATCCGCTGCTCTCATTCTACTGAAGGAAGTGGTGCCCTCTCGATTACAGTCAAGCAACAGGGTTCCCTCAAACACATCTAGCTGAGTGAAACTGGTTAAGGAATGAGTTTTACAAACACTCTTTGGGTCAAAACTGCCCCAAACTCTCAGTTTGACAGAAGTCATGTGAGAAGTCCTGCCACAGCAACTCTGTGAACTCTCCAGGTCTTTGATTTCAGTGGGCAGTTTTGGTGAAGAGTAGATCCAAGTATTATGCTCTCCAGAGGTCACACTTCAGAGATTTCCTGTGAATGTTCATTCTCTGTCTTTGATGAGAGTCACTCAAAACAATTTGGACTCTTTAGGATATCGAGAATCCTTTCAGATAACCAAGATGGCTCACTCCAAGTGATGGCCAACACATAGTCCAGAATATGAGGAGCAACTTGCCTACGCTTGTCCATATGACTATATAAACCCGAAACTGCCTGTGTCTTCCTGGCCGTTTCTGTGCGTCTGGACAGCTTGTTTGCACTAGCACCGGCCGATATGGTCCAGCATCAGCAGCAAGCAAAAATTTCTGACAATGAGTAGCCCTGGTTTCGGTGCATTGCTTGTAAGGACCTTTCATTGCACATGCGCCAGGGCAGTTTGGGGCAACATTCAGGCCATAAAAAATACAGAATATTGAAGAATATCTAATATTGAAATGAGGTTTAGTATCTGTGTAAAGAGTTGCTGTGTGCGGGCTCACCTCACAGTGGATAGAGATATCTTAAAGCAGCTCTTCAGCTTCAGCTGCAGGGACACATATTTCAAATTCATTGTGTCCCCCAATTCAAGCCCAAGCTGTAGATCAAAATGGCCTTGACACAGTAATGTAAGTGGTGGTAACAAAGCAGACCCACTTTTAGATCTTGTCGGGTTGTACTTAACTGAATGTTTCTTGTAACTACCAATTTTCTCATTTCTCGTGTTTGTTTCCAATGTGTTGTGCTGTAAGATATTCCGGAGCTTTCAATACTATCAGCTACTAATTCATTTTTTTTCATGTACGTCGGTAATCCTCTCCCTACTCGGGGGAAAAAGAAATAAATTACAGTTTGCATGTATATTACTTTAATGTAGGTATGTGCAAAATAGCTGTTGATTTGAAAAGTCATTGCATCAGCAGGAAAAATGAAATTTTCCATTGCAAGGCTGTATGAATTATCTGGAAGACCCTCTCTCTCCTGAAATCAAATGATGCTGAGTCTCACAACACTAACCACTGCTGCTACATTCCCAAAAAGCTGAAAGGCGGTTCAAGGGGCAGCCTATCTTAGCACAGACAAAAAAGTAAGCTCTAGTTTAATTTTTTTCCAGCAAACGTAACGCTCCAAAGCAACCTACCAAGCTTCGTGGTCGCCGGCATTCCCAGCCACCGGCGAGGGCTCATGGGGTGGGCAGACCCCGCGCAGCCACAAATGATCTCCCCGGCGCAGCTTCTCCGTTCCCAGCCCGTCCCCATTCCCGGTGAGATGACACAGGCTTCTCCTTTGGCCCTGGCCGACAGTCGGACGCGAAACCCTCCGGCAGCCCCAGGGTGTCCTAGCCTGTGACACAGTTTCCACCCAGGGGGAGCTTCCAACCCCTGCAGCCCCACACCACTGAGAGGGAGCTGGGCTCTGGGCTTTTTCCAGGCAGTAAGCCAGAGGAAGGAAGGATGGGATATCCCCATCCAGATTTGACTTACTGGAGGTGGATTTCAACCCAAGGATGAGGTCAGGAGTCCGCAAGGACACAGAAGGCTGTCAAACATTCTTTTCTCTGCCAGACAGACTGCCTCAAAGCACAAGGCACAGCCCAAGCCTTTGTGGCCACATATGGTCAGTGGTCACAGGTCACCCCATAACAGCAAAGCCCTTGTTGGTGGTCCCAGACCCTTCATCTTAGTCACTCATTCAAGGGCAGGGTGTTTGCGTATGTTCTTCCTGGCCAGGGGTTCTTCCCCTTTAACAGAAAGACAATACAAATACTAATACTAACAGCAATACCAATACTAATGCCAGTACCAATACCAGTACTAATGCCAATACCAATACCAATACTAATACTAATGAGATAAATGGAGGAAGATTAAAAACACCTCACATGTCAGTAGGCAAACAATGATCACATTATCATACTCATTGGCCAGAGCGTGTCCTGAGTAACCCAGGTTACGTGGATCTGATTCCAGCCTGAACCCCTCTCACGTATCTGTAAAAAAGCTAGAAGGCGGTTCAAAGGACAGCCTACCTTAGCATAGGCAGAACAGTCAACTGCAGTTTAATTTTCTCCATTCGACACTACCTACAAAACTACCTCATCACTGGAGTCCCCAGGTGCCATCTGTGAAAAAAACTGCACATCTCAACACTCCCAAGGCTTGAATTCAGATTTAACTTTGAGCAGGTCCACAAGCGTAAGGACGATGCAAAAAAATCTCTCATCTGAGTTGAATCCTGAGTGTTAGCCAAGCACGGTCACAATTTCTTCAGGGTACAGATATATTTCCACAGCAGCTTCCAGATGAGTGAAGGGGAAGAAGCAAGGTAACACCGCTGGTCTTTGCCTTCTCGTACAACTGCCACGCACTCCAACCAGTGACTCTCTGCCGATAACTACATGGGAGGTACAGCGCTTCTGCTGGGCCCCTGAAGGTTGCTTAAAGGTCTGAGGGTCTGGGAGAAAACATGGAAACTTCAGAATATAAAGCTGTTTTCTTCACCTTTTTTTTTTTCTGTGGATGGCTGTGCAAAAAACTGGAAAGCTTTGGAAAAATTAAAAGGAAATATTTTCCACACAGAAGAGATACTTTCTCTTGGAAGGAACAGTGAAAGAACCTTTACGGTATTTTCTTAAAGGCCATAGCTGCTGAACATCAAGCAATTAATTTTTCCTCTGTAAAAATTAAGCCTTTCATATGATGTTACTTCACTGGAAAAACTGCAGCTCTGCGTTATTAAAATTCCTCTGTTCCTTAGGTCAAATGACTTAATATTGTGCAGTGTTAGCAATACAAAAACATCTCCACATACATGTTCATGGAGTAAAGCTGAGTATTAGCTCTATTTTCATTATTAGAACCCAAAGAATACGTATATAAACACAAAGTTTTTAGGAAGAGGTGATGTAGATAGACAAGCTGCTAAAAGACATTACTTTTGTTGCAAAGTTTGCATCTTTTGTATTCTTAAACCATCCAGGATTGGCACTGATATTTCCGCTGTTTCCACTAGAAACATACACTATACATAAACAGTATAATTCACATTCTTAAAGTTAAGAAAGTTTTGTTTTGGTTACAACTAAGTAGCCCACATTGATGTTTCAAACTTCAGTTATTAGAAAATAAACAACTACAAGAAAACTTGAAAAACCCTGGGGAGGATTGTTGCTTCCTGGGGCTTCAAAACTTCCAGAAACTTTGCACCTCTAGCCCTAACTAGAAGCCAGCAGACATTACCCGGGGCATCAAAAAATACATGAAATAAACTGCTGAGCAAATAAGCTGTTTTGAACACTTGGGTTAACCATGTCATGGTTCAGTTGGCCACGCAATGTTAGAACGTACTTGATACAAGAGAGAGAGGTGCCCAACTTTATTAAGCAGAGGGTATCATCTCGGAAGTTGGAACGAAAGAGGAATCAAAGATTGTTCCTACTCGGGAAGCAAAACAGGCATTGTCAGGATAATAGAATTCACATATCTCCCTCCTTTTCTTAATAGGAAGAAAACAAGAGGCGTGAAGGAGTAAAGGTCTCTCTAAGCCCATACGACTAAGAGTTGTTTCCTGTGATTTACATTCAGT
>JAVKLA010000014.1:22078744-22092848 GCA_034782735.1 Sagittarius serpentarius | reverse complement strand
GAGAGGAGAGGAGAGGAGAGGAGAGGAGAGGAGAGGAGAGGAGAGGAGAGGAGGATGTACTAAATTCACCTGTTAAAAGGTTTAAAAGGCTGGCTTGAGTGGGTAGTTGTGCAATGCAAGGGCTCATTACACAACAGAAAGGATCAGTTTGCAAGACATCACCATCAGACTCCTCGGTTCAGAGTCGTCAGTGAGCAACACAGATGCCAGTGGTGATGAGGAAGGGTACAGTGCCTATGTGGAAATGCATGTTCACTTCTTAAGCTCTCTATAATGTATTAAAACATCAATGGCTACAATAGCCTGCTCACCCGGCCTGGCATTCCTTAGCTGATTTCTTGGATGTATCTCAACATGCAGAAAGTGCTTAGGAAAGGATTTCAAGGACAGATAATGGTGTTTCATGAATGGATTCAAGGAGGGCATCTCAGGCTATGGGGGAGTACGATGACGCCCAGAGAGCTGTGTGGGACCTTGCCAGACAGGCGGCCATGGCCGTTGTCACCAGCCAAGCAGACGGAGGTAGGCGTGATAGGAGCAGAAACAAGTGTAATGGCTATCAGAGTGCTGCCTCCGAGAAAGTCATCCGTAGACGCACCAACGGTTTGACCGACTTGTTTTTGGCAAATGGAAACTTCTGATCACTGAGCAACCTAAAATGCCTACGTGTTAACCAGCTAGTCTGCTGCTGTTTCAGTTGGAAATAAACTTTCCCAGTTGAAGTACAGCCCTGTGGAAACCAGATGTCCTGGTTTGTCATTCTCAGGTCAGGAGAAGTTGTCCGTCATACAACTAGGTCATGACAGGGTGAGAAGCCAGGGCTATGGATTTCTACCATGAAAAAACTAATGGCATAATCTTATCTTTAGCAGTCATTGTAGGAAGTCTTTGGTCAGAAGGAAGCCAGAAAATCCTGCTAAGTCCTCTCCATGAAGCAGATCAGCTGGTCTCTGAATTATAGGAGCCCAAACTGATGAATTACACATGGCGCTGACATTAAATCTTGGTGCGTCTAGCTCTTTTTTGGTTTTTAAATATGTCTACCCTCTGTTGGAGAGTCAGCATGTGTTGTCACAGCTCGGCTGCCTAATTTTAACCACTAATGGGGCTCGCTTATCCCCGGGATCCAGATTCGGGCCAGAAATAGGAAGCCGAGTGATGGTCATGTGTTTGACAAGGAGCCGGGCAGTGGGCCAAAACACATTTGAGCTGGATGGAATTTCTTGCCCCTGTGAAAATGCAGCGCTAAATCTTCCTCCCCCACTCGCCTCTTTACACACAAGTGGATCCCTCTCGTACAGTGAACTGTCACCCGAAACTAACAAGGAGGATGTGTCTCCCGGCAATCCGAGCTTCGGTCAAAAGTTCACCACTTGCCAGCCCCCCTATGCCAACTTGGACCAAGATTTCTGGAATGGTTAGAAAAATATTTTAATGTAATTCACCTTGCTATGCTATTTCATTAATAACCTCTAAAAATGCAAAGAGTGCGGCCTTAAAATTCCTTGACATCCTCAGCATATGACTAATAATAATGAAACTTTCTCGCTGTCGGCGGAGCCACTCTGTGAACGCTCTGTTTTCCCTGGAGTTTCATGGAGCCTTTAGCAAATGCAGTACATTTGCCATGTCCATTTTTTACAGCCTAGTAACCGCTGTTGGGCCAGGCTCGCCTGAGCTAGCTCTTTGTCCGCCCCACCAAACTGCACTTTCCTTTCTCCCTGCACTCCGCTATTTTTCTCGCAAGAATATTTTGTCCGGGCATAATTTGCACGTGCGCGAAATACTCTTTTACACATTACGTCTTTCTTTTTTTCTCTATATTTGTTTTGAATCCAGTCTCTCGATGTCTTCCAAAAAATGTCGTCCATGCGAAGCACGGAGTTGTTACCAGCCCAGGACTGTGTGTGCTCCATACCGCGCTGAGCGAAAAGGGCTCAGCCCTCGGACGGGGGCACAGCGTGTCTGACATGCCATTATATAACATGAAACCAATGTATACAAGACTGTCTTTAAAAGCACATTTTACAGAGATCCCTATTTCTATATCTTGCTTCAAGCATTTCTTTCTAAAATAGCCTTTTGGGAGTCAGTGGATGAGACTCTGCTCACTGGGGGTAAGTCCAGGGCTACAGGATTGCTTTCTGCTCCGTGCCTACATTCCGGCTGCTAGTACCAAGAGTTTGTAAACCACTGGATGGTATCTAGAATTAATTTCATTCTAGATTAATTTTTTGCTCTTTGCTCTAGATTTTACCCCAATGGCAAAAGCAGAGCAGAGAGTCAAAAGTGTTTAATTCTCAGCACCTCCCGAACTAATAACAAACCAGAAATCCTCTCATCCTCAGTTTTATTAAAGCACGTAACAAGACCTGATTATGGCCTGTACAGTGTACTCCCTATCCCTCCTTGATAGGCCTGTCTCCACTGCCCAACCAGATCTGATGGGATCATGTTCCGCAGCTCCCACTTGGCACATGAGCATTTGGAGATGCTGCGCTAGATGATTGGAACAGATCCTTTACCCAGCCAGAGCCTCCTTTGGACCTGGGAGGTTTGCAGAAACACCGTTATTCTTTGGAGCTGGTGAATTTCCCACCGTGAGAAGCACTCGAGACCAAATCAAGGCAGCTACCAAAAACCACGAGAGGTTGTAATCCAAACATATTCTCTCCACCAAGCTTAGCCAGAGGAACAGTTCCCTGAGAGCCACCCCGCGCCCTGCCCAGCTGCCCTATTTTGCAGGGGCGGGGTGGGGGGTGTCTGCTCATACCCCACTCAACCAGAGGCAAACAGGCAGATCCAGAAAAGTGTAGAATGGCAAACTGGCTAAAAACTATTTTTATAGCCTGATGACCTTCCACTGCGTTAATGCTAAATTATCCCTTTCCTAATGAATCCCATTTTTTTCCTAACCCTGCCCTGCTCCTGCCTCAATTAACAGTTCATTTTTAGATTAAGGTTGTGCCATATGCACTGAGAACTTATTTCCGAGAACTTCAGTCACTAACAGATGTAATCTTGTAGCACAGGTGAGGCTGGCCAGTGAAAAAGTTTTCCAGAGGTGAAATGGAGATGGAATATTTTTTCCAAAATATTTCCGTATTTGCTCAGTATTTTCCTATTTGTTCAAAAAGTGGGCCCAGGAAAAAACTGGAGCGTTCCAACCTGCTCTAGAGGTAAGCAAAAACTGGGGAAAAAGAAACAAAAATTTATCAAGACAGTTTAATGACATTTTAAAGTCCAGAATGTTCATGGATGGCTGTAAATATTCCCAGCCCCAGTTGCCTTGGATTTTGAAATAACACAGACAACAAACAGTGGGTTTGGGAGTGCACTTTTTGTGGCGTGGACATTTGATTTGATTTGTAAAAAACAGAGAGAGATACTAGCTTTCCTCCAAAGTATGGGGAGTTCTTACACTTCCACCGATCACCGCCACATGCACACAAACAGCACTTTGGGTTTTTTTCCCGTAGGTTTGGCCAATGTCTCCAACCACCGTTTACAACCCGGTGGTACATGGTGCAGGAGCAACTGCAGTCTAGGCGGGGCGGGGGCGGGGGCGGTGGGGGGGGGGAAGTGTTCCTTTGCAGGGGCTTTCTGGGAACAGCCACTTTCCATGATCTCCAGGAGAGAAAGAAAGACCTGCTTCTGGCATCTTCTGGTTTCAGAGAAGCATCAACTACCAGCCTGGCCACATGCTTTACGTTGAGGCAGTTCTTCAACCATATACTAGGTTTTAGCAGTTTTTAAGTAAAGTATCCTCTTCCCAGTTTTCAGTGAACAATTTGTTGGTTGCTGACAATTTTCATCTCCAGACTTTCATTATAGTTGCCAGAGAATGAAAAAAAATATGCGTGTGTGTCTATCTATCTATAATGTATATATACACATATGTATGTGCATGTATATTTGTATACACATGCATCCGTACACTTTTTAGCCACTTTTACTGTCAGCTTCACAATAAACTCTCCATTTGTGACAGTGTGTCAGAATACGTTTACCTGGTAGTACATCCCAAGTGGCAGGTACGTCAGTGGTGTACCCTTCTGAGCAGTCACAGACCCCGTTTACCCAGAAAAGCCAAACGTACACGTATTGTATGTAAGTTGATTGGTGGTAAGCAGTCAATGCATATAAATGAATCAATAAAACACTTTTTTGAAAGAGCTGTGTATATAACAAGTGTTTCTGCAGGCTCATTACGGCACTCGCTGTTGGCCCACAGTGCCAATCCTCCTTCAGCGTGCTTCTGAAAACTTCTGCTCTTCTGAAAACCAAACCTATTCCTCCACTCCTTTTCTTCTCCCTTCCCTGCCGATAGCAAACCATTATGTTCTCGTTTACCCAACTGTTCCTCACTGCGGGTCAGTGAGCCCGTGAAGCTGGAAGCCTCGGTGCAGGTGGGAGCAGGCGGTTCGAAGCATTTTTCACACATCAACAAGACCTGCCCTGAGTAGGTTCACATAGCATGGTGTCAAAGAAGGTTGTAACAGCCAGCTGGCCATCCACGCCAGGAACGCTGCTTATACTGGCAGGGCTGAGATGAGGGTACAAGTTCCCAGGAAAATGTCCCGATCCAAACCAGGCCCACAGCAGCGCGGGGCACACGCGGACGGCGCACACGCGGCGAGACCTCACCGCGAAAACTGAAGGAACCACACTGGGGTCTCCAGGGGCTGAAGCTTCAGCTGACTCCAGCAAAAAGGATGGAAAGGATGTCGCTGGCGGAGGAGGGGGGGGCGTAGGAGGAAAGTCCCCCCCCCCCATGACAGAGGGAGCAGCGCCAGAAAGCAACAGCATCGGGGAAAGCCTTGTCAAAACTATCAACTGCAAGAGAACTAAATGGTGATCAGCTGTAGTGCTTATCGTACAGCTGAATGCTAATTAAGCTGTACTAGGGTTTTTAAAGATGTTAATGCTGCCAATACAAGTAGATTCCCTCCTTGAAAATAAATGTTTAAAAAAGGGGGAGAAAAATATTAACTCAGTAAAGCTGTGGGAAACTAATGGTTGAGGCTTGCGCCAAGCGTTTCCGCAAGAGACAACAGCAAACTGGAAATGTGATGGGTCCCTAAACGAGATTGGAGGTGAATCTCGTCCATGAATCTGCTGCGTATTAGCTTTCAGGCTGCCCAACCCCGGCAAGCCAAAGTGCTCTTTCCAGTCCTTGGTTTAGAAGTTTCCCCCGTCACACCTTTTAGATCTGAAGGCCTGGCTTCTAGATATTAGGTGCTCAGCCTTCCCTCTCCATGAAATCCCTCTCAAATTGTCTCTGCTTAGGTATCTGATAATTGTGGGAAATTTGTATAATAGGCTAGTAGGTAGGTAGAAGATAGATAGATAGATAGATAGATAGATAGATAGATAGATAGATAGATAGATAGATAGATAGACAGATAGTAAGTAAGTAAGTAAGTAAGTAAGTAAATGGATAAATAATCTTGGTAGGAACAGTCTAGCAGACATATGAACTACAACTTCCAAAGCTTTTGGGGCTTTTCAGTGTGAAAGACACTGTATATATTTTGTACATGTTTTCATACATATTTTAAATATTTTTTATTCTTTCTGAAAAGCAAAAGGATTGACTCAGTGTTGCTAAAGAAACACGTAAACAACTTATATTTTAGGATAAATGGTGAGTACAGAGGAACATCGTTGAAGAAAAAAATGTGTCGACTTAAGAGATCATTGCCTTTTTACTAAGTCAGTGAGGACGGCAGAGTATTTTTTTCTGCTTAGTGTTTCTTGTATGTGTGGAATCACTACGTCAGCATGTGCCCTCCCAGATGCAGAAGAAAACACGGTTCTGGCTAAAGCACGTATAAGCACTTGGATGAAAACATGCAGTCTCAGGATGCCCTGAATATCCTTTGGAAAGTTCATTTTACCCTTGTGCCAGCTTTCTCTCATCTACGTAAAAGCTGTGAGGCAGCATCACTGATTTAGGAGATTAACACTGATACAATTCATGGAGCGGGAGTCATCTTGCTTTTCTCAAATAACAGCAGCATACAGAAGGGTGCCCCGGGGCAGTCGCTTTTAGGATGCTGCTGGGACTGAAGGAAGGATATGGATTTTCCTGTGAGCTGCAGGAGGGATCCCCGGGCCAGGAAAAGTGAAGAACACCAAACTGACGAACACTACCCTGTTTCTATGGGGTGACTGACTTTTGACACTGTGCCAGAGTAGCGCGGAAAAGTAACACGAAGAAGAACGGACGGCCAAGCTCTGAAGTGCCAGTGAAGAGCAGGACACACACCCCAAACTGGCCACAAGCAGAAAAGCAGCAGCGTACCTGTAATTCTGCATATGCAGACTACAGGGCACAGGGGCAAAGAGGTTATATGACATCTTCTCCAACACTGGCTTCAAACAGTGAAACAGCGCTTGCAGGTCAGTGGAGCATGGCACCTGGGTGGGTTTTGCTGAATCATAGAAGTTCTCCTGCCCCGTGAGAAGATGCCCACCTGGAAAAGAGCACAACACCCATTAAACTGCCTGTGGTTTCCCCTGGAGCACGGCCGCAAGCTGTGCCCCGTATGGGAAGGGGCAGGAGCGGGGTGTCCCGTGCTGCGGGAATGCGAGGACTGTGGAGTTTGCTTGGTGCTGGAAGGCGAGAGACTGAAATATGGCTTGGCACGCTCCGGCTGGAAAGACACAGCATACTGAAAGACATGCTTCTGTCCTCGGGTGTGCAGGCGGCTGGGACACAGCATGGGGCGTGTGGGAGAGGAAGGAGCCGGAAGGGATTCCCAAGGCCCCCGCTCTTCCTCTGGAGCGTGGAGTTGATGGCAGGCTTTCCCCAACAGCTTTTTCTTGCCTGTTTCTGCTTTCCCTGGAAATCACCCTCAGCCCTTGCTTCAGCTGCCTCGCGAGCACCTACCAGCCTGCCCCGGGAAGGTGCACGAGGGCTCCCGGAGGCACCAGCATCCCTGCACAGCAAAACCAGTAAAGCCAGGTCCCAGTCTGTTCCCCGGTCAGGAGGAGAGGAGCAGATCAGGACAAGAGTTGCACAGACTGGTATAATTGTCCCCGTGACCAGCAATAGGCAGTACAACAAAAATTAATGCCTTAATGCTGGACAAGCCAGTTTATTTAATGCAGCAGTTGTATTATTTCAACAACCAAGGGCACAGAAATAGCTTCGAGCTGCCGTCCCATTCCACCCTGCGTTTGGCCAGCTCTTCAGCTTTCATACTCTCCCCTACAATAAACCATCCTCTCATCTGGTCAGCGAACTGTCTGTGAGTTAAAAATCAGTTTCTGAAAATTGGTATTCAAAAAGTTACGCCAAATTCTGAGCCCAAAGGAAGTCCTGCCTCTTCGTTTCTTGTGAAGCAGCAACTCCAAGTAGTTGTCACCCCACGTGCTTGGCTCTTACCAGCTGATGTAGAACCTCAACAGAAACTTAGAGGTAATTTTCAAAGTTTTCCTCAACTGGGATTTCTTTCTGAACTGAAACTTGTATTCTCCTACCTTGATATATAAACTGGAGCTGCATTTCAAAAACTTGATTTGTTAGGATAGTATCGCCATCAATTCGACGCAGTAGACCAGAAGTTCCTTAATGCACACAAGCCTTCTTTAAGGAAGAAAGGATAATCATGGGAGAAGTATGACATGGCTTACTTTCTCTAAACTGATGGCTCTCACCTCCTCTGCCAGCTCACTGACTCATTTATATGTACATGTAAAACACTTTGCAATTCAGGAAAGTGCCTAGCTCAGCATGAGAAAAGATCCTTCTTTAAAATGTGCAACCATCTTGTGTGAAGATCCCAGCCCAAGATCCCTGGCACGCGCTGTATGATTGCCCTTTGAGGGTGTGTTTATTGCACGGGATTTCATAATTTCATCCCTATTCTAGTATTTCTGCGTACAAAACGGGGCACGGCTTATATGTGTCCTCAGTAGAGCCTGAAGCATTGTTATTTATTACAAATAACTCATCTGCATACTATTTTCTTACCCGTCCGTATTAAATGAAATAAATCTACAGGGATACTAATATGAAATTAAGGCAGAGTTTCCAGCTGAGCTACGATATGTCTAAGTATACAGTGGTTTTCAGTGGACTGGGCTACAGTAAATAGGTATTATGATGAAAATCAAATGACGTTTTCTTTTGTCCCCTTCTCCCTCACACAGTGCATACGTGCAGTGGCAGCTCCTTCCTTTATTCCTTTCTTACTCTCTTCCTCTCCCTTTCTCGTTTGTTTTTCCAGCTTCATTTCTAAAGATGGGGTTGGCTTTTGCAACCGTCAGGACTCTGTTAGGTAGGGCCATAAAAAAATTTAAATGTGGGCTCTGTTCAGTTTCAGAGAGTCAGGATATTTTCCAGCCCCTGAAATCACACCTATTTACACTCAACCCAGGAGCTACGTTATTTGGGACAATTCCAGGCGATGAGAACACAATTCCCTGTACCATGGCTCCACCTCCAGTATTTTGCTATGAATTTTCTTTTTACTTTATTTTGCGCTTATTTTGCTTAAAATATACTCTGTTAACATTTCCTAGTGACATTTTCTGGAGGTTTAGCCAAATACACATTGAAGAAAACAGAAGTGAACCACTGAGCCCCTTCGGTGTGATATAATATTGCCCACTCTGAGCAATAAAAGTTTCCACCTGAGGAAGACTTAATCATGGAAGTAAATGAGAGCTTCTCTTTTCCTCAGCCCAGCTTCGTGTTGTTGGTATTACATGGAAGTCTGTACAGACAAAAAAAACCCATTACCTTACCTTTTTGCGCCCTATTGAAATCCTGAGCGTCTTGTTATTTCCTTGCATCAAGCCACTTTTACTCTCTCAAGCTGCAGTCTTTCTCTGCCACCTACCTCCCTCTGTCTGAAATATTATCTACGAAAGTGGAAAGAAAGACACTTCTAAAATGAAAACATTTACAGGAATTAAGGCTTTCACATAAAGACACTTCCTTTTTCAAAACAAAGCGCACAAATGTATGACTGTGCCATCTAAATCACTGACACTGGATATTGCAGAGGGTCTACGTATCTGAATTACATGAAGAGTTCAGTGCCTGTGTTAATAGGGCGGGTGTGTAAGAAGCTTCAACAGAGCTCAGACGCAGCCTGTTTCTACTTTTACATCGTAGCAATCAACAAAAAGTACAATAAACCAGAAAAAACTATTTTGTGTTTGGGGGGGATTGTTGGGGAGCATTTTGTCTGAAATTGCCTCTCTGTCCTGAGCACAGAGGAAATATGCATTGTATATCTTATATACAAATACAAAAATAATCGTAGAGTGTCTCGGCGAACGACTCTCAGAACAAGCCAGATTCACCTTCGGGTGGCTCAGTGCTGAGGTGGGGGGAAAAGAGGCGCACGGGGACCGAGCTCAGGTCCGAAGGTGCCACAGGGAATGCGTCGGAAGAGCTGCTAGCTCTGCCTCCGAGGGCAAGACTGAGCCTATTCCTATGCTGATTCACGGAAAAACTTCCCGGGGCTTTCATATCGCAAAATCAGTCCCTAAATTCAATGCGTTCAGTGTGTTCTCGCACCAGCTAATATATTCCCTCATGACAGCTCTAGATTTCCCTTCCAGCCCTGCATAATGATCTCTTCATCTGCCGCGATCAGTAGCGGAGAGACAGGTGATGCCTCCGGCCCATAAGGGCTGGGTAGGACGGGTGAGTGACACACGCCAGATGCCGTGCCCTCAGCCGGGCTGCAGCTCCCCTGTAAATACATCACGGAGTAAAAATCACCGCGTACATTCCAGCTGCTGCAGACCGTGTCACTGGAGTAGACGTGTTGTCACATACGCAAACGCGCACCAAATAGTATCTGTACGTGTGATTAATTAGCAGCTAACAGTTAATTCTTCGTGCCACAGGGAAAAAAAGGAAAAGAAAAAAAGAAAAATCATGCCCTCAAAGGAAGATTAAAATTAACGGTACAAGGTCTCTGAGGTTGAAAATTAAAAAAAAAGAAATTAAAACTGGGTTCCTCAGGACAGTAAAGGAGACAAGGAAGTCAGTGATACGTGTCCTCGTGCTATTTTACCATACTGATTTTTATCTTTTTAATTTCAGTTAATTCGGTGCCCGTGAAAACTACCCAGCCAGAAGCTCTGGAGCCTAGAGTCTTCTCCATCCATCCATCCATCCATCCATCCATCCATCCAGACCCAGAGGCTGCACCTCAAAAACTTCCCTGGGAACACCATGGTAACTGTTGCCAAGCCCTAAAAAACCAAAAAGCTTTTAGGGGGACGGAGCACAAAGACTGACGAGATAAGAAAGAAGAACAGCAATATTGATCTTAATTCATTTCAGCCAAATTTGATCCATGTAAACCCACAAGTAGTGCATTCAACTGAAAGTTAAGTATGTGCTGAATTCTACAGACAGATTGAGGCATTAGAGAATAAAATAGGGAACAGAAATAGGAAGCCTGGTGAAACCGAAGTTAGCACCTCATAGGGGAGGCACGGCACAGTACAAACGATGCACGCAGCGCACGGACAAATATTGCAGGAAGCTGGAGTCGACAGGAAATCTTTAGTATTCAGGAGTATGAATTCTGCTATATAGGAGTATGGTATATGAACACTGTATAGGAATGTTCATATCAGCTAGTTTGGGAACTGTGCAAGGCGTTCATCAGTAACTTGAAAGTCGATATAAAATCACACCCATAAATCCTGCAGGTAACATACTGACGAGAAGACCGCTGAGTAAGGTGGGAGGCGGGGCGGCTGGAAAGGCCTGAGTCTATCGCTACGTCTCTTGGCGCTTTCAAGAGCAAACAAGACGCGAAGGGAGCTGTTCGCAGCGTTGCACATCTAGCACCAAGGGAGGCAGGTGATGGAAAGGGTCCGTCCTGGAAAGGAGGTCACAGGCTTGCAGGGGATCACCACAGCTTTCAGCCTGGTTACTTGCAATCTCGGTCAGTTATGCAAGAGCTCAGAAGAAATGCCAGAAACATCCCTCTTCCATCAGCTCCATACCACCAAGCAGCCCACGGTTTTTACAAACGCATAGTAGCGATCCTGAAAATACCACGGTGATCACAGAGGGAAAGCACGTCAGCATGATGTGTCTTTAAAATTGTGTTGTGGCAAAAAAAAAAACCCTAACAGCCGTAAGCATCAGTTGCTGAGGAGGCATTTTACTTCGTGCGTAGCTTCAGCAAGAGAGATGTTAGAATAATAACAAGTTCTTGTGTCAATATTTTTAAAACAATGCTGAAGAATTGCAAAGGGTGTGAAGAAAAAAAGGTACAAAAACTATCTGAGGACTGGAGAAATTGCTGTCGAAAATGAAAGAGCTGCACCTATTTTGGCGGGGGAAAAAAAAGACTATTGTGTGGAATAAAGTAATTTTCATAAGAGAAAATATTACATATGTGAGGACTGTTTAGCTAAGTGAAGTAAGGCATTACATGAACCAACAGCTGAAAGCTGAAGCCAGCCCAACTCGAGCTGGAAGTGAGAAACACTGAAGGCAGCTAAGCACAGCGGCAAATGGCTGCAGCAAGGGCTGGATTCTCCATCCACCTCCTGGCGTCCTCCAGTCAGGAAAGCACGCCTTTCTGGAAACAGCGAAGTCTCCCCGAGCTTCTAGAGAAGGGTACTATCAACAGCACGAAGTATATATGTGGTCAGATCGAAAAAAACCAGAAAGGTCCCTCCTGGCTAATAAATACTTAATCCTTTTATTGAACATGATGTCTGCTGCCCAAACTTTTGCACACCGGGTGCTGGCAGGCTGGCGCCGGGTGTAGGACTTCCAGGGAAGGCGAGCAAGAAGCGAGGTCGGCGCTACCACGTTCCCGTGACTTTTTTGTCCCAGCCTTTCTGAACGACGATGTTTTGTTTGGTGATCTGTTTGCCTGTCCAGTGAGCTGCTCACAGGAATACCCGGTTCTTCTTTTGTGAAAGGTTCTAGCCCAGTTAGAAGGTAACATTGACTTGCTTTACAGGAATGTTTTCCAAGGCAGAGTGTAACTTTCTGCGCCTCGCTGTTTATCAGAACCCACCATTCTTTCTTCCTAACAACAAGATTTTCTTTTTGCATTACTGCTGTGAAACATTACCGGTGTATGACCATAGGAGTAGGCTCATGCCCGTGTTTTAATGGTACACAGCCAATTCTTAGCCCATGTCCTTCCTAAAAGTGTGCTTTCCTTCACTGCTGTCAGAATTTTCTCTCTGAGATATCTCAGTGGGTTTTTTTCCAAGCCTTTGTAGTTTCTTGTGTGACTCAACCCACCTAAAATTCTTTAGTTAGGACCAAGAAAAACTATTTTTATATAATTGTAAATACGCAGTGAGATCATTAGTGAATATAGTTTCTGGCCCTTGGTTTCCAGGATAATTTCCTATACTGGGACTGATTTCACAGAGAGCACCAAGAAGGCAAAACACCACCCGCACTTTTGCATGAGTGTTTGTATTGCTCCGCGTTAAGGCACTAAAGTTTGCTCCTGTCTTACGCTGGACAGTTTTACAGCCAAATAGCTGCTTATAAAAGAAACTGAATTCATACCGAACCACACCAGACCTGATTCCCCTAACATGTACTTGAGTGTGAGCTAAACCCCCTAAATCCAGCCCTCAAGGAGAGATTCACCAGGGAACACAACCTCGACCATCTGCCGCATCGCAGCACGTGCTGCTCTTCTACTTTGGGGTTTTCTTCATGAGAAGCAAACGCTCAGCCCTGGCGAGCGGTCGGGTCCTACCTTTGCTATCGCACAAAGTCGCTGGTGAAGAGCTCGTTCGAACGGCAGGCAAGCGGGCTGTGTCTTCGGAGGACGTGTTCAAATCAGACTCGCCTTCTGAGAAATGGGCTTTTTTCTGGGACGTCAGCTCTGAAACAGGCACAGACCTCCGCACGGTGGGAAAGCTCCCTACCTCTCAGGAGCAGGGACACTCGGGAGAAGTGAGGTCCCGTCGTCCCAAGTGAGGTCCCTCAGCCTCTCGCTGCGAGGAGCGGAGGGGCGTTCCTTAGCTGACTGCCTGGTTTTGGATGCCAGGCACAGAGCGAGTCCTTCCCCGTACCGTGGCTATTTGCTTGCTACTCAGCAGAAATAAAGTGATAGAGTACGAGATACATTCCTTTTTTTAAGGCCTAATACCAACAGTTCTTCCCCTCGTTTGCTTCCCGACCACCGACACGGAATTTGCTCTGACGGAGGAAGGAGCGGTGCTGGGGCTGAAGCCCGCAGCCGCAGCGTTCCAGGCTGCATTGCAGCACGAAAAACAAATTTACCAAACTAGAAGAGGGAGACAAAAATGGTTTAAATACGAATTTTAAACCTTGCACCTGGTGCAGAAAAAATTGACACGTACGCTCATTAGGCACTGAAATATGATTTTGGTGAAGGACAGCCATTCAGAACAATTTCTAGCATTTGGAATATAAAAAATTACATTTTTTGGGAAACAAAACAGAGGCAAATATTAGGTTTTAGTTATAAGGATTTTCTGCTAAAATTCAAGTAAAGGTTTCCAGGTCTTCAAAGTTCAAAGTGTTCATTCTTTTCAGTTTTTTTCCCCCCATTGTTTTGTAAATAATCAGCATTTGAAAACCAAGTAATATTGTTTCTCCCGTATTTTCTGTATTTTCTGGCTTCATTGCAAATACTTAAACCATAGCCTAAACCGGGTCCCTTTTCACAGTAGTTGTGACCCATACCACGAAGCTGGATATTTCAAAGGGCTGATATTGAAATGAGAACTTACATCCCTCTGTTGGAAACTAACCTCTCTCCTATATGTCGCCGTCAAAATTAGCGGTTAAGATACATTCGCCTATTTACGCCTCTCTGTGTCGAACTCGGCAGAAAACTAGGGAGTAAATCCAGTTTACCCTCCCCATAACTTGCTCTTTTCGCGTGCCGTTGCCCTCGGCGTTGTTTTAGTTTCTATTAAACGCACAAGCATCGCCACCCCCGGCATTTGTAATGATTCAAAATTTCTGGGGAGGTCCCTCCCCGGGAACAACCGATTTTTCCTCCGTTGCTTCACCGGACCTTTCCGTTCCCGTAACTTTGGGAGCGGCGTTTTCAGGCGGACGCCGGACTCCGTGGGATTTGGGGGGGGGGGGGGGGGTTACCCC